>CM035423.1:167994037-168121537 GCA_020310875.1 Ceratopteris richardii | reverse complement strand
TCAAAAAAGTGCAATTCTCTTTACTGAAACTATTTAAGGACTTTGATATCCTCAACTCTTTCTAGATGTGTTAGATATTTCTCTCTTAAATCCTAACTTTGTTCCTTTTTATCATAATGTTACTTGAACTATGGAGTCTTTGAGGATGAACTATCCTCGATTCTAGGTTTTGACTAGAGATCCTAGAATTTTTAGCTATTTAACCACTAAATTCTTTATTCTAATGATCTTGGCAACATTTTCCCTTGTCTTAAGACCTCCCTTGGTTTTATACTTGAATTATTTTTCTTAATCTATGAAATCCATTCAATGATACCATTCATTTGATATCTACTATTTTACTATGATATCCATAAACATGTACTTTTCTTTGATTGGGATGCTAATAGACATTCATCTTGATCACTTTTCATTATGCATTAACTACTTTTGGGTCCTCTAAAGTTCTTTCTAAGATCTAATTGATTCATAGAATCCTAAGATCTTCAAACTCTCACCTCAAGATTTTTTTCTATAGGTACCTTAGAGTCCTTTGTAAGATCTATTGATTCACAAAATCATAAGATCTTAGGAGTCATAACTTTTGAATTACTTAGCATTTCTCAATTTTGGAATTAATTTGCCCTTGTTTTTGCCATTTATCCTTGAACTGTAATCCATTGATATGCATTTAGGTAATCCATTGATTTCTAGAATAGTCTTGCATTTAGGTAATTCTTAAAATGTATATGGTAAAAGATGAGTAGACCCTCAACCCAATACCCCTTTATATGCACAAAAGTGGCATTGGAGGGGTGCTATGCAGATTCGGCTTTAAAGGAATAGCTGAATCTTCGGAAACAGAAATAACTCTTCCTTATAATAAGAATGTTATCTGTCCTCAATCAGAAAATATTGCACAATTTCTAGATATGTTTTCTACCTAAGCACTTCTTAGAATCTGAACGGGTAGGAGATGGGTAGACACTTACTCATCCCGGAGCTGCCCCCATCATGTACATGAAAGCGTAGATAATACCTTAACTTCGTGAGCCTTCCACCCTAGTCTATGGAATGACTTTCTGAGGAAGCTTCAACTGTGGTAATCTAAATAAATAGTTGTGTAAATAGATGAACTCTGTAGCTGGTGGTCGAATTCATAGTCCTACAAATAGGCGAATCCTTCAAGCAGGTGAATCATGTGGCTGCCTAGTAGTCTATGGATGACTTTCCGAGGGAGCGGTCTGAATAAATAGTTCTGTAAATAGATGAACTCTCTAGCTGGTGCTCGAATTCATAGCCCTACAAATAGGCGAATCGTGTAGCTGACCAACAGGTTAAAGAAAGGCTGTATGAGGAAGCTTCCGATTGTACAGAACAAAGTGATGAACTCGGCATTGTGATGTGAATGCACAATTTACATTTGTGGTTCAACGAAAAACAGTTTTCGAGTAAACTTCTTCTTCTGAAAGAGAAAGCTGTGCTGGTGATTACCGCCATGCATCACGCTCATAAACGTTCGATGCATTTTACCGCTTCGATCATATATACACAGTGTTACTAGCAGCTAAACTCTACAATAGATTATGTGGCTGCCATGTGATCGTGAATTCATAGGTAGCTCATGACGCAATTATGTTTGGAAGTGCAGGCGATAATCGGAGCGCATATTACAGAACTTCATTGCTCACAGGAATTCGGTCAGTACGATCGCTTTACTTGTCGATGAAGGGAGAATCAGTGTATCGCATACGCTTTCAATGTGGTCGTGCTCATACACACACATGAAAAAAGGTGATAGATTCACAAATGTACCCATAATCTATGATCGTAGGCAGAGTCGGACAAGATTGTCCCACATAAAGAACTTCAAAGAAGTTAACAAAAGAAAAGTTGAAAAAGAAGAAGAGGAAAAGATAAAAGAGCAACATGGATATGACGATGAAAACCAAGGAAAAGAAAACATCTATGATATGCTACCTCAAATGGCACAAAAGTTGAAAAAAAGAAGAAGAGGAAAAGAAAAGAGAGCAACATGGATATGGCGATGAAAACAAAGGAAAATAAAACATCTATGATTTGCTACCTCAAATGGCACAAGCAACAACAAGGGATACATTAGAAGAAAAAGAAGAATGATTCAAGTCGAAACAAAATTAGGATGAAAATCTGAGCAAATACTATATATATATGTGGGTTCCTTCTTTAATGCGTGTATGAAAACTTTGGCTCCTAATATGTTGGCTTCTTCTAAATGTCTTGACAAGTGATATTATTCCTTTACCAATCAATTTTTGGATTGTGTGTTTTGAGCCACGGCGTTCCAATGATAAAAACATGATCTATCGGGTTCGATATTACATTGAAACATTCATGCTGGAAATCATGATCACCGAGGCTTACTCTTAATGATGTGGTTTCCTCCATAATACATGGGAAATAATGCAAGAATATGCAATTGTTAGAATAAGTCCACCAACCAGGGAATGATAGGTACATATACTTAGACTAGATAAGATACAACGGATCCCGCAACCTGGGACCGTGGGTATGAAACAAGCTATGGGAATTACAAGAACTCCCTTCATGGGTATGAACTAGATACAAGATATAACTAGACAAGATCTTATACTATGAGATTACAAGATAACAAGACTAGATGTCTAGAGTCTAGACTAGATAGGTGTAGAACTAGACAAGATCAAATGTAACTTAGAAAGTGCTTACTTGTTGAATGTGACTCCTTGAGCTCCCAAGTGTGGCATTTCCAAGAGTGAGTATATATGTGGTCAAGCTCTCATTATATAGATGTTGAAGGGGAGTATGTCAAGAGCGGTTAAAAATTGATGATGTCATTGATAATGTCATCAAAACAAAACAGTATCTTTGGATGTCAAAACAAGGCGAATAAACAATCATTCTTAGGACTTTGGCAGGTTTAGGACAAGATGAAGAAATTAGATTTTCAAAATTCTTCAACAACAATGTGATATGAATATTCTCATGGAATCTAGGATGCAAGATGATTCTCTTTGTGTACATGATGATATTAGGCACCCTCGAGGTGGGGGCAACATGATCATTGTAAAGGACAGCTTTGCATGGCTAATTTTATAGCAAGAATTCATAGAAAACATGTCCATATAGCACCAAGTATCGGATATAGATTCATTAAGGAGAAACACAGCAGTTTCATATGCAAAGAGCCTATACATCATTTGTTCGTGCCCAATAAAAAATTATTGTGAATGACCAAGAATTCTTGTAATAGATATTCAATGACCTCATTCAAAAAGAAAGTGCAACAATCATCGATCAGTTCTATCAGCAACCCATATCATGTGAATACATTTTTGAATAAGAAATTAGCTATTGCTTTTGCATCATTCTTCCAAGTTGCTTTTACCTCTACCCATTTAGTCAGTTAATCTATTGCAAAAATGATATATTCAACATGTGAGCTCTTTTCTGAGGGATAATGGGACCTACAAAGTCTATTCCCCACTTAGAAAATGCATATCCTCCCATCATGGGTCTCAATGGCATTTCATCCTTGCGTATAGGATATTGAGTTCTCTAACATATTTCGCACTATTTCACATAGGTATGTGCATCCATGTGAAGGGTGGACCACCAGAGACCTGAAAACAAAATTGCTTTGATCCCTCAATCAAGTCCAACGTGTCCCCCTACAACATCTTGGTATGCAATCTCTAAGATCTTCAAGTATCCACTTTCATGCACACATAGTCTCATATATCTGTCTCATCCACACGTGTAAAGATTATCTCCTCTGAATGTGTAGTCTTGAGACTGCTCTACAATTCTTTGATGTGCTAAAGTCATCTCTTAAGGGAATGTTTTTGTCCTTAGAAAGTCAACTAATGGACTGCTTCAATCTGGCATTAATGGCACTTAATACAAAGTCGCATGTTGAACAGTGGGTCTAATGATGTAAATCGGACAATCCTTACACATCTATAGACATCTGCTTCTATTGTTGGCCAATAAATGCCTAATCTTTTCAGATTCTATAGGGTTCAGTATTTGGAGTGATGTTGCCCTAGTCCACTTACATATGGTAATTGCAACCATTTAACATGGTCTTCTTCTTCCACACAAAAAGTATGGATTCCTTGATTGTTTTGCTTGTATATACTTCCTACCAGTATATGGTATTTTTGAGTTTTAACAATCTCCTGATCCTTGGTTCTTAACATAGGGTTTCTGGGTCCAAAAGTGAGAATAGTCACAAGTGTTTTTTAGCCCACTTAGGCATTACTTCCATCTTAAACAAGTAAGCATCAAGAAGTTTTTCCGATACTTTTTGCAAGGATTCTCATGAAGTGATTCTAGGAAGGTGTTCTACCCCAAGGTGAGTCTTTCCTTTCCTTACAACCACCTCAAAATTATATTCCATTAGTAAGAGAAATGATCTCACTAATAAGCCTGTATTGCAAGGTTTATTGACCAAATAAAGTAGAGATAATGTTCCAGGAAGAATTTAAACTTATTTGCAAGCAAATAATATCTAAACTTCTTGATCGTATGAATCGTGCCTAACCCTTCTCTTTCCGTAGTTTTGTAGTTTCTTTATGGTGCATTCAATTGCCTACTTGCTTAAGCAATTGGGAGATCTATGTTTTCTTCTCGAGCCAGTTGTGCTAGCACACATCCAGTAGCATAATTGGAGGCATCCATGTGAACATGGAAGGGCTTACTCCAATCTGGCATTGTTAAGATTCGTGATGAACACAATCGTCTTCTTAGGTGCATTAAAGGAGGTCTCACACTCTTCATTGCACTCAAATTTAGTCAAAATATTGTATAGAGGCTTTGCAATTATAGCATACATGTGGATAAATACGTAGTATCCATAGTGTCCCATGAAAGCTTGTACTTCTTTGACTATCTTTGGTCTAGGTAGCTCTGCAATGGCTCTTACCTTATCTTCATCCATTGAGATCCCATTCTTTAGCACTATTTCCTCGAATTTTGCCTTGCCTAACCATAAAAACACACTGTTCTCGATTCAAGCAAACTTGATAATCTCTGCATTTGTCAAAGATCTATCTACACTCAGGGATGTGAGTTTGTCTAATGTTGGAATGAGCACACAAATCATCCACATAGACTTCTAGATTCTTCCTTAAGAAGTCTGAACACATGACACATCAACCTTTGAAATGTAGTAGGTGCATTGGTGAACCCCAATGGCATCACATGGAATGCAAATATACCCCACTCTATGGAAAAAGCTATCTTATGTTGATCTTCATTCGCAATGGATACTTGATTGTAACATGAGAATCTATCAAGGAAGGTGTAAACTTCCTTGCCTGCTATCGTTTCTAATAGATGCTTGGTGATTGGAAGCAGATAGCTATCTATTATGGAAGCTGCATTAACTTTTTTCAAGTTGATTCACACACGTAGTTTTCCATTCTTTTTGGGCACTACCACAATGGGGGATACCCATTCGGTATGCTCAATTTCATAGATAAATCTTGCTTCAATCAGCCTATCAATTTCTTATTTGATCTTGTTTGCATAGCTATCATTATATGTGTGAGGCTTTTTCTTGGTTGGCTTAGCTTCTAAGGTCATTGGGATCCTATGAGAGTAGATATCTAGATCACTCCTTTCAGGTCCTTGTAACTCCTCGCAAACACATCTCTATATTGTCTCAACAAGTCTATTTGTTTGTGTTCCTCCTCTTCACTTAGGACATGTCCTATGTAGGTGCATCTCTCCTCACCATCTTCTATAGTCAATACAATTTTCTTGGTCTTTTATTTATTGTCATAGGCTTCTCCTTGATGAGAGCTTCTCGTTTAAGCATTCTTATCATTATTTTCCTATCTTCAATCTCGTACTTCTTAAAATATGGCACTTCAAACAAAGATTCTTCTTCTTCTTGTGTCAATAATTTCTCTCATTTATCATTTTTTGATATTTATCATCTTTTGACTTAGTTAAGTTACCCTCAAGTGTAGATCTTTCAAATTCTTGAGTCTTAACCTTTATCAAATAAAGATATTCTTCATCTGAGCTGCAAAATGGTTCCATAATGATGTATTACTCATCTTCATCACTCACTTCTAGGAGTAATGATGTACTAGGATCACCCTCTTCTAAAATCGGGTCAAACATAAGTGCTTCTATTGCAAACACTTCGTCTCACATTTATCATCTTTTGACTTAGTTAATTTAACCTCAGGTGCACATCTTTCAAATTCTTGAGTCTTAGCCTTTATCAAATAAAGATATTCTTCATTTGAGCCGCAAAATGGTTCCATAATGATGTATTACTCATCTTCATCACTCACTTCTAGTAGTAATGATGTACTGGGATCACCCTCTTCTAAAATCGGGTCAAAGATAAGTGGTTCGATTGCAAAAACTAAGATGTCATAGCCATCTTCGTCACAATGGGGTGTCCATTGCTCTTCATTGACAACTATGTCCGTTGTAGCTAAAATTTCAGCCCAACCATGGGGTTCATATTCCTCATTAGGAAATACCATAGGTGCATAGGTTGGTCTTGAATAGATCATGAATTTTCATTAGTACCTACATTCCTAGCATTTAATCTCCTCTCTTCTTCCACTAAAACTTTACATATCCATAACTGTGTTTCTTCATGCATCCAAGAACATTTTGATCCTAAGGAATGCATGGATTCCATTTCATCTAAAGTCCTATCTACTTGGTTCGATTGCAGGGGTGGCATGTATCTATGGGAATAGTCTTTGAAATTCACTTTAGTGACTACACTTAGGTGATGTAAGTACAAGGAATTGGTTCCCCAATCTTGCACTATATGCAATTGTCTCGTGAATGGCTATCCTAAAATCATCTTGTAGACATGATTCTGACCAAAATCGCATATGGAAAATGTGTGTTCAAACTGTAAACCACAACTAGTGAGAGTTATCCCTTCTAGAAACCCTAAAGGTTTCTCAATATGCCCATTTGCCATTTTCAACTTCATTCTAGAGGGCCTTAAAGCTAGTTTGCCCCATTGTTTCCATAGGAAAGTGGTAGAAATAGCCACTTCTACTCTTGAAACAACAATAGTATTTGTTGTGAAGCCATATTATGTGATAGGAAGATAGGTATTCCTTCTTCTCCTCCCCTCATATCTCCTATGTTATCCAAGGATATCTCTAGAACTGTCTTATGTGATCCTACTTGAGATTGGGAAATGGGGATTACCTGCTTCTTGCACGTGGTTAGCTACATATTGCCACAACTCAAGTTTAATCTTAAGTAGCTCCTCTAAAGTGAGATGACATTGCACTTTAACGTTCTTCACTACTTCAGTGTTAGGCTTGGTAGAATTGATTCAGTGTTCCTCACCATAACGATGGGAGTTATTATTTGAATAGACTTCAACTCCCATGGGCCTATAAAATGATGTACTTTCTGTAGAGAATCGGATTCAAAGTCTAATTGTTCACTTGATCGAATATCTTCTTCCTCTCTAGATCTGCTCTGGTATAGCACTTGTCTAACTCTACAAGATTTGACCCTTTCTGTATTCAGGCCTGATAAGCCTTGAAAATCATGTACAAGTCTTCAAGAGTAAGATCTCCTAAGATAGATCCTGCTCTAGGTGGTGGTGGATTGGATGCTGGGGTTTGATGGGGTGGTTGAGAAGGTGGTGGTGTTTGAGAGTGCATTTGATATGTGACTTTTATTAATTTTGTTTTTATTTCTTTTAATATTTCAATTGGCTCGCTCATTTTTCTAGCCCATTGTATCTTAATCCTTTCTTGGCTATCTTTCCAAGTTCTAGTTCTTTTTCTAACTATGCTTTCTAGCTTTTTACATCTTATCCTACTATACACCTAGGGACTCTTTTAGAGCATGTGCCCTAGTAACTACTTGTACAAGGGTAGCAGTGGTCACACTTCCATTGGGTTCTAACACCAAGCCAATCATGTTGATTGGGGTAATCTTTTGGGTGTTGGTTGGATTCTTAGGGGAATATCTCAAGAGGTGTTCCCTTCCACAGTCGGGGTGAAAGCCTTGAATGACTACAAGTTGAGGCTTCCCTTTTGGAGGGAGTGGACAATCATGTATGGAGCGATCTCCCTGTCATTAGTAGCAAGGTCCTCTAGGTGCTTGGGCTCTCATCTGCCTTAATTGGGGCCTAGTTTTCAAATTTGTATACATCATGTTGGAGTATTCTAGTCCCAAATTTGGTTCTAATATGGCTACCTCAAGTCTTCGTGGTGAGAATTGTTTCATTTGATGAAGCACAAAATTTAGAAAATTGGATGGCTACTATGCAATTTGAATATGATGCTATAATGAAGAATGGTACCTGGTTTTTATGTTACTTGCCTCCTGGCAAGAAGGCCATTGGCACTAAGTGGGTATACAAGCTGAAGCATAATCCTGATGGAATAGTTGACAGGTATAAGGCTAGGCTTGTTGCAAAGGGTTATGCTCAGGAAAGAGGCATTGCTTTTGACGAGATCTTTGCTCCTACTTGCTTAATGATTGCACATGGTTTTGAGAGCAGTCCAACTGAGAGCACCTTATATGTTAAGCATGGTAATGATGTGCTTCTGATCATTGTTGTGTATGTTGATGACATGCTGCTTATCGGTCCTCATGAGAAGCATATTACTGATTTTAAGGCTGATCTACATGCCTCATTTGGGATGTTTGATTTGGGGCATTTGCATCATTATTTGGGCATTTAGTTTATGCAAATTGATGGCAGAATAGCTTTGTGTCAAATGAAATATATTGACATATTGTTGTAGCATTTTGGCCTTGAAGATTCTAAACATATTGCCATTCCTATGGAGACAGGTTTATGATTGAGTCTTCATGATGCTTGAGATGCATTTGATGTTGTTCTCAATCAGCAAGCTATGTTGGATGTTTGATTTACTTATGCACTACTTGGCCAGATATTCAGTTTGTTGTCTCATAGATGAGTAAGTTTATGCATTGCCCATGTGTCAAGCATTGGTACGCAATTAAGCACATCTTTCATTACTTCAGTGGTAGTCGGCTACTTGGATTGTTTTATCCCAAGTGGGGATCACTACTACCACATTTACATGCTTTTTTTGACTCTGACTGGGCTGGTTGCTATGACAGTCATGTGTCCACCAATGGTTTTTTTTTCATGCTTGGTAGCTCATGCATATCCTGGTTGAGCAAGAAGCAGCCTACTGTGATACTTCTAGTTGTGAGGTTGAGTATAGGAAAGCTTTCACAACGACTATTGAGTGTGTGTGGCTCATACACCTTATGGCTGATTTGGGTGTTGGTTAGTCTTCTGCCAATACCATCTTCACTAACAGTCAGAGTGCATTGGAACTTGTGAAGAACCCTATGTTCCATGCTTGCACTAAGCACATTGAGGTGCACTATCATAATGTCAGGGAGAGGTTCTGTGCTGGAGAGATTAGTTTGGCATATGTGCCCACACAGAAGAACATTGCAGACCTTTTCACAAAGGCTCTCCCTAGGGAGAAGTTTGAAGCTTTCCACAAAGCTTTGGGCTTACTTCATTCTGTGGATTGATTCCACATAGCTTGGCACTTCCTTATACATGAGTGCCAGCTCCTTGTTCACCACATCACTCCCAAGGGGAATTTGTTGAGGTAGGTAGAAGCATATTGATGACAATGAAAGATTCCAACCTACCTGAAGGAAACCAGTGCCACCTTTAGCAAATGACTATAGAGGCATGGCTGAGTTTGAAGAGCCAATTCTTGATCAAGAAAAGATAATTGAGCCTGCTCAAGTGACAGAGAAGATGATGTAATGCATGAAGTGGGGTAGACATATGATCAGCTTCTATTTTAGAAAACCTAGCCAACTTTGTAAATTTGGTCTTATGTAATAGTTCATTCATTTGAATGTAATGAACAAAGTATCTTTTTATTAGTGTTATCTATATCCACATTCTCCTCTATTTTGTATTATGTGAATGTGGCTTTGTTTATATTTATGATTGGTAACGATCTGCTATTCTTTAAATGGCGCTTGGAAAATATTTGTGAAGCTCAATAGCAGTATAGAAAAAAGATTCACTTTATTTTTGTAAGGTCAAATGATGTGCTATTATTTAAGTGGTACCTTGGAAAATCTATTTGATTATTTTATGCCCGAGTTATGGAAATACTAACATAAATGAGATCAATTATCTATGGGTTTGAAATAAACAATATCTATAGGTTGCTATTGATTCGTTTTTTGCTTGGGCATTATTTGGCATACTCTATGAAATGTGAAACTCTCATGGGAGTTGCTTGCTCATGAGGTAGCACTTTGTGTTATGGAAAACCAAATCGGCTTATTGTTTGGAGAATTTGATACAAGGAAAGGACGTTTTGATAAGCATTCATCGAAGAAGAAACTAAGATTTCCACGATGGAATAGAAAGTGATATTTTTTGCATCATTCCATAGTTTTTTGTATTATTTAAAAGAGAGCATGTATTATTTAAAAGAGAGCATGTCTTTGTTCTTCTTTGTTATGAATCAGTGTTTGTTTGAACTAGTCTTGATTACATAGGAATTTAAGTTCAAGGACCTATGGCACATGCTTACCAAGAATAAAAAAATAGAGTTTATGTGATAAATTCTCCACATAGGAATATGGACCAATGTCAAAGCTAGTAAAATTTGTGGTGCTCTCTCATGGTGTAAGTGATGCGATAATGGTAGAGAAGAGTTGGTTCACCTTTTCTTTTCCTATCCTAAGAGTATCTTAACTTGACAGTGCCTCAACAAGATTCTTTCGTTGCCTCATCAAGTTAATTAGGAGCAAGCTCTTTTTGGTGAAGCAATCGGTTGCTCCTCTACTCTATGGAATGCCATTAAGGGTGCACTTTTGAAGATTTGGAGGAAAGATGTGCGGTCAACTTCGATGAGCCACCCAAAGAGTGGACAATTGAAAAATCATAAGTATGTCTAGATAGAAAAATCCATGATTGTAAGAATCCCTCCCCCCCTCCCTTTAGGCACCACAAGACAAGGTGTTCATTCACGAAAACACCAAGTTGAAAAACAAATGAATCCCCATGAAGGCGATGGACATTTTATAAACCTTCTTTATATATCTATCTAGATTTTTTGTATTTTTTCCTTGTTTACAATTTAAAACGCACTTTGAAACAAAAAAGTGCATGCGCATACTTTACCAATTGAATTCACTTGTGCACGGAGTTTCCAATCCAAAATACCCTCCTACCAATTCACATGTTTATCGACATCACGCATGTATCTTAAAGTAAAGTAACTCTGTCCTTCACAGGATTTGAGCATGGCTGAGGAACATTCAACTTGGTGGTCTTGAACCTGAAAAGAAACTTCTCGGATTAAGGATTGCGTCTGATGAAGCTGAAGCAGAAATGAATGTACATACATGGAACCATCTCCAAGCGATGGGACGTCGATCTGCTTGTTGTCATTCTGTGTACAGCTCTGGGCGTGCGTGTGTTTGTGTGTGATGATGCAATCCGCAGCTACTCCTTTATGAGATGTTACTACTGCAGATGTTACTACTGACACAGGAAGAAAAAAGATCAGGTCCCTCCCCTCAAAGAGGGCAACCATCAATAATGAAATTCACATCTCTAAACGTCAGGGGTTTGTCTGACCCATCAAGAGCGGTGATTCTTGGCCAGTGGTTCAAAGACAAGTGCCTCAACCTTGACTTTATTTGCTTACAAGAGATTAAAATCGACGGAGAGGATCTCCAGAAACGACTTAAATGCATTTCTCTGAACCACCTTTGGTTCTCCACTTCTCACCCTAAGGGGGCGGGGGGTGCTGCGATCGGTATTAGTCACTCCTTGTCTGGCAGTGTTATCTCAACTTTTGAGGATCGAGATCATCGTTTGATTGCTGCCTCTATCGCGTTCTCTTTTCAGTTCATTGTGGTCTCAATTTATGCCCCTAATGGAGAAGCAAATATAATTGATACTTGGGCTTCCCTCGACTCCCTCTCACATAATGTTCTTATTTGTGGGGACTTCAACGTGATTGAGTTTCCTGAGGACCGATGGAATAAAAAAGGAAAAATTATTGACGGCCAGGAGAAAAAGATATGGGATAAAATCAAGCTCCATCTCGACCTAGTCGAGGTGAAAGACATGAAGGGGTTCTCTTGTTGAAATCTCCAATTGGGGGAATCTTTGAGGAAAGCAAGGTTTGATAGATGTTACATCGACCAAAACACCATCCTCCAGTGGGGTATTCCTTCGCTTTCCCAACACATGGACCTGACTATCTCAGACCACTACCCGATTACTCTGTCTTTCAAACCGATTCCCATGCTCCAGAAAGCCCTTTGGTTTCATGCTTGTCAAACATCGTTTTCCCTCCCCTCTGTCCACCAAGAAATCTCTGCAGTGTGGGCGGAAGCCTTTGCCTACTCTAATGAACCGGCTAAGTGTTGGAGAAGCGCGGTGGAAAGGACTCGAAAAATTTTGATCAGGACTCAAAAGGCGATAAGAGATATCCGGAAAAAAAGAAGAGAAACGGTGTACCGGAGGCTCTCACGGCTTGAAGAAGAGGTGAACAAAGGTAACTTACAATGCCAACAAGGTCTTTTGAAAATCAGGGGAAGACTAATATCAGAGGAGGAGGTTCAAAGGAAAAATCTTCAAATATTCTTCAAAGATTGGTGGGCGGGGAAGGCGGACAAGCCATCGAAAGAGATGTGTAACATCCTCAAAAGGAAACAAGCTAGGGAATCCATCCCCTTATTGGTCGATAACAATGGAACCGAATGTAGCACGGAAGTTGAGAATAGATCTATCATCGTCGAGCACTTTACCCATCTTCTCGGGGTCTCGGCTCCCCTTTCCCCGCACAGGTGTGACTCCATGGCAACCATCTCAAGGGTTGCTCAATCTAGAATCCCACAGAACATGATTTCTCTGCTAGATGCTAACATTTCCAAGAATGAAATTATCGAGGTTATTGATGCTCTTCCCAATGGGAAAAGTCCGGGCCATGATGGCCTCACCAATGAGTTTTTCAAGTCCTTCAAACATGAGGTGGCCACCCCACTGCGTCTGGTGTGGCAAGGGGCTCTCTCCTTCGGTGCCCTCCGTGAGTGGCTTAATAATGGCGTCATCAAGTTAATCCACAAAAGGGGAGATAAGAACAAAATTGAGAACGGGGGACCGATTACCATGCTCCAAACAGGATACAAGATAATTGCAAAAGTTATTGCCAATAGAATCTCTTGTCATTTAAAGTCATGGCTTTGTGAGGACCAGAAAGGTTTTATCAAAGGTAGATCTATACTTGAAGCAATTGTCGATATTTGGGAAGGCCTTGCTTTGGCTGAGGAGTCTGCACAAGATCTGGTATTCATTAAGATCGACTTCAACAAAGCGTATGACAGATTGGAATGGGACTTTATTCTTTAATCATTGAAAGACCTTGGATGCAGCCAAAAGTTCACGAAGATGGTTTCCACTCTTCTTGGAAACGCTTCAACTAGAATAAATATCAACGGTAAACTCTCTAAGCCCATTCGTTTAAAAAGATCAATCAGGCAAGGCTGCCCTCTGGCTCCATTACTCTTCGTTATCGCCTCGAACGGACTCAGTCGCCTTTTAAAGCATCACATGGACACTGGCAATCTCAAGGGTCTTGCCCTACCTCTAAATCACAGCCAAATGATTGCGAGACTCTTTGCCGATGACATGAATGCCTTTGTGCATAATGATATAAACAGCATCGAGGTGTTTTGGTGGTGCCTCGACACCTTTTGTGTGGCGTCAGGCTCAAAAATCAACCATGCTAAAACTGCTTTTAGAACAATCAACGGACCTACACCCCAATTGTTGTTAGATCAGGGGTGTCAAGTTATCCCTAGAGGTCAAATCTTCCATCTCCTTGGCATTCTGATGGGATTCGACATCTCAATGGACCAACGATGGAACTGGGTGCTATCCAAGCTGGATAGCAAACTAAATCATTGGAAAGGTATGGAAGTCAACTTGGCAGGGCGTGCTATGGTTGTTAACACATTTATGCTGTCTACAATTATTTACTTTATCTTGTGTTGGAGACCTAAGGAGAAAGACTTGGCCAAAGTGGAAAGAATCTGCAGAAACTTCCTTTGGACTGGGGACCCCAACAAGAGGGGGATTCCCAAAATCAAATGGGAAACTTGCATTAGCCCGAAAGACTCAGGGGATTGGGAATTTTGGATATCGTTGGGTTGGCTGACAAGCTGGCGACAAAGTGGCTTATCAAGGCTTGGAGCAATAATGAGTCCTCTTGGGCTAAATTGATCTTCAGAAACATGGAAGACCTTACCTTAGTTGGCCATCTTGGTTGGAAGGACATAGGGATTCTCATGCTTTTGTTCTCCCCCCCCCACCCGGTGTCCCCTAAAGGCTCTAGCCTCGTGTGTTCTTTATGGAAGAGTTGGAACAAGGCCAAACAATTCATCAGAATCAGTGATGAGTGGAAGTGGGCGGTTGGGATAAGACAAAATGACTCTATATGGTTTCCGATTGGTGGCATTAGGGGGGTGGAGTCTTGGAACCTCCAAACTGCAAAGCGGTTATGGAACAAGGGGTTCAAACAGTGGAAACAACTCTGTAAACAAGAGACTTGCCTGTGGATTAGGTTTGAAGACTTGGACCCGAGACTTAGAGTTACCCTCGAGGAATGGACTCTTCTTCAAGGCAGGTGTTTAGCATGGGACCGCTCAACTACCCGCCTTCTCTGCGGTCAGGATCTTCCTTGCCTGGAGGGCCTCAAATGGAGCAATGGTAAGAAACTATCCGGAATCCCCAGCTTCAAAGAGAACTTAGATGTTCATCACACTCTTAACAAGAGATGGTGCCTTTCTTGGACCAAACTTCAATGGGAACTAAAGTTCATGTCTATTTGGCACCCCCTAATTGAGATCAAAAAGTCCGTTCTCATGTGGCTGATCTTGCATAAATGTATCTGGTCCAATGCAAGGGCTAACAAAATATGTGGTGTGCCGCCATGGTGCAAGCGTTGCCATCGATGCATTGAAGATTTAGCTCATTTGTTCTTCGATTGCCCCAAGTCCCGTGTTATCTGGCATCACGTGACCTAGGTATTAAGACTCACGAATCAAATCAATTGGCAACAGGTGCTGTTGGGTGAGGCGGTCGGCTGCTCATCGAGGCTGTGGAATGCCATCAGGGGTGAGACTCTTTTGGAGGGAGCGATGTGCTGTCAATTTTGGCCAAACTCCTAAGGAATGGTCGATCAAGAAATCCTTGTTTCTTCTAGGTAAAAGAATCTCCTGAGATAAGAGATCTCCACCGTTTAGACATCACTGTATTTATCTCCTCGAAAACAACAAGTTGAAACCCAAATGGGTCCCACATGAGGGTGATGATAGATTTATCCACCTCATTTGTAATGCCCTCTAGCTTGCCATACTCCTCCCCTGCATTGTGGGATTTGGGGGGTCCCATGGGCACTAGTCCCATTCACTTGTAACTTTTCTTCTCTTTTTTAATTAAAGTCCGGGAGAATAAGCTAAGGCCGAACTTCCTTTTAATTTAAAAAAAAAAGTAAAATCCCAAAGCGTAGAGATGATGTGTGTATTGCACATAGCATACATTTGTAGCTAGCTGTTCATGAGAGATTCATAAATCAAATGATTGAATGATCCACAAACAGATGTATAGTAGCTTTATGAGGCTTAATCTCCCTTGGCTTCAACATATTGAAAGAACAACTGTACAATTGAAGTGCAGAGTACCATGGGACCCTCTATATCTCACAAAGCAAGGGTTAAACTGTCGAAGCAACACTAGAAAAGAGCTTCCGGAAGGCATCAGATTTGAAGAGCCCGAAAGCATTACAACTTAACAATGACAGAACCCTTGACTAATACTGATTATGCTTTTCGGCTTTTGAGCCATACCACAATCTTTACACAATAAAATAAAAAATGTAGTATAATGCTTTAATGCTATTTGGATATATTTAGGCATCAGCGAACATGGAAATTCACTCGGAATAGACCGATCTTATCATTCATAGTTACCTGAACTTGCAAACTTTGCTAATTTCTATGATTAGGAATCAAATGCTTCCACATTTGAGAAAAAGTTAGGATTTGCATTATGTTGATGGTGCTGGAAATATCAAGACACCTCTTTCTCTCTTGCCTATAGATTTTCAAGGTCTACAACATTCGTGGAGTGCTCCTTCAGTTTGAGAGTACAGCTCCTTGCGCTCAGCCATTTTTTGGGCGAACTGGTACATATTTTCGATGCAGTTATGGAAGACATAGTAGATGAATGTCGAAGGAAATGTTGATTATATGCACGATTTATATGTCTTTGTAATTGCGGTATTTTATCTGCAGTTATGATATGATTTCTTAAACTCTTCAAGCACCACTATTAGCCCATGAACAAGATGATGCCTATGCTCAGTCACATTTGTCTGGGTAAAACATGAAGAAGATGATGCCTATATGTGTGTCTGTGTGTTTGTACTTGGAAATGCAGTTATAGAAAAGCAGGAATCCTTTGTATAAGAAACTCAAAAGAATCATGTGGATCCCCAAAAAGTTGACGAAAGGCTTGTTACCTTGCTTTGTAGTTCTCTGTTGTATCTTTCTTCTTTGGATCTCCTCGTATGTTTCTCCCTCAATATAGTTTGAGCTTGTTTGTGGGAAACCAATGTTCTCAACCTGAGATTCCTATCATGCATGGGCACACTAGCGGCATCACACATATCTTAACGTAGAGTAACCATGTCTTTGTAGCGACTTGATGTGCTTGTACATAAATACAAATGGGAAAGAAATAGGAGTTTTTTTTTAAATGGATGTTCAACCGAAGCCTACTCCCAGAGCTTTAACTTTGAAAGTGCAACTATATAAGTGAATGGGTATAGTATCCACGGGACCTCCTGTATCCCACAAAGCAAGGGTCAGACGAGATTATAACATTACAACTAGTTTAATTGGTCATATCCATATATGTCCAGCTACCCACAGGACCTCCCATATCCACAAAGATTACAACTAGTTTAACTGGCCATATCCATATATGTCCAATTACCCATGGGACCTCCCATATCCACAAAGCAAGCGTCAGACGAGATTACAACATTACAACTAGTCTAACTGACCATATCCATACATGTTCAGCCCAGGGCTTGAACCCTGGATCTCCACCTGAAGGGGCCAAAGCTCAACCAACTGCACTATGAGACTTAGACAAAAAATAGGAGTTTTTTTCTTTATATATATAAAGGAAGTTCTGCATTAGCCTACTCTCCCGGACTTGAATTAAATAAAGAAAAGTACAAGAGAAGGGGACTCGTGCCCACGTGACCCCCCAAATCCCACAAAGCAGGGGAAGCTTTTATAGAGCTTAGATGGCATTAGAAAGAAGGTTAATTACCCTCTCATCTGTTACCGTTAGTGTCCATGTGAAAGGCCAAATGGCCTCCGGACACTTCTTTGTATATGTTCTTTAATAAAACATATAGTGGCCTGGTCAGTCATAGACTGTAAGTTCGACCGCATTTGTAAGACCTAAGAAGTCTATCTTCGTGCTCCCTGTGTACTGTGTTTCATGCGTATTCTACAACATCTGTGCGGAGTACTGCGTGTGACGTCAGGAGCTCGGTTTTCTACTCCGAGCATATCGTCGTGGAGCTCTCGAGAAGGAGAGTCCAGGGTGGTGCACGCCATCGAAATACTTCACTGGTATCAGAGCAGTTCGAGGCAAAAAGCTGTGTTCCTTTTGTGCGAGCGAAGCGACCCCCCCCCCCAGGTTTTCTCCAAGGCTTGCAAAAAGCTTTGTTCCTTTTGTGCGAGCGAAGCGAGCCCCCCCCCCCCCCCCCAGGTTTTCTCCAAGGCTTACGACTAAGGCGGCGACCAAGGCATAGACCTTGGCATACCTTGTCATCCGAGTCACCGAAGTCATCGCGCGCGAGGGAGGACCTCAACGATCAAGGAATATAGAGGTTCCCGGTACTTCCCGAGAGGTCACCCATCCCAGTACTGTTCCCCCCAGAGCTCGCTTAACCGCGGCAATCTCTTGCCACTAAGCTACACTCTTGTGGTGTTTGAAGAAGGGGAAAGACTAAGGTTGACATTACCTTGAACAAGTTTTGGTCCCTCAAAGCTTCATTTTTGCTTTTAAAGCCTATTTCTGAAGCAATTTTGGGGTGTTTTTGGAGCCATTTTGGAGTACTTTCGCACGTAGTTCTCTTCACACAGGTCCAAGAACATCAAGAAGAGTGTTCCTTGTACTTCTCAGACAATAAATATCAACCTTTGGGGCTGTATTTTCAGCCACACTCGTAAAACTACAGGTTTCTCGAGGGGTTTTCAGTTTTGGTGGGAGCAGTCGCTGCAAATTTATGCAGGTTTTTAAAGCCTAAAACATCAGAGTTGACAGACACTTGCAGGTGTTATTGGCTAGTTTTTTGGGCTGTGTATTCAGCCTTTTAGTGTCATTTTACTGCATATATTGAGCACATACACACCATGTACGCTTCTGTGGATACCGCTTATGTACGTCCATGTGGGCATTGATATAGCGGTTACGTTCTTTGCATAAAGCCTTTTACGTTTGATAAAGAGGGTCGTGGTGAGGTTTTCTTAACTGGGAGACACCCAGATGTCGGGGTCTCTTCGGTGATGCAGGTGGAAGACTTACCCAGCCTCGCCATAGGAGATGTATGATAGTTGTTCATAGGTGCTTGATAAGCCTAGTTGGCTTCTATTGGGTAACTGATTATATGCAGTGGAGTCAGTGACTCACTATGCAGGTAGACATGTTAGTACTTGCAGTTTTATGATACTTTGACACTGGTCATATGCTAATTTTGCAGAGGATACTCTGGCAAAATTTTTCCAGATTTCTGGTTTAGTCAACTATATAGTGGTCGATTTACTCCTTGATACACTTATTTGTTGGTGTTTGGACTCTTCTAGCTCCATTATCATTCTATTCAGTTCTCTACGATCATGGCATCAGAGGTCTCAGGCACATCCGGTGGATCAGGGTCTAGTGCTAGCGTTCTGAGGAGGAGCTATAACTTGCAGGGCAAAGACCATTTTGAGATCCGAAAATTTGATGGCACAAACTTTGCTCTATGGAAGAATCAGATTAAAGATGTGCTGATTCAAAGAAGGCAATGGAAGCGAGTAAATGGGATTTCAAAGAAGCCTGCTGACATGGATGAAGATGATTGGGATGAGTTAGATGAAATGGCCAGGTCTACCATTCGCTTGCACCTAGCAGATAATGTTTACTTTACAGTATTAGACTGTGAAAGTGCAGAGGAGCTTTGGAAGAAGTTATGCAATACATATGAAAAAGAGACGGCATCAAATAAAGTATATCTGATGAGAAAATTATACGACCTTCGTATGAAGGACACAGATAGTGTTGCTGCTCATCTAAATGAGTTTGATGCCATATTCTCCCAGTTACAGGCTCAGAAAATGGATATGGACAATGAAATGAAAGCAGTATTGCTGTTATGCACCTTGCCATCATCATGGGATACATTTTGCACAGCTATTAGCAATAGTGCACCAGGTGGTAAACTCGTCTATGATGACATATGTGGAGCACTCTTGAGTGAGGAGATTCGTAGAAAATCTATGGTTGGCACTCAGAGTGGAGATGCATATAATGTTCATGATTCTTACCAAGGAAAGAATCAACAACGTGGCAGGAGCAAGAACAAGGAAAAGAATGGTCAACGGAATAAGAGCAGAAGTAAATCAAGGAAGAGGGATATTGAATGCCATTATTGTCATAAGAAAGGACACATGAAGAAAGACTGTTATGCATTAAAGAATGCTAAAGGTAAAGGACAGAATGTTGATGGGCATGTTAAACAGTTACCTGCACCATCTACTTCGACTGTGAAGATTGAAGAAATTAATGCTATTTTTGATGATGCTGATGTGTTGACACTTGATAGTACTGTGCCATCTGAGGCACTTATGGCTGATTCTCTTTCCCACACCTGGCTGCTAGATTCTGGTGCTTCTTTCCATGTGACACCACATAGAGAATGGTTCTCTAATTATGCAGCAAAGTCTCTTGGTACCGTGAGACTTGGTGACTCTTACTAGTGTGATGTTGTGGGGATTGGAGATGTGGTTGTGCAGTTCATTGACGGTTCAAAATTTACTATGCATAATGTACGCCATGTACCTCAGTTATCACGCAGTTTGATGTCAGTTGGTCAACTTGATGACCTTGGTTACAAGGTGGTCTTCTATGCTCAGTCCTTTCGTATATCAAAGGGCAATATGGTTATTGCAAAAGGAAGGAAAGTTGGCTCACTTTACCCTTTGTTTGTATCACAGAAAGAACACTTGTTAGCTGTTACTAAACAGCCTATGGCTTGTATTTGGCATGGTCGTTTGGGCCATATATCTCGTAGTGGAATGGAAAATCTTTCTCGTTCTGGCTACTTACCTGTGTTATCTTTCTCTGATTTTTCATTTTGTGAGCATTGTCAATATGGAAAGCAAACCAGAAATGTGCATAAAACGCACATTGACTCTTCAATTCAGCCTTTAGATCTTGTTCATACAGACGTGTGTGGTCCTATGCCCACTAGGTCCTTAGGTGGTTCTCTTTACTTTGTTACTTTCATAGATGATGCTACTAGAAAAGTCTGGGTATATCCTATCAAATCGAAGGATGATGTATTCCCTACTTTCAGAAAATGGCTTGCTTCAGTTGAGACTGAAAAAGGAACTAAGCTTAAGGCTTTACGTTCAGATAATGGGGGTGAGTATACCTCACATGAATTCAGCCTTTTCTGTCAGTGTAGAGGGATTCGTAGAGAGTTTACAGCTCCTTATACCCCATTACAGAATGGTGTAGCTGAGAGGATGAATAGAACTATTCAAGATAGAGTAGTCTCTATGTTGCATCATGCAAACCTCTCACAAGGTTTTTGGGCAGAAGCAGTATTGACTGCAGTTCATGTGATTAACCTTTCACCTAGTACTGCCAAAGGTCTGAAAGTGGCACAAGAGTTATGGACAGGGAAACCACCATATTATGATCATCTTCGAGTTTTTGGGTGTGAAGCATATGTTCATATACCCAAGAATCTTAGACAGAAGTTGGACCATAAGTCAAAGAAATGCATTTTTCTTGGATATGGTCGAGAAGGACAATTTGGATATCGCTTATGGGATCCTGAAACAGGGTCAGTGATCAGAAGTAGTGATGTCATTTTTAATGAGTCTAAGATGCATAAACAGCCGATTAAGGAGGTTGAAGTGAGAAGAGTGGTGTTTGAGGATACTAGTCCTCCGGTTAGCATGCATAAAAATGCTGCACATAGGGATGTTCAAGAGAATGTCCATTCAGATCAGTCTGCACATGTTCCTGTTCAGCAACCATTGAGACGTTCTGCACGTGTCTCATATCCACCTGATAGATATGTTCCAAGTTTAGATTTTGTTATGCTAACAGATGCCGGTGAGCCCTCTTGCTACAAAGAGGCTATGCAGACAGAGGATCATGTCAAGTGGGAGCGTGCCATGAAGAGTGAGTTGGATTCTATTCACAAGAATGGTACTTGGGACTTAGTACCTTTGCCAAAGGGCAGGAAAGCTTTACCATGTAAATGGGTATATAAGCTGAAATTCACATCAGATAGTGCTTCTCCAAAATATAAAGCACGACTTGTTGCAAAGGGTTTTAAGCAACAACATGGTGTTGATTTTGAGGAAATCTTCTCCCCAATGGTCAAGATGACTACTTTGCGCATGTTGCTTGGATTCGTTGCAATGGAGGACTTAGAGCTAGTCCAAATGGATGTGAAAATAGCTTTCTTGCATGGAGATCTTACAGATGAGATCTATATGGAACAACCAGAGGGTTATGTAGTTCCTGGCAAGGAAAGTCTAGTTTGTAAGCTCAAGAAGAGCTTGTATGGACTTAAACAGTCTCCTAGACAATGGTACCAAAAGTTTGATGCTTTTATGAAGTCCCAAGGCTATTCTCGGAGCAATGAGGATCATTGTCTCTACACAAAGAGATGTTCTGATGGCAGCTTGATATGCTTGATACTTTACGTCGATGATATGTTGATTGCTGGGAAGTCCTCTTATGATTTGTCAATTCTGAAAAAGAAGTTGAGTCAGACATTTGATATGAAGGATTTGGGGGATGCCAAACATATTCTTGGCATGCGCATTACTCGTGATAGGAGTAAAAGATGCATATACTTGTCTCAAAGTGAGTACATATCCAAAGTACTTCATCGATTCAATATGCAGGGTGGAAAGGCATTGAGTACACCTTTACCCACATATGTGAAATTGAGCAAGGATGACTGCCCCAAATCAGATGAGGAAAAGGAATTCATGACCAAAATTCCCTATCAGTCTGCTGTTGGTAGTCTCATGTATGCTATGGTAGCTACGAGACCAGACATTGCATTTGCAGTGGGAGTTGTGAGCAGATATATGTCTAATCCTGGCAAGAAACATTGGGAAGCGGTCAAAATGATTTTGAGATATCTGAGTGGCACTAAGGACAAGTGTCTATGCTTAGGTAGAGGGAAAGCATCCATTATTGGTTACACAGATTCTGACTATGCTGGTTGTGTAGACAATCGTAAGTCTACATCAGGGTACATTTTTCATTTTGTTGGAGGTGCTATCTCTTGGAGATCTCGTCTTCAAGAATGTACAGCTGTTTCCACCACAGAAGCAGAGTATGTTGCAGCAAGTGAGGCATGTAAGGAAGCATTGTGGCTTTCTCGTCTTGCTTGTGATATGGGTTTGCCTCAGCATGTACCTCACTTGCTGAGTGATAGTCAGAGTGCCATTGCTTTGGCTAAGAATCCGGTCTATCATGCAAAGACCAAGCACATTGAGGTGAGGTATCACTTCATTAGAGATTGCTTAGCCACTGAGAGCATTATTCTTGAGAAGGTTCACACTCGAGATAATGCTGCAGATGCTTTGACTAAAGCTCTACCACAGGATAGCTTTCGATACTGTTGTCACTTGATGGGGGTTACTTGATTCTTGATCTTACGCAGTCACTTGTATACTGTGTAACATGCCCATCAGGTGGGAGGTATAGTTTGTATACTTACACTCAGGTATTCTTTATCATTCTTTCTTTTTTCTCCCATAGTTACTCTGGCCATATTGGCCTTTAGTGGGAGATTGTTACCGTTAGTGTCCATGTGAAAGGCCAAATGGCCTCCGGACACTTCTTTGTATATGTTCTTTAATAAAACATATAGTGGCCTGGTCAGTCACAGTCTGTAAGTTCGACCGCATTTGTAAGACCTAAGAAGTCTGTCTTCGTGCTCCCTGTGTACTGTGTTTCATGCGTATTCTACAACATCTGTGCGGAGTATTGTGTGTGACGTCAGGAGCTCGGTTTTCTACTCCGAGCATATCGTTGTGGAGCTCTCGAGAAGGAGAGTCCAGTGTGGTGCACGCCATCGAAATACTTCATCATCATCCTCATGTGGGGCCCACTTGGGTTTAAGCTTGTTATTGATCAAAAGGAGAACTTGATGATGCCTGAAGGGGGGGGATTTCTTACAGTTAACAATCCTTTTGCCAAGGAGGAACAACGATTTCTCAATTGACCACTCTTTGGGGGAGTCCCTGAAGTTGAAAGCACATCTTTCCCGCCAGATTTTCCATAGGACCTCCCCTCTGATGGCGTTCCAGAGAGTCGCGGAGCAGCCGATCGCTTCTCCCAGCAGGCCTGCTACCAACTGAGATGTTTTTGAAGTCTAATTTTCTTTCCAACCGTCTGCCATAGTCTGTTGGAGTTGGGGCATGTAAAGAAGATGTGTGAGACATCTTCGATAGACCTGTAGCAACGTTTGCACCAGGGAGGAATCCCACAAAATTTGCTAGCCTTAAGGTTGGTCCAGATTCCATGATGAAGAATTTGCCATAAGAGGACAGACTTTTTGATTTCTATGAGGGGGTGCCAGATAGCCATGAACTTCATGTCCCACCGAAGCCACGTCCATGACAGGCATCATTTCTTGTTGAGGTTAACCTGATAGTCAATCCTTTCTTTGATGTTCGGGATTTTTGATAGGCTATTCCCATTGTGCCATTTGAGACCAAGCGAGCTCGACGTGTCATGTCCCATGAGGAGGCGAACTTTGTGCCGGTCCCAGGTGAGGCATCTGCTTTGCAAAGTGTTCCATTCTTCGTACGAAATGTTGACGCAAGGGTCAATATCCTCGAAGTTGATCTAGCGGTTGGTGTCTTGTTTCCAGAGATGTTTCCATTTTTTGAAGCCTTTGTTCCATAACTTCTTGGCATTTTGAATGTTCCAAGATTCCACACTCCGGATGCCATGGATCGAAAACCAGATAGAGTCGTTTTGTCTGATACCAGCTGCCCACTTCCAGTCTTCACTAATTCTTGTGTAGCTTTTGACTTTATTCCAACTCTTCCATAGGGAGCACACGAGATTAGAGCCTTTCAGGAAGACAGGGATCAGGGAAAACAGCAAGGTCAAGATGTCAAGATTCTTCCAATTTGGGAAACCCATGAGAGCCAACTCATTCTTGTTTCTGAAGAACTTGGCCCACGAGACCTTCCCATTGCACCAAGCCTTAATCATCCATTTGGCTGCCAATTTGTTAGCCAAGCACCCAATGTCCAGGATACCAAGACCCCCACTATCTCTATGGCTGGTGCAGATGGACCATTTGGTTTTAGGCACCCCCCTCCTATTGTGGTCGCCCGTCCAAAGAAAGTTTCTACAAATACTATCCAGTTTGGACAGATCTTGCTCTATTCTTCTACTTGCATGTGATATTAATATTGTACAAAACTTGGGCATGTTAGTCCAGAACAGCAACTCCACCAGTCGAGCCGCGTTCATTGTCTTTTGCAAGCTATGATCGATCATGGGGTGTCAGTAAAAGCTGCAGCTTGTGACAAAAACCAAGACGTATCAAACTACAAGCCAAGCAGACGTCTATCTAGTATCATCTATGAAAGATCGCGGTGTCGGTGACTCAGTGTAAGCAAAGGGAGGAAAAAGCGCACAAATCAGTCCATCCGAAGCCCAACTTTTCTGTGTCCTGTTCTGAACGGCGCGCAAAAGAATATAACACCATAGCCAAAAGGGAAAGCTGCAAAAGAGGGCCTCGGATCTGTTATCTAGTGGCGTTGTGTACTTTACCGTCAGAGCAAATTAAAGTGCTAAAGGGACCACACTGTTCAACGAAGTAACAAGTATTTAAGCAGAAATATTAGTTAATAATCGCGTCCCCTCAAACAAAGCTGACGATACAGAGATGACGGATTAGGGTCCAGCATCCGCATCTGCTAAAGCAGAGCTGACAACACAGAGATGAAGGACCTCAATGAAATGAACAAGGCGATAAATCAGGATTCACCGCTCTACTTGTAGAAACAGGTCTGCGCATTTCTTTACGATAGTACGGGTTACTCTGTGATTGCGCGATTTGTGATGCAAGATAATGTACAGTCTAGCTATTTCATGGTGAAGGACGGAATTTTTTTTATTTTTTATTTTTTGAGAGAGAATAGGAAAAAGGACTATGTTGATAGGCATTGTTACATACTCTACAAGGGGCAACCCCTAGACTTACGAAGGCTTTAAGAAAATCAGGCCATAACAATTTCTACAGCAGCTCCAAAATACATCCATCTGGACAAGAGTGGAAGCTAAGTACTTTGGGTATCTCTGAACAATGGGACTTTTGAAGATCTGAGAAGGATTAGAATAAAAGAAAGCATCCAATAGGTAAATCTGAATATTCAAGCAAGGACCCACAAAAACATCCAAGAGCTTCATGATAATAGCCTCTATACAGAGAAAAGGCCATAGAAAATCTTGACATATGGTAAAGATGTAACAGACCATTCCTTTGGCTAGTAGATTTGGTGTTTCTTCAAGAGGTCATGTATGCTGAAGTCCTCCTCACAACATCAGAAATATGCTTAATACAAAATTCAGAGACTCTTTTATGCTCAATTTTGAGGAGTGGACAAAATCTTTCTGTCCATTAAAGAAAACTTTACAGTTTCTCATCATCCAGATATACCAAAGTATCTCAGCTCTCCATAGCTGCCAAAGTAAGAGGTCGATCTTGTTACACACATCGAGAAGGATTTCGTGAGATCCAAGGTTTGTAATACCAACAGCTTGATAGTATTTGAAGAGAAGCATCCATAATGTTTTAGCATGGCAATAGTACATGAAGAGGTGGGCAAGATCCTCCTCCTTGCAATAGAATTAACAATGCCCATCATTGATGTTATACTTCTTTGCTCTGTCCTTGATCCAAATCCTCTGGCTTTGATGGATGTCATATAAATCTTGAGTTATTTCATATTTCATGTAAGTCAACTTCAGTTGCTGATATGTTATTGAGAGCTAGATTTGATAATGTTATTGAAAGTGATCTAATAAAGAATATGACCTTAGTTGACTATGTTCCACATATATATGACTATGAGCAATTTCATGAGTCTGAGGATGAAGATGAATGGAGTGACATAGGAAAGAATCTGAGTACACTGCAACCATTACCTAGCGAGACTACGAGTAGATTCTATAACATTAGAAAACAAGCTTTCCTATGTAATGGTTATCTTTGGAGACATGCTAAGGGTAAGGTTAAAAATCCACAATGATTCCTAAGAAAACAAGGACTTCAGTTGCAAGTAATGAAAGACATGCATGAGACATTATGGGTGGGTCATAAAGGATTTTTTGGAAAATATGAAAAAATCAAAATTACCTATTATTGGCCTAGGATGTATGTTGATATTAGTGACTATGTTTCTACATGTTTTAACTGTCAACTTCATTCCTCAGTAAAACATAGAGATCCATTGCATCTGACCTATCCACCTTATATTCACTACAAGTGGGTAGTAGATCTTGTAACTATGCCTAAAGGTATTGACAAATAGTGTTGTTACATCGTACTTGCAAGAGAGGACTTAACTAATCATGTAGAGGGATGTGCACTACGCTTTAAGAACACCTATAATGTTTGCAAATTCTTGCTTGAAGATGTCATAAGTTGCTTTGGGTACATAGAGAAAGTAGTTGTTAATCATGGAGAGTTAGATGCGAGAGAAGCTAAAGAATTCTTTGAACATCACGAAATTCGTTTGTCTCTCATTACTGCATATAATCCAAAGGCCAATCGTAAAATAGAGAGAGGACATCCACCTATTGTGAAATCCATCTTTGAAGCATGTAACAGTGACATTAACAATGGCCTAGATACTTACCTTTTGCACTTTGGGCAGATACAATGACATGCACATGTACCATAGGGTATATGTGTGCTAAACTCATGTACTGTCAAAAATCATTGTTTCCAATTCAGTCTCATATTTTTGCATTGTCAAATTTTCCTTGGTCTAAAAACATGTCTACTCAAGAACAAGCTTTATTTTGATAAAACTCATCAATTGCATCGTAAGCTAATTGAAGTACAAGAATGGGTGCTCATGTATGATAGTACATTTGACTCTCAATATGATGCATGCAAAAAACTCACTCAATGATGGTTTGGACCATACATTGTATCGAAAGTCAACAACAATGGTGTGTATGCTCTTTATGAAATGGTGTTGCATTAAGAACCTTGATTGGAGATAAAAGGATAAAGATATTCAAGAAACCTGATAATGATGAGTACATCTAGGACTAAAGAAGATGACAACAAAAAGGACGAATCATAAATAGATGTATCCATGAAGACAGTAATAATCATAATTTAAAAGAAGTAAAAAAATATAATTTCCTTAGTTCATGTTATTATGTTTTTTCAAGTTCATTCCTAGTTTTTCCAATTCTTGCTTGTTTCCAATTTCAATTCATGCATGTTTCTTTTCAATATTTGCATTGCATTACCCTATCCATATCACTTGAGTCAAAAGGGAAAATGATGATTTTATCTACTTCTTGTAAAATTGTGTTTTTAGTAATAATGTATCTACTAAGAAATCCATTATAATCTATGATTATGAAAAGATAAAGCATGTAGATTTGGATGATTATTTTGGTAACATGACTTTCTTATATAAACATGCATATATATATATTAAAAGCATACTTCTTGTAGTACTAGTTCATGCTACTACATGTTTCTAAATCCTTAGTCCACCTCACAAAACCTCTATCACAGTTTAAATGATTGTTCTCCATCATCAAAAAATGTTGTACCTTGTAATGAGTTTTTATCTTCCCTCGACATCAAAAAAGATAAATTACCATTTGTTACTAGGAAGGTTACACTTTCCTCCACCCAAAAAAAGATTGAGAAAATTTACACTTTCTTCCGTCCCAAAAACGTGAGTGTAACCATAAAGTCTTTCAATCATGAAGAAACAACAACAAGATAGCAAGTAAAATGAAGCTAAGGAGGCATAGAAGAATAAAGCATGGGCTATATAGGCAGATTTATGCATTAGTGGAGTTTAGTTAGATATCCTTGCATGTAACTAGAGAAAGAGCATATTCATATTTATGTAGGAAAGAAGTTGATCTAAAATAAGCTAAAGATGAAAGATGTCTCTTGAAAATCCTAAATTTTTGTTTATATTTGTATTTAAGGTAGATTGCTTTATGAAAAAGTTACAAATTTTTCTTCAAGATGAGAGCAAATCATGCGTGAAACAAGTCAATACATTCATTTCCAGTTTATATTGATGCTTGCACGTAATGTTTGTTTTTTCCTTTCTTTACATATGGTCAATATTGCCTCTTCATTTACATATATGTTGTCTATTTGTTCATGCATATTCATGTTGTCTATTTCTTTCTCTCTCTCTCTCATGCATATGTTAATTGATGCCATAATACCTACACATTTATGCATATGATCATTTTTCCTTCCATGTTGCTTATTTTGCCTATGAAAGAATTTGATGCTTGTTTCTTGTTGTTTTTCAAATATTTACTAGAATGGCGCTTCCGAAGGGATTGTAGGTTTAGTAGGGGAGAATGTCGTCAAGGTTTTCTCTCATCTCTCACTTGTTAAGGCCTACAAGAAACACACATGGTGAAGGTATCCAAAATCCCCCAAGAAGTTCAAGACACATCAAGGATGTCAAAGGGTGTTCACATGCAAAGTTTGAAAGAAAGCAATAAAGTTCATGGTGGCAATCAAAGAAAAATTTTGGAAATTAGGGGAAAAGATTCAGTGTCACTAAATCACATGAAAAGTCACACACTTGTAAAGACTATCAAAGGTAGTCTATAGCCTAAAATTCATCTATAAATGGATTTTTTAGCACATTGATATGCCCATGTGCATTTTGTAAAAATGTAATTTTTTTGTTTAGACCCTACAAAATCTTGTATAGGAATTTTTGTTAGCCATATAGTCTGGCATCTATAAAGATCATACGAGGGTACACATTTGTACAAAGTTTAAAAGCTATAAGAGATTTCTACACACCTTAATGTCACCTTGCAAACTTCCAAAAGTACTCAAACTTGTATAAGGGAGATTCATATAGGAGTTTTTGTTGCATATTCTTGAATGAGAGTTTGAAAACATAGCCCTAGAAAGTTTTAACTTCATCAAAGCATATTTGGAGGGTCAAAGAGCATATAAGCCAATTTTCAGGGTCACCATAATTTTCTAGATTAAGCGAATTGAAGTCATGAAGGGCTATTGCATGACAAAAGATGATTGATCCATGTTGTACGGTTAGGATGAGCTCATTTTCAAGGGTTTATATGCACTAAAGCGAAACTCAAGGGGGATCCATGATTTTTTTCACCTAGATAAGCTTATTTTGATGGCCAAGAGCAATAACGCAAAGTTCTTCAAAAAATACAATCTAATCCTATCCAAATCCAAGTCAACATTGATTGATGGTCCATATCTTTTTGAATCCAATGATGGAGAATGAAGGCTCCTTTTTTCTCCTTGTTTGTCCTAGATCTGATAAGAAGAATCAATCCTAGCTATCCATTTGATGAATCCACTATTTGTAATCAAAAGTAGTTGATCCTAG
The DNA here is from genome assembly GCA_020310875.1 of Ceratopteris richardii. Taxonomy (NCBI): domain Eukaryota; kingdom Viridiplantae; phylum Streptophyta; class Polypodiopsida; order Polypodiales; family Pteridaceae; genus Ceratopteris; species Ceratopteris richardii. The sequence continues at coordinate 168,091,543 of CM035423.1, read as the reverse complement.
GGTTGAGAGTTGATTTCTCCATGATCCAAGGGCTTAGATTCATTCAGAAAACTATAAATACCCCCCTCCCCTCCAAACTCATGAAGGATCATTGTTAGGCATCCATAGGGCCTTGCTAGCACATGGTTTCCTTGTGGTGATCACCGTGAGTTGAGCATGTGAGGATCCAAGGTGGGCTAGTAAAGAGCATAGTTCCTAGATCCAAATTTAAGTTAGGCTTCCAAACTATGATAGACTTATAAACTCAATGGTTTCTCTCTCTTTTCTCACCCTTAGTGGAGCATGTGAGTGAGTTAGAGTTGGCTTTATATATCTTAGATTTCTTTAGATAGACGTTGTGTTCCTAGACATATATAGGATCACTAAATTAGTTCCTATCCACTCACATATGGCATTCAGATGAACTTTAATGGTGGGAGAGTCGTGCAGACTACCTTTGAGCACTATATTTCCAAGCTTGATGTACCATGACACTCATGTATATGTATTGCATTACAATCTCTTTTAATTCAAGTTACCTGGTCTCCATGTCTCTTATCTCTTAAGTTTTTTTACATATCTCCTTTCAGATCTTTCTATGTGCGAGAAGGCTCCGCAACTTTGCATTGAACTAGTGAGGATTTTCTATTGAGATTGTGAGGATAATTCTCTTTATATACATAAATTATGACCCACATGAATACATACCATCCACACGCACCCATGCATATGCATTGATCTTGAAAGTGTTGAAGCTCCTTATGGACCATTCTTCCTCTTAAGATTGATTCATGTGTATGTTTTTTGTTGTTATCATCATCCATTAGCATGCATTGATTTCAAAAGTGTGTAAGAAGCTCTTTTTGGACCATTAGTCCTTTTAAGATTGATTCATGTGTATGGTTTTTTTAGAATTAACATCATTCATGTTCATGGATTTATCTTGCATTCATGCATTCCCATTCCCACACTTAAATCATCACATCTCTCTACTCCATACCCAACTTCAGCTTCACTTTCACATTCATAACACATAAACCTTCCAACACTCATTGGATTCATATACCTTGTGTATGTCACGACTAGACTTGATCCACCCAGAGTGCGATTACCTACACACCATAATATAGGTGTAATTTGGAACCATTAACCAAAAGTCATAATGGTTCTCTAGTCAAAGTCTCCAAGAAAAATGTGGCAACAGTTGAGCCGAAATCAAGTATGGCCCAAAACACCAAACTTTGAATTTGCTTGCAACATGATTAGCTTTCAAGTTATAGAAAAAAAATGAACTAGCCTTTAGTAAAGACCAGAGTTTTTAGGAAATGTTCATGAGTACGAGATTGCCAGATTCATAGTTCCTACATGAGCAAAAAGCTTTCAAAACATTGTTCATCTAGAGTGCAAAGAGCATCCAAGCAAGTGTAGAGGGGATCTATTGAAACAATTTATGATTAATGACTATTTGTAGGCTAGGGACAACAACTTCCATAGACACAATAGCCTCCAATCCATAAGCTAACTTGAAAGGTATAAAGCAAGTGACTACTTTGTATGTGGCGTAATAAGCCCATAAGACAACAAGAAGAAGTTGTTCCCACCGTTTGGGACAATCAGTGATTACTTTCTTTACCATGGTCAATAGATTTTTGTTAGTGCTTTTTGCCAAACCATTAGCACGAGGGTAATATGGGCTACTAAATTTATGAATGATCTAGAAGTCCTCGATAAGGGTAGTAATCAAGTCAATTTCAAAATGTGTGCCATGATGAGAGACAATTTCCAAACACAAACTAAAACCCAAGAAAACCCTCATGATTGAGGCAATGTACGACCACCATAGTCATAGAAAATTTCAATCCCATGCTTCGGTCTAGTGTGTAGCATAATCAATGTAGGTTAAGATGTAATGATTATAAGTATGAAGGGTTGGTGGTGTAATCTGACTGATGAAATTGAGGCCCAATTTTTAGAAAGGTTCTAAGGGCATTACTGGTTGTAGAGGAAAATATCTATTGGAAAAGGTTTACTGGTACGCTGGCAAGGATCACAAACTTAAACATATTGAAGGGTATCACGTTGCATTGTAGGTCCACAATCTACTCTATAGGAGCTTTTTGAGGGTCAAGTGAGCTAAAAAATGGCCACCCATTGGATGAGTGTGAGCAAGAACGAGGACTGAGGAACTTCATGAGTGGGCATGCACCGGTGCCACACACCAGAACAATTTTAATAAAGTAAGTTTATGAGGTAGGGGTCTGGCTGGTTGAGACAGATCTGAAATCTGACATCGTTTGGTCATCCATGTATATGACCAAAGATCTTGGGTCAGGACTTACTAGAAGGTCATTTACTCTTGTGAACAAGTGATCCACTTAGCTTAGTGGTTAAGTCTCAAGGACGTGAAGGAGGAGGTCTTGGGTTCAATCCCTATGGGGGACATGGGGAGAGTATTTTGCCCAAAGAGATCTAGAGCCTTCTAGAAGCATCCACTTGAGTTAACTCAAGTTGACTGGGACACTTGGCACACATGCAGTTACATGGCTGGCTAGTATCCACCTGCCCAAGAAGGAAGTCCCCTAGAGAGAGCTATATATAGAGGCATTTGGTTGGGAGGAGAGTCATCTCTCTAGCATGTGGTGGTCCTAATTCTTAGTTTCTTACATTGGTATCAGAGCAAGCTTTCATGGTGACCTTGCTGGCTCATCATCTTCCTTAAGCTCTCATGGAGATCTTGATAAGACCCTTCATCATCATTACACTCTTCATATGTAATACATTTAAGCCTTATTTTATTATATGCGTGATTTTCTCGCATATGGTTCTCTATCTTTGAGTTCGCGTATAGATTCAGTTTTACTGTCGGGAATTCATCCGAGTAGCAAAAACAAAGGCTTTCAACCTCAATACACCTAGGCTCATAAATCTGAGATGGTCAGCATGAGAATCAAACCTCCACCCTAGCGCAAGAGGCATAAAGCTGGACTGCTACGCTACGCTGAGATCTGACGTATGATATGTATTTTAAAATTTCCTGTTCTTTGTTGACTCCAGCAAGAAAACAACACAATTTCTTAAGGGCAGCAGTAGCAATTCAGGATTCGAACCCATCACTTCAGGGAACGAAAGCATTTCTTATGGATCTGAAGACGTGCATCTGTGGGGAGCTTTTTTCCTCCTGAAAGGGTTCAAAAAATAGATATATGACATGACAGTAGACACGCCTTTGTGGCGGGCAGAAAGCAAGGCATGACTATCAATTCGATGGGGAGTTCAAGACATGATCCCGAAACCTTCTCCACAAGATCGCATGCCTTATCCAATAGCCCATAGCGGATGACCATTTATTCCATTGGAAAAGCCTTCAATTCTCTTGTAGACAATCTCAAAGCTCAGTACCCTTAAGATGGGCAGCATCCGGCAAATGATCAAATGCACCTCTATCTCTGAGGATGAGTGCCCCAGCCACTCTGTTAACATCATGGTACTGGTTTCAAACCAGTGACAATTTAGAAAGAAGGAATAGGAGATTGACAATCTTCTCTCAAGCTACATCTGATCTGAGTTAAGTAGAGCCGACTACTCCTCATCGATTTGACTTCCAAAGAGCTTTGCCTTTTGAGCTTTTTGTTTCATTTCTTCAAAGTTGAGGACAAGAGGAAGCAATGATCTACAAGGAGGAATATGTAATTCTTCCTCATGGATCAAAGGATGGAGAAATGGCTCTTCTCAAGGATCAGAGGATGGACGAAGCTATGATCAAAGCTAAGTATTTTCCAGTTTCTACTTTGCCTTAATGCTTGATTTATCTTGTTTTCATTATTCTACACTTAATCCTAGATGCACATTGAAATAGCCAAGATTTCAATCGATTAAGTCTAGATTAGGATAATGAAAAAAATCCACTTCTCATTCCAAGCATTAGTTTGCATTAAGGAAATACTTGTTAAAAAAAAAATGATCCTTGTGCATCAAAGAGTGTATTTTGGTAGTTTAATTCCACATTTCCTTTCCATTGAGTAAGATCTTTATTGCACCATGAGAATATGTTTTTATATCATAGTGCATTAGGACAAAGGAAAGGATATACATGCATCAAGATTGCATGATATAAAATTCTTAGTACAAGGAAAAATCATGCATCAAGCTCATGCATGATTGTTGCATTATTTTTTGGGCATGCAAAGAACATGCATGCATATGCATGTGAGCATATGGATTTACATGTAGGCACATGCATTTGCATGATAGAACGGGATGATGTTTGCAAGTAGATATGAAAATGTACTCTCTTAGTATTTAGCTTACTTTATAAAGCTCACGGCTTGACATTAGGGAAGACAGAGGACTAGTTAGTTGCAAAGACATGCTAGTTCTATTTTGTAGCTTAAGTAATTAGTCGATTCCTTCCCAAGTTGATACTCTGTTATCAAAAATAAATATTAATAACAATTAAGTATGTTTGATGTCTTACTACGTATAAGTAGGCACTAGGAGAAAGTTAAGTATTAAATTTTCTTGATGACCAAGAAAACTTAATTACTTGAAAACTTTTTGCAATGTATGATGACTCTAAGTCCCAAATGTACTTAGGGATCATGAAGATAAGCTTATAATGATTACTCTAAGTATAGGTGATATTTAAAAAGTCATGCGGATAAGTTTTAGTTGATTAATTACATAATTTATGTAACTTCTCAAGCATCCCAAGATTGGATGATAACTCACTACAACAGATCGACCGTATACCAAGGTTTTTATTGAAGGAAATGAACGCGGCTATTTTTGCCGTGACGTCGGTGTAGCTGTCGGTATGCACGTTGGTGCTACAGCGCCGGTATGGGCGTCGGTATGAATGTCGGTATGGGCATCGGTATAGGCATCGGTATGAGCGTCGATATTATTGACGCTCATACCGACGCCTCTGCTGGGTGCACCGTCGCGTATACCGGCACCCGCTGGGTGTACCGATGCTTATTCTGATGACATTACTGGGAGTATCGTCGCGTATACCGATGACCATATCTGCAAAAAAAAATTTGGGCAGAGTGTGTTGTCTTTTGCTACAGCAACATTACCATGATGTTGCTTAACAAAAGACAATACACTATGCCCAAAAAAACCGAGTACATGTGATGTGTACTCTAATGTCAACCGAAATATGATTTCATAAAACAGAATATTATTGGACACAAAAGAGATAATCAGAATGAACCATGAACCATGTACAAAAAAAGTGATACATTTCATAAATGAAGCATGTACAAGAGTGTGGCAAACCACTGTCATATATGACACTTTTACAAAATGTGGCAAAGCAATGCATTGCCATATAAAAATCAAATACAAGATTTTGGTGTGCCACTACCATACACATGCAAAGAACTTCCATATCAACAGTCCTACAACAAAGAACATTAATGGAATGAGATAAATTCACATGAAATTACAAACAACAAGTAAAAACCAAGTTTATAAATCAATCACCTCATCGCAAACGCTCCCATGAAATGACCGCACCACGTCCCTCCAAGTCCTCCAATAGTGCAGTCAATCCGTGCTAATATCCGTAAGCCTCTTCCGTTCATGTTGGAGGACGACCCATTGCCAGCTCCTGCAACAAATATACAAAACATTAGAGGAACATACATGAGAAACTTAACCCAAATAAATTCAATAAATGAAATGGTACTTACAAACTCATGATGCATCGTGTCATATCCGCCGCTGCCCAAATGTGACGGTCCAATCGTATCTAAACGTGTGGCTGTGGCATCTCGCTATTGGTGATATCGGCCAGGAGTCTACTGCTCCTCATCGCGAATCAGATCCCACTCCTTAGCATCTAACCATATAGGCTTTGAAGCCTGCTCTCAAAGCATCACGAGCCTCTGATCGTCGATGGGACATAACCTCACGTGCGGTATGTAGAATCCACTCTGAACTGACAAGACTCCAGACCTGCCTGTAGATCCACTCCTAGAACCTCCTGCTCCAGAGCGTGACCTCGACCTATGAGATGGGCCAGAACCTATATCGCGCTGAGGCGTCGAACGCACATGTCTACTACTAGACCCAGTAGGAGATGGCTGAAAAGATGGTCGTGGTGGAGTCACAAAGCTAGGAGACATACCTCTTGCGGGAGTAGCACCACCCGCAAGAGTGACACCAACGGGAGTGACACCGGTGGGAGTGAGGCCGGCGGAATAAGGCCGGCAGGAGTGAGGCCGCCAGGAGTGAGGCTGCCAGGATTGCTACCATGAACGATCCAATATTGTGATGCAGCGGCCATATATGCAGGAGGTACCTGAGAGATAAACTCTAAAAACTGCTCCTCTATCATGGAATGAAGAGTGACTGGAGGACTGTCTCCAATCATGCTATGTAACAAAAGAACTCAAATAATTAACATGTGATAATAAAGGTAATGTAGAGAATAAACAGAAAAAAAAACAAAAATTAGTACATACATTATTCAAAAATCCTCTAATGTAGCATCCTCTTGAAGATCCGATGCACCGAGAATATCTATCTCTATATTGATGGCTTCTAAATCACTTGCTATGCTGGTTTCTTCCTGATCATCGTCTATTGCTTCGTCTTCTCGAACAATGACCTCTTCTTCAATGACCTCTTCTTCTCGAACAATGATCTCTTCCTCCTAGACTATTGAATGAACCTCTGAGTCCACTACAGATGGACTATCTTGTACATCGATGTTCTCACAAATTTGTCTACTACATGGGGTGACTTGTAAAACAAATAGCCACTCTGGTTCTTTTGTTCTGGTATAAAAACAACTTGCTCACAGTGTATGTATGCATGCATGTGTGTATGTATGTGTGTGTATGTATGTGTGTGTATGTATGTGTGTGTATGTATGTGTGTGTGTATGTATGTATGTATGTGTGTGTATGTATGTGTGTATGCATGTGTGTGTATGTGTATATATATGTGTGTATGTATGTGTGTATGTATGTGTGTATGCATGTGTGTGGTGTATGTGTGTGTATGCATGCATGTGTGTATATGTGTGTGTATGTAAGCATGCATGTGTGTATATGTGTGTATGTAAGCATGCATGTGTGTACATGTATGTGTGTATGTATGCATGTGTAAATGTGTAGATGTGTGTGTGTGTATGTGTGTGTGTATCTCTCTCTCTCTCTCTCTCTCTCTCTCTCTCTCTCTCTTTCTTTCCCTCTCTATCTCTCTCTCTCATCTCTCTCTGTTTCTCTCTATCAATAGACAATAAAACAATCACTTACAAGTATGTCCCTCTTTTGGATCGTTGTCATCAAAGCGTAATGTATGTCGTCTATCGTCAAATTCCAAACAATCGACGCCAAAGAAAATCAAAGAGAAGAGAAATTATAAGACCTAAAGCATAGAGAAAGACAAACGCTAACAGTACGCGCACCACTTACCAAGATGTCAGATCTAAACCGAGGGAGAGTGTGTGTAGAGAGAGAGAGATCTGTGTGTGTGTGTGCACAAGACAATGCAGTTCGCAATTTGGTTCGCGCGTGCAAGTTTGACAGAAGACAAACAGTACTCAAACACACGCAAAAAAGTAAAGTTTTGCTCTCGGGTTCCCGATATGTTTAAAACTCGGCCTCGGTATGGGCGTCAGTATGGGCGCCATGAGTGACCGTCGGTATAAGCAACATCGGTATGCCCCTCATATGTTGTAGTGACTTCAGCTATATTTTCAAGTTCCATGAGCACTCTTCGATTCCATGGAACTCAACAACCAAATCGATGAACTTAAATACAAATTGAACTTTGAAGTTCAATAGATTTGTGTTTCGTTCATGTTTTGCATGTTCATCTAGGAATCCTTTTCTTTACTAGAATGATCTTGAGAAGAAATTCTTGACTTTTGGACAAGACCAAGACTTACAGCTTTTTTGCTTGTCCAAAAGATATTTCTTTTTTAACCAATGAAATAGTTAACTAGACTAATTCAAATTATTGGCTTATCTTTAGGAAATAGCTTAATTCCCAAAGATTACTTTGACGTATCTTTTAGGAAAATATCTTGATTCCCAAATATTAATTTGACTTGGTTTCTTATTTAAGCTCGAATTAGCTTAAACAAAACCAATCATACTTTATATCTTAGCAAAACATCTATATCCTAAAGAGGTTTTGCCTTCTTCATCTTTCGGCAAAACATCCATAACTAGTAGATGTTTTGCTCTTATCTATCCAATCCATCAATTTCTATCCCGATGGATGGGTATGTCCATTTTTGGAAAGATGTTCTTAACAAGAGGTCTAAGCTGTCATTTTTCCAATGGCTTATCTCTTGATACACCTTTTATTAGAACATCATCATTCCTTGGTCCTATCATATATTATGAATTTATGTGTATTTTGGGAAGAGTTCATGAATCAACTAAGATCCTCTACTTGGAATGTCTGGCTTCCCAAAAATAAATTCATCTCGAACATGGTAGGAGAATGATCTCCCGTGTGGAATAGAAGGCTTGACTATTTTTAGTGTTTCTCTTTTAGGAAATATCTCAATTCCTAAAAGTCACTTATCGAGGTTTCATCGTGAGATACGAATCTTGAAACCACAAAGAAACTTCTTAGAACTTTCAAACTCTTCTAAATAGAAGAGTTCTTCTAAAGTTTTCATGTTTTCATGGCCCTATGCATCATTACCAGAGATAGTATTACTTGATTCCTTGGCAAGAATCTAAAGTTCTTGAAAGAAAAATCTCCCTAGATGTGAGACTGAAATATTTCAAGTAAGTTGATAGTAAGTAGTTCCTAATAATTCACAAACCTTTGGTATGGGTACGTAAGTCCAAATAGTGATATAACCTAAAGGTATATCAAAGATTCTTAGCTTTGGAATCTAAGAGCCATCAGTGTATGCTTGGACTGAAGTTCAAGAAAAGATTTCTAAAAATCCCGCGAGTAAGCAAAGAAGCTTTTGATAGTTCAGGAGATCTTAATCTTTATTTTAGTTGCAAGATCAACTAGACTTGATCAAGCTTGGCCATGATTGTCCAAGTATGTGTGATTGGGACTACTTTGTAGATTGCCCAAGTATTGGCAATAAAATTCCTTTTGGGAATTATTCACTCAGGTTCCATTTATCCAATGGAAAATTGTGAAAAAGTAAGTTGTTCCAAGTTTGAACAGAGTAGATATTCCAAGTATGTAGTCTGCAACTGTGTCAACGGTAATTAATTTTGTGGAAGGTAAAACATAAGGTTTGCCTATCCTTAAACAGATTTTGGTACAAATCCAAAGAGCATGAGCGGATGCTTAAGACTTAAGCAATAGAGAGATTCCTATATAAAGTCCCCAGGGTAGGTACCTAAAGCATCAGTAAAGAAAAGAATCTAAAGACAAGAAGTCAAAAGCTATTGTCACTACAAATTGGTCAAGAATAAACCAAATGAACTTGAATCTGTGAAAATTCAAGTATTTGGAATTCTGAATGGCTTTCATTTGAAAATCCTAACAAAGAAGGATGGATATTCTATCAAAAGGTTTCCAAGTTCCCAAAGGAAAGCACAAGATTGTGAAACAATCATGTGAAGGGATCAAAACCTAGAAAATCTAGTTAGAGTTAATGCCTAAAACTTCAAAATTCTCGAAAAGAAATGAAGCAAGAATGTTCTCTATCAAGAGATGTTTTACTTTAGGATAATATTCACTCACACGTCAATGTGAATATAAAATAGGGTGGTATGGGACATCGGACCGTGAGTTGATGATTATCTTTTAGTCTTAGTTGGATCTTGAAGTTAGGTTTAATCCTCAAGGGAATTAAGACTTCAAAGAAGGAGTTTAATTCAAGAAGGATGAAAATAGTATCTCAATATACTTCAAGATAACTTCAAGATAACTTCAAGATAACTTCAAGATAACTTCCAGTATCTTCTTGAAACACTTCAAGATAAAGTGTTGTTAATTCGGAAATATTTCATAAATTTCTGGAAAAAGTTGGACTTTGATTTTGAGTTGATCTTTTCAACCAAGGATTTGATTGAGTAAGTCAAGCATCTCCTAGTGTAACTTGGTAAATTCACTCTTTTGACTCAAAGAAATGCACAAGAGTTGCATTCCCAGTAAGGAGTCAGAAAGACTGAATGTAACATGAACTTGCTCTCAAGTGAAGCATTATTTGAATACAAACCTCATCAACAGAACCTCAGTGGGTCGACACACTGATGATGGTTATCACACTAGTATCTTGTGGTTGGATGATGTTTTTTTATTTGCATTGAATCTTTTTGAGAATTCAGCTTATTTCTCTTAAAGATAGAGAAAATGCTTCAATACCCTGTTGAAATAGATCTTTGAGAAGTTAAAGTCCTGAGTCATCTAGACTTCGACTCATAGCAAGTTTACATATCTTTGAAGTTTGAATTGGTTGAACAGAGTTTTAGTTCTTTCTTTCCGCTTTCCGAATATTTTGGATTTGACTTAGATATGGATCTGATTCTTTTCATAAAAGTCAAGGGTTAGCTAGATAGAACTAGGTAACTAAACTAAACATCCTAGATAGATGTTCTGTACAAGAATATTTTCAAACATCGAAAGATGATAAGTCTAAGTGAACTTATTTATTTGAGTTTGCTTCAAGTTATAGCATAAATGATTTCCTAGAATCCAGTATACTCTAGAATAGAGAACTTAGGAATTGCTCAACAGATTGACAATTCCCAAGAACTTTTAGCTCCAAACTATAAGAAAAGTATCCTAAGTTGGACAATTTTCATTTTTAATTTGAATTGGTCAAGTTATAGTATGGTTGACTCAAAGAAAATGGTAAACTTTCTCCTACAATTTACATAGGATTTTTAAACTCATTAGGACAAAGTAGTCCTCTAGTCGAGTGAAAAATGATAGGAGTTAACCATTGTACAAACATCCAAGTTAGATGTTTGGGACAACCAAACTTCAAGTTATCCAAAACAAATTTAAGTGAATCAAGAGTTCTCAAAGTCTTAAAGGGATAAAAATCATGCCTTCATTACTAAGTCCATGCACCAATCATGCCCAGAAATGGACTAGTAAGTTGAATCCACCCAGTTCACATGTTTGTGCCTAGATCACACATCGAGAAACTATTAATTGTCCAGGGATGTTTTTAGATCCAACCTTATCATTCGTTCACTACTTTGTACTTTATCAAAGTGCAAAGCGAGATAGTGTTTTGAACCATTCGGATAGGGATGCCACCATAGAGATGAGACATGTTCTTCCAGTTTTAGAATATGAGGCTCGTGGGTTGCCTATAGTAGATATATAGCTCTATTTTTGAGGAGGAAAATATTTTCCAAGGGGGGAAGAATGTAATAAAGTAAGTTTATGATCTAGGGGTCTGGCCGGTTCAGACATATCTGAAATCAGACACCGTTTGGTCATCCGTGTATATGACCAAAAATCTTGAGTCTAGACTTACTAGAAGGTCATTTACTCTTGTGAATAAGTGATCCACTTAGCTTAGTGGTTAAGTCTCAAGGATGTGAAGGAGGAGGTCTTGGGTTCAATCCCCATGGAGGGCATGGGGAGAGTATTTTCCCCAAAGAGATCTAGAGCCTTCTAGAAGCATCCACTTGAGTTAACTCAAGTTGACTGGGACACTTGGTGCACATGCAGTTACATGGCTAGCTAGTATCCACCTGCCCGAGAAGGCAATCCCCTGTAGAGAGCTATATATAGAGGCATTTGGTTGGGAGGAGAGTCATCTCTCTAGCACGTGGTGGTCGTAATTCTTAGTTTCTTACAACAATCATAGTAATAAAGCTTACTGATCATGAGGCAGAAACGACGACTATACAAAGGGAGCTTTCGATGTGTTGTAATGGATAAATGATCTAGTGGGCAACCAGTAATAAAAAAGGTAAGAAAAGTGTTATAAAAAAGAAGTACATAAGTCCCACATCAATGATAAGTGATTGGGCTGATATGTGTAAATAGTAGGAGAAGAGTCATTGACACTAATAGGGGTATCATTGGAATCAAAACAAGTCAAGAAAATCTACCACAACATGAGAGGAACCAGGACGATGAAGTACGTCATAATCAAATTCTTGAAGTAATAAGACCCATCGAGCTAATCTACCCCCAAATTCTATTGGCACACTAGGTATGTAAGGGCTGAATGATCCACATGAAAAGTGATTTTTTGGCCTAAGAGCTAATGCCAAAATTCGTTATAAAATGGAGAGACCTAAACATTCACCTTCTGTGATGGAATAGTTATGCTCAGGGCCAAGTGACGACTAGTATAATAGACTACCATATACCATTGGTCATGAATTTGTATGAGAACACTTCTAATAGCAATGTTAGAGGCATCCATAAAAACATCAAAGGGTAAACCCACTTAGATGCTTAGAGAATGGGTGCTTTGGTTAAAAGACTTTAAGTCATGTAAAGCTAGCCTGACAATCATCTGTCCACTAGAATTCATGTGAAGCCACAATGCTTAAGTAGTTAAGGTGAATGGTGAGGTGTGTGAGCCAATGCAAATGTTGACCATCCCATCAAGTCTATCCCAAAAAGTGGTGGGTCTCTTTTGGTGATTTTAGTGGTGGAGCTTTGAGAGCGGCCTTAACCTTGTCGTGATCAACTTGCATGCCTTGTGAGGAAATGATGTGATCACTTTTCCGCAGGAAAAAACAAAGATGGACTTAGTCGAGTTTAGGTACAAACAATATTTGCAAAATTTAAGGAATCACAATTAAAGATGGTGCAAGTGTTTGATTTTATCTCCTTAAACCAAAAAATCATCAAGCAAAACATGCATAAAACTAGTAAGATAGGGGAAGAAAATGTCATGCATACACCACTCGAAAGCAATGGACAGGTTACGTAATCCAAACCACATGACAATGCAGACATAAATGCCCCAATTAGTAATAAAGGTGGTTTTGGGGAATATCTTGCTCGGCCATCCTAAATTGGTTATATCCGCCATAGCCATCTAGAGATGAGTAAATTTCTCGCCCAATTACTTCATCTAGCATACTATCTAGAAACGAGAAAGGAAATGGACTCAAGATTGTTGCAACATTTAATTTTTGGTAATCAACACTGAAACGAAATTGTTTTTTATTCTTGAGTACTATCACAATGGGAGAAATTCATTCTGCATGCTCAATGGGAACTATAAAACCAACCCTTAATAATCGATCAATATCTTCCTTACATTTCACATAATTAGGATTCATACGATAACTAGGTTGCTTAGTCAGATCAACAATAGGTTTTAACATAACATAGTGTTGATAGATCATTGGGTCTAAACCCTTCATATCCTTGTAATCCTAGGAAAAAACATCGCTGAACTCAATCAACAATTCTAGCAATTCCTATCAAAACCCGTCTTCTATAGTTGCATGAACTTTTATTGGTTTTAGGTTAGATGAATTGCCTATATTGCAAGTCATAAGGTAGTCTTTCGAAACATAAAATTGCTAGCCAAAACTATCATTTGCCTCTCGAAGTATTTTGGATGGGAATTATTGTGGATCCTTGGTCTGTAACTCAGCATGTAATGGGAAAACATCCTCTTCCTCTCCACTTGGACAAACTGAGCAAGCAATGGGTGACCACTAATCCAAGGCATGTTGCAAATCAATGGTTCCCAAGGATAAGAGATCTTGTTTACCAAGCACAAAGGCAGTTTCCTCATCATCTGAAAGTCCATCCAACATGGTCACGGGCTCAACCACATGCGCTCGAGCATGAACTTCACATTGTGTCAACTCATCAAGTGTATTTGTATACTTTTGATGATTATGATTAAAAATTAATTCATGTGAGGACCAATCTTGCAGGACTTTAGGTTGCTTCAACCAAGGTCTACCAAGAAATAAATTATAACCTAAGCTAGATTTGGTAAGTTTAAGACAAGAAAGGTCATATGAAAAATAGCTCCTTGTAGCATAATGAGAATGTTTTGGACCATTCTGACTAGATGACCTCATGGCTGATCTACCATTCAAACGAAGCACTTAACCGGTTCAATGGTATTCTAGCCTAACTTTTTTCATAAGGCCATAGTGTTTATGTTGATCCCTTAACCATCATCAATTAGTACTTTGAAAATATGTTGATATTTATACAAGACTATAATTAATGGAACAACATGATGGACTATCGAATCAAATTCTAGATGAATCGTTGTTATCGAGGGTGTCAAAGTAGCTCCCAAGAGGTGTTTTGCTAGAACTGCTGTCAAACACTTGGAACCAGGGTAAGTAGTTGGCCTAATGGTAAAGTGATTGATGCTTTGATCATGATATCCCATGCAATGGTTGGTAATGGTTCATCAAGGGAAGGTTCCTTGCTTAGTACTTGATTAGCTGCAATAGTCAATAGCAAGTGTGGAATTGGGTCATTGATAGGGGTGGGTGCATGGAAGATTGGGGCTTCCTCTTGAGCCTATTTTGTAGCTTTCTCTATCGTGCATTGTTGCTCTTTAAACAATGGTTCAAAAACAACAACTATCGATTGAAGAACTTTCCCTGACTGAGTCTATACAATAGTTGTCTATGTTTCAATTGGTGTGATGATCACCATATTTTTCATAGGATTTTGACATTCTTTCTTTCATTTATCATATTCTTGAGCATCCTTACAATGTCTATGGATATGCCCCAATTCACCAAGAAAGTGGCAACACATGGGCATGCCTCAATATTTGAGTTTAGTATTCCTTGATTCCAATATATGGGGCCATAATTTCTTTGGGTTTTGTCACCAGAATGGAGGGTATTGTAGATATTGCTGATTGCATAAATGTGGTGGAACATAACTAGTGGAGGGTTCACTAGCTTCTTGCACAATTGCATTGACTGACAATTTGCTCTGAGTTTTACCATTGTACCAACATCCTTTTGTTGAATGATTAGTGCTCTAAGAAATAGTGTAGTAAACTTGATTTAATGTGTAGTTTGTTGCAATATGGCCTAGATTCTTACATTTAAAGCACAATATCTATTTCATTAGGTTCTCATTATTAGATTTGGCCATCTTTAAAGAACATTTTTTTCATTAGGTTCTCATTATTAGATTTGCTCATCTTTAAAGGTGACCATTCCAAGTATTTTGCAAAACCACAAACTTTATGTTCTAATTGTAAATGCATATCTATTACAACATCTAGGTGCATGGCCTTGATACATCTGATAATCATTATTTGTCTACGTTGTGGATTTAAGCCATTTATGAATCATTGCATAATAACATCCATGGGTAATGCATTCTTGGTTGGGATTTACCGAAGATAGATACAAAATATAGTGGCATACTCTGCACCGTTTATTGCAGCTTTTGTTTGTTCTTCTACAAAAAGTAAAAAACTTGCATCGGTGTTTTCTTTAATCTGAATTGTTGTAGGAAAGCATCCTTTATTAATGTGTAAGGCTGAAAATGATCAAGTTCAAATTATGTTAATCATTTGGTTGCTTTAGTTACTAATGTGGATTGGAATACCTTTGCTTTATATTGTCTATTGTCGTGAAGGAGCTCAGTTGGGTGGATCAATTCTAATTGCCGGTGTTCCAAATGTCGATGCACATGGGGTGCTTCAAACGGCTCAAGTGATGAACCCGAACTCAAGCTGATGATTAGTTGTTTAATCGAAAAAAACCCTTGTTAAACTTATCGTATCTTCAAAAACTTTGGAAACATATCAGACGTCTTCAGAAATTTTCATAGGCATCAATTTCATCATTGAAAAAACATATCAGACGTCTTCAGAAAGCATTTCACCATTTATAATTCATCACAATTCATAGGCATCAATTTCATCATTGAAAAAACATATCAGACGTCTTCAGAAAGCATTTCACCATTTATAATTCATCACAATTCATAGAAAACATGTAGAAGTTCTATCTCTTCATGAAAAACAATCACCAAATCATCATGCTTATCGTAATTAGAACATAAAATCAATGGCTTAAAGCATATGAACAAAGATGAGGAAGTATTGTTTATTAGAACGATAAAATAAATTCGAATACCAATTCATTTGATCTTTAACTAGGCTTTATATAACTAGACTCAATCGTAAACATGTCTCCATAGGAGTGGCAATAGGTCTGCAGTCTTCAAGGCCAAAATGCTACAAAAATGTGTCAATATATTTTGTTTGACACAAAGCTATTCTGCCATCAACTTGCATAAATTGAATGTACAAATAATGATGCAAACACTCCAAATCAGACATCTCAAATGAGGCATGCAGATCAGCTTTAAAATCAGCAATATGCTTCTCATGAGGACCAATGAGGAGCGTGTCATCAACATACACAACAATGATCGAAAGCAGATCATTAGCATGCTTAATATATAAGGTGCTTTTAGTTGGACTGTTATCAAAACCATGTGCAATCAGATAGGCATGTATTTTTTCATACCAAGCATTTGGTGCTTGCTTTAAACCATATAATGCCTTCTTTAACTTGCACACCTGGTTTTCATGCCATTTTTGCACAAAGCCATGGAGCTGAAAAACATACAATTCTTCATGCAAATCACCATTCAGAAATGAAATTTTAATGTCCAAATGATGTACATTCCATCAATGATGAGATGCAAGTGCACAGATGCTATGAGCAGTAGTCATTCATTAACTAGGAGCAAAGGTCTCATCAAAATCAATGCCTCTTTCCTATGCATAACCCTTTGGAGCAAGCCTAGCCTTATACCTGTCAACTATTCCATCAGGCTTATGCTTAAGCTTGTATACCCACTTAGCGCCAATGGCCTTCTTGTCAAGAGGCAAGTCACATAAAGACCAAGTACCATTCTTCATTATAACATCATATTCATATTGCATAGCAACCATCCAATTTTCTTAATTTTGTGCTTCATCAAACAAAGCAAGCTCATTCTTGATAGAGACTAAAGGCAGTCATAGCATAGAAATCTAACGCACTATGAGAGGCACTATGAGAGCCCGAACAAGTACGATATGACAAAGGTGCATCTCATTTGCTATCACACAAAGTTTGCACCAGCCATTTCGGCATAGTTTTTGCCTCCTCAATATTAGC
The DNA here is from genome assembly GCA_020310875.1 of Ceratopteris richardii. Taxonomy (NCBI): domain Eukaryota; kingdom Viridiplantae; phylum Streptophyta; class Polypodiopsida; order Polypodiales; family Pteridaceae; genus Ceratopteris; species Ceratopteris richardii. The sequence continues at coordinate 168,074,519 of CM035423.1, read as the reverse complement.
TCTCTGATCAACAAGTGCATCATGCAAATTTGCATAAGAAATGGAATGATCTGCATCATCACATGAAACTTGTAAAGGCTGAGAAGTTGCCTCATTAAGACCAGCACTAGATTGTCCACCTATAAAAAGAGGCAACAAAGGATCATACATGTCTTTGGAGCTAATAGATGTCTCTGTTAGTACATGAAAGTAATGGCTGAATGGCATCTTTCACAAAAACAACATCACGGCTAACCAGAATGCATTTAATATGTCGATGATATAGATGATAGCCTTTTCTTTCAGAATTGTACCCAACAAAAATACATCTCACTACTTTATCATCAAATTTCTTGCAATGTTGTTCAGGCACTAATGCATATGCCTGACAGCCAAAAACATGCAGATGAGCAACAGATGGCTTGTGTCCATGCCAAGCCTCATATGGAGTGATAGACTACAATGCTTTAGTGGGACACCTGCTAAGTACATATGTTGCACACATGATAGCCTCAAGCCAGAAACTATGTAGTAAAGCCTGACTTTTGACCATACACCTCCCCATCTCCATGAGTGAACTATTCTTCCATTCAACAAGTCCATTTTGCTGAGGTTTATACGACACTGTACACATGTTTTATCCATGTTCAGCTAGAAATGCATTAAAGTCAAAAGACATACATTCCTCCCCTCTATCAGAACGGAGGGTGCCCATTTTACATGCTGATAGATTTTTTAGCCAAAACTAGAAACTGTTTAAAGCACATAAACACTTCGGACTTTGCCTTCAATGGATATACCCATGCATGCTTGGAAAAATCATCGATGAAAGTCACGAAGTAAAGATAGTTCCCAAAAGAAGGTGTGTGCATAGGACCATAGACATCACTATGAACAAGGTGCAATTTTTGAGTAGCTCAAATTGAACCATCTTTTGGGAAGAAGGAACACTACATTTTGCCCAAAATACAGCCTTCAGATACATGTTTAGTGGGTGCCTCAAGTTTGGGCAACGAGGACACCATTTCAGATTCCTGCAGGCATAACAAACTAGCAAAATTCAGATGAACAAAGTGTGCATGCCAAAGCTTTGCATCTGACATAGCCTCATAATCATGTATTGCCAAAAGCAATAATCATGTCACCATTTGACATATGCTGAACTGTACATCTATCATCAACAAATTTCACAACCAAGCTAATCTTAGCTAATGCAAAAATTGATAACAGATTTTTCTTGATCCTTGGCACAAATAAAGCATCTATAATGTAAAAGAACTACCATCAGTAGTAGTCAGAATGATCTTACCAACTCCCATGATAGGATAAGAGGATTTGTTAGTGCATGTGATAGTATTCCCCATGGGGTAGGCTTGAGTGAAGTGAAGAAAGTGCACTATGAGGTAATATGTTTTTTTGCCCCACTATCAAGGTACCAATCATCTGAGTCTACTGCAGACATACATTGTTCAAGAGAAGATGGGTCAAAATTGCACCAGATTAGCACACTCTGTTTTCGGTGTAGAGGCTTCTGCAACAACCATTCCAACCTCTTTTTTCTTTGCCTCTTTTATGACCAATTTTGGATAATTCTTTATTACATGATCATTTGCTTTACAATATTTGCAAAACAATTTCTGCTTTTTTGTTTTATTTTCTTCTCTCTCATCCTTCTTTGATTGTGCAGAATTTGCATATTTCTACTTACTAGTAGAAGAGCTCCATTTACCTTTGCCCTTATGAGTAGCCAGGAAAGCTTGACCTGCAACACACATAATGGAGTTGTTCTACCTAGACTGATCTTCCTACAACATAACAGAGACTAACTCCTCAAATTTCAAGGCATTTGGATTGTCTTTCATCATCAAACAAAGAGTAGAATCAAAACTTTGGTATGAATTGGAGAGACTAGTCAGAACTACTTACACAAGTGAACTATAAGGCAAGACTTCATCGATGGAAATCAATTGTTCCTTGAAATCTTTGATCTTTGTCAGAAAATTATCCATGGAATCACCTTCATTCATGTGCTCACTCTCCAACTGTTTTCGAAGGTAAGCAACAGGAGCCTCATTCCTTGCCTGGTACAAAGTGGTCAGTGTATCCCAAGCATCCTTAGCTCTTCTGCAAGATCGAATGTGAGGAATAATGGCATGTTTGACAGACAAGGTTATCAATGCATGTGCCTGAGCATCTTTGCCATCCCAACAAATTTTCTCTATAGTAGGTGCAACAAGAACCGCAGCATGAACAGGAAACTGCAGAATATCATCATCTTCAATGCCATTTGCATCAGCTTCAGTACCTGTATTTGCAAGTGTAATAGGATGGTTTACAACACCCTGCACAATATTCCATAGTTCTTTTTTGACCAATACATGACGCATCATATAAGCCCACAACGGGTAATTTGTATCTCCAACTTATCCTCAATAGCCAACATACGAAATACATCACTGCTTTCCGCCATGGCAATTGACTAAAATAACTTGATGCAAAAAAATGATTGTATCTGAAAAAGTTGAACAGAACTACTCTGATGAGTTCTATTAAACCTATAGCAGACTTCAAGATGCTTATATTGGTGAACCAAAATATGTATATATCTTTGGCTCAAAAAGACAAAATAGCCTACACAAGCACTACAATAGTGCATTCGGAGGCCAAAATGAGCTCAGATCGTGATTTTGGCACCACAAAGCAAAGGTGTTTTGATGTCCTAATCACCCTGAGTATGCATACCAAATTTCATATGATTCAGAGATGGTGGCCGAAGTGGTGTTGATGATGCCTTAGATGAAGCGACGATCTGCTCTGATACCAATTGTTGGAGTTCGAGGTCTGCAGAAGCACGCGAACTACACAAGGAAGAAGAAGAAGCTTGGAGCACAACACACAATTAATGTATTTCCACTAGAATGTACAAAGATAAGTGACCCACTATCACAATAGGCATGTATACAAGCTGGGGGGAAAAAACCACCTAAAGAGGGAAAAAAAGTGCCCCCCCAAGTCCTAGTGTGTTCACACACATCACTACCTAAATATATCATTAGGAACTTGGGTGTTGGAGGTGACAGAGATAAAAGATGGGAATTTGGGTGCTACAGGGGACAGAGACAAAGGATGGAAATTCCAGTGCTACAGGCGATTGAGAGAGAGAGATGAACAAAGGGATGCATATGCAATTGCATAGAAGATCAAAGGCATATAGATGAATTTGTGTTGCTGGGATTGAGAGAGATAGAAAGAGAGAGAGGGAGAGAGAGAGAGAGAGAGAAGCACTGAGGTAAAGAAATTGGGCAGTAGAGTCATGGCGATCAGACATGCAAAGAGAGGGAGAGAGAGAGAGAGAGAAAGATAGAGAGAGAGAGGGTACAAGAGGTTGCACACACACAGACAAAGGTAACGAGAGAGAGAGAGAAGGAGAGAGAGAGAGAGGGAGAGAGAGAGAGAAAAAAAAAAAAGTGCCCCCCAAGTCCTAGTGTGTTCACACACATCACTACCTAAATATATCATTAGGAACTTGGGTGTTGGAGGTGACAGAGATAAAAGATGGGAATTTGGGTGCTACAGGGGATAGAGACAAAGGATGGAAATTCGAGTGCTACAGGCGACAGAGAGAGAGAGAGAGAGAGAGAGAGATGAACAAAGGGATGCATAGGAAATTGCATAGAAGATCAAAGGCATATAGATGAATTTGTGTTGTTGGGATTGAGAGAGATAGAAAGAGAGAGAGGGAGAGAGAGAGAGAAGCACTGAGGTAAAGAAACTGGGCAGTAAAGTCATGGCGATCAGACATACAAAGAGAGAGAGAGAGAAAGATAGAGAGAGAGAGGGTACAAGAGGTTGCACACACACAGACAAAGGGAACGAGAGAGAGAGAGAGGGAGAGAGAGAGAGAGAGAGAGAGGGAGAGAGAGAGAGAGAGAGAGAGAGAGAGATTTAAGTTATTTATATGTTCTTTATTTTTCTTTGATGATTTTTTTATATAGTATATAATATCAAAAATTAACTTAGAACTTTACATTCTGGTTTGCTATTACTAATCAATAGTTTTTTTATGTTAATTTTTTATTTAAATAAATTAAGAAGTTAAAACATTTAAATAAGAAAAATAAAAGAAGAAAAAGAACTATGTATATATATTTATTCATAAAAGAAAAAGAAATTAATAAAAAATTAAGAAAGTAATTCTTTAAAGAAAATTTTATGATAAATTAAAAAAAATATTAAATAAAAATGAGAATGGTTTTAACAGAGTGTTTTATTTGACTCAATAAGTGTACTAATGATGTTTTTTTTTGTTTTTTTTCTAATGCTTGTTCGTAGAACATTATAAGAGTTACGAGATATTACAAATCGGGTACGAAATCTACGAGAAGGTGGAAAGAGCACGAGTGTTTGTTGTGGTTGGGGCTACAGATGCTGGATTTTCCGTCCATCTTTTCCATTCATATAGATTTAGTTTATTAATACTTGGAATTCCTATGATAGCTTCCTGTTGATCATATAATTTGTATAAGACTTTACATTCAATACTCATTTAGATTCATTTCAGCATTTATTAATGGATGTAAATTCATTTTCTAGAGAATTTTCACATCAATCTAGAAATATTCCTATCGACCAAAAAATAGTCTATATTTTTCTTTCTACCTATTTATTTCCTCTAGAACAAAAGAAATGTCTATCTCCTAACATTCCCGTAGATGAAGAAACTATAGATTCTCTTATTTTTGAATATTTGCTTCCAAGGGCACAATAGTAGCCCCCCCCACTAACTTAGTTAAATTACATAATTATTATCCACAAGATCTTGACCATACAATAAGTTTGATAAGGTTTCCTAATTGAACTACTAACCATCTGTGAGTTTCTATTCATTATTCAAGTTTTGCTATAAGCATCCTGCATGCATCGTCACTTGGAACACTGGCGGTTGACTTGATCCATCAATCGAGACCTTCACCCCGACAGTGCTTAATTGAAACGAGCCTTTCCATGTCCATTTTGATGCCTCCAATTTTGTTGTTGGATGTGTGCTAGCATAACCTACTGATGAAGGACATATAGATCTACCCATAGCATACACCAATAGACAACTTAACAAAGCAGAGAGGAATTACACCATGATTGAACAAGAAAGATTAGCTATGGTCATATAGTGAAAAAATCTAGACATTATTTACTTGCAAATAAGTTCAGATCCTTCACAATTCATCGAGCCTTATTATATTTGGTGAATAAGCCTTGCATACTGCCATGTTACTAAGATGGTTTCTCTTACTAATGGAATACAATTTTGAGGTAGTTGTTAGGAAAGGTAAAACCCACCTTAGGGAAAATCACTTTTCATGGCTCACTTCAAGAGAAGCCTACAAAGTGTGTCAAGTGAGCTTCCTAATGCATATTTGTTCCAACTGGAAGTAGTTCCAAATTGGGCAAAACAACTAGTGTCAATCTTGATATATGGACCCAAGAACCCCATAGTAAGAACCCAATAAAACGAAGTAATTATATATCAAAAGTACCATATACTCGCAGGAGACATCTATAAGCAAGATGAACAAGGAGTTTTGTCTTTTTGTGTGGACAAAGACGAGCACGATATATGGTTGCAATTAGCACATGTAGGTGCAATAGGACAACATTATTATAAGAAATGAACCCTCCAAACATTGAAACAATTAAAAAAATTTGCCAACCATGGAATCAAATGTCCATAAGCTACTTAAGGAATGTCCATCTTGTATTAGTAGACCCCATGTGGAACACGTAACTTTATATCAAGTGTCGCTAATACAAGATTGGAGTGGTCATTTAGTTGGCTTCTTAAAGGCAATGAATTTCCCCAAATGGATGACCCTAGCTCAATAAAGAAGTCTAGAACAAGAAATGCAAGAATATGCATAAATTGGTGATGGTTTGTACAAATGCCAGAGAGATTGATATATATGACTGTGTGTGCATGAAAGCAATTGTCTGAGAATATTGGAAATTGCACACAATGGTGTTGCTAGTGGACATTGAACTTGATCGTGTGATCAAACAAATCCTATTTTTAGTTCTTTGGTGGCCCACACTTCATATGGATGTGCATACCTATGTGAAACATTGTGACACATGCCAAAGAGCTCACCGCCCTATCCAAAAAGATGAGATTTCCATTGAGACCCATGATGGGAGGACATAGAATCTCCAAGTGGGGTATAGACTTTGTCGGACCCATTAATCCCCAAGCTACTCTCATGCGGAATACATCATAGTTGCCACATACTATCTTACCAAGTGGGTAGAAGTTAGAGCTAAACATAAGAATGATGCACAAACCATGGCTAAGTTTTTTATTTGAGGACGTGTTCACTAGATATGGAATTCCCATAGAATTGTTGAGCGATAGAGGAACACATTTCTTGAATGAAGTCATTGAATATCTATTATAAGATTTCATGGTAATACACAAGAACCATATCACCCACAAACCAATGGACAAGTGGAGAGTACAAAGAAGATCCTATGTAATGTATTGAGCAAGCTTGTAAACAAAAAACGATATGATTGGTACAAGTAGTTGCATCAAGTTTTTTGAGAATATTGAGTGGCCTAAAAAATAGTACTCAATGCAGCCCCCTTTCAGATGGTATTTGGTCAAAATGCAATGTTACCACTAGATTTCTTGATACCTACATTAAAAGTAATAGAACAACATCAATGGACAAGCAAGAGATATCCTCTAGGATAATGGATCTATAACATCTAGGAGAGACAAGGTTGAGGGTAGCAGTAGGAATATGTACAACAAAGAAAAGACAAAAGTCTTATTTTGACACGCATGTGAAAGACAAAAAATTAAAAATTTGGCAATATAGTGTTGGTGTATACCTTGAAACAACATGGTCGTAAGTTAAGAAAAAAAGTGATTATGGACCTTTGATTACCAGTAGACATGTAACTAGCTGTGCAATACAACTAGCCATCTAGAAGGAGATGTACTGCCAAACTACATGAGTGGATGCATAGTCAAGCTCTATCAAGAACCACTAATAGAAGAGATACTTAAATGACTAATCTAGGCTAAGAAGCAGTAAGAAGAAGAGCACAAAATTTGAGAAGAGGCATGGGCTAAGGCCCTAGAATGCATTAAACGCATGAAGTTGAGTTGAAAAAGCATATATCACTACAGGAATGTTAACATTGAAGAGATCCACATTGTGTCAATCACAACCTCAAGGCACAAAGGTACCACATGGAAATGTGCCAAACTAGAAAGAATACTTGCCCTAGAATAATATATACAAGATCATTCATCTTAGTAGAGCTAGCATAGGGCACTATAATCAAGTCTATCGGAGCCCTGATTGACTCATGAGTTGCCACTAGTGCCAATAGATATTCATATTGTCAAGACACAAAAAAAAGAAAGAACTTGGAGAAGCTTGTAGGAGGTAGAAAAGTGAGTTGCAAACCGATGAAGTTTGGTCCAGCCAACCGGCACAAGAATAGCCCTTAAGCTTATGAAGACTCAAATAGACCTTATAGGCATGTGATAAGTGCAATAAAATGCAGTATGTACTTTGAGCATCAAGGAGAAAGACTCGATACAAGACATATAGGTTTGCACATCGACTAGCTCAAAAAACTTACTATCTTTGGATGAGACAATGAACTTCAAATGCTCATAGTGACCAGCGTGATTACAATTAGAAAAAATCCTTTTATGGGAGTGATACAAATAGTGTTGAGTATATAGAATGCACAAGATTATAATGAATAACCAAAATATGCTTTTGGAATGAATCAGACACTCAACAGTGATACCTCCTATTTTTTAGGAACGTGTAGAGATTGACCCCTAGACAGAAAAACTGAGATTTCTCCCAATATAGTGAACCAAATGCTTTGAAAATTCATAGGCATAAATTAGACACTAATATCTTTCCAATGAGCCCTCTCTGATCAAACTTGAGGCTCCATAGAGAGAGCACCAACCTCTACAAAGCTTACTATTATTGAAGACGATGATGCAGAAAAATGAAGGAGCAAGACAATGATGGTCACAAGTGTATGTGTATTGCTTCCATGTATTGTACAAGTGATTTGAAGTCTTTATATATACTTTTCAAGTGCTCCACAACTTCTACAAGTGGATTTTGAATTCAAATAAAGGCAGTAAAGATTGTTAGAGGGAATCAATTACTTTCCTATAATCTAGGAAAAGTGAAGATCTAATTTGATCTACTTTTAGGTGATTGATTGATTGATTGGTTGCAACTCAACCACCAAAAATTTGTGGAATTCAGGCTCTGTCTTTATACTTTTACGTGTAAAATTTTAGGCTTGTACAATGGTAAAAGGTCCATTAAAAAACTTTTTAAAAAAATAAAATAAATGAGCATAAGTAAAAGAACTCTCCAACAGATATTCTTTCGACATAATACAAGCAATAGCTTTTGATGTAGACCAAATCCACCTCAATCATAGTGTAAGATTGATGTTCCAATAGTCCCCCTCAAGCTAAAGTATGCTTGAGTCTTCATTCACTAATAGATTTAATACTACAAAGCTTTATTCCATCAAGTGCCTTCGTCATCATATCTGCTACTTGCTTTTTAGTTGGAACAAAAGAAATGTCAATCTCCTTTGCCATGAGCTTCGTCAAGCAAACAATTGTTGATATATTGATCAGGTAGTGATGTGTGTGAACACACTAGGACCGTCGGGGCACTTTTTTCCCTCTTTAGGAGGTTTTTTCCCCCGGCTTGTATATACGCCTATTGCCCTGATGGGCTACTTATCTTTGTACATTCTCTAGTAATACATTCAGTATTGTGTGTTGTGCTCCAAGCTTCTTCTTCTTCCTTGTTCTGTTCGCATGCTTTCGTAGACGTCTAACTCCAACACTTGGTATCAGAGCAGGTCGTCGCTTCATCTAGGGTGTTGGAAGCAATCAGAGGCACAGTCAGAGGCACAGACGACATGGAAGCATGTAAAGACGGAGCAGGGAGCCAGTCGGATCATTTTTTCAAACAACTATGTTTTTATTACCTCTTCAAAACATCCAACAGTGATTTTCATCACTCTTGTAACATATGTAATATAGACAAAACCCCATTTTCTAATTCATAGCTCCATTTTGTGCAAGCCGAGGAGTCCTCGAGCTTGAGGAGCTTAGGTAGAATACGCGTACCAATTTTCGTTATTTTTAGACATCGTTTACCCTTCCGAATAGCATCTAGGACCTATTTTTTAACTAGGCCGGTCACTAGATGTGAAACCGATCAAAACTAGTCTAGAAACTATAAAAAGAGCTAGAGAGCTCATTTTTGAGGTTAGCTTGTTTGAGTAGAGAAGAGCTTAGAGCTATTTTGAACTTGTAAGAGTGTTCTTGAGTAATAGAGCTAATTTCTCACCTTCCATTGTGTCTTGCTTGTCTCTTCATTGTGTGTGTGTATGTGTGTGTGCATCTTGATGCTTCTCGCCTTCACTCTCACATCATCTCACATTCACGATCTTCATATCACTCCTATCTCTTCCGCGGATTGACATTAAGGAGGTGAAGCTTCTTAACGTGGTTCTCACCATTGTGCTAGAGCAACACCAAATTTGGCGCCGTTGCCGGGGATCGAGTCTAGGACGAATGTGTGATGGTAAGAGTATAGCAAGAAGTGGCGTTGGAAGGTAAAAATTTCAGTTTTTGTTGTTGTTTTTACTTAGTTTTTAGTGTTTTTCACCTTCCCCATACTCCATCTTCATCATCGCATCATCATCTTCATCTCCAAAAAAATCAAAAAATTCACCATATCCACCCATTCACCTCATTTCCCCTCATTTGTGCATGCGAGAGAGCGAGAGAGAACTTTTGTGCTTGTGTGTGCTTGTGTTTTCTTGAGTTTTCTTGCAGGTACAGAGCTCCAGTGCATCAGGAAAGCTTGGAAAAGGTAAAAATTTACTCTCTGTTAAAGATCTGCTGAGTGTGGCGGACCATCGCGATGGTCTGCAACCTTCGGAATTCTTGGTAGGCGACCACACCACGAGGTAGGCGACCCTTGCGCATCTACGAATCCACAGGCGCAGCTCAAAAATTCACACTTTGGTGGACCATCGCGATTGGCTTAGACCATCGCGATTGTGTCGCACCATCGCGATAGGCTCACGCCATCGCGACGGCTCGGCCGGACAATCGCGACGGTCTTGGACCATCGCGACGGTTCACTTGAGCCATCGCGACGGTCCACTTGGACCATCGCGATTGTTCAGCTGACCCCGGACCATCGCGATTGGCTCACGCCATCGCCACGACAGTGCCACGTGTCAAGATAGACAATCGCGACGGTTCGTTTTTCGGACCATCGCGACGGTTCGAAATTGGACCATCGCGATAGGCTCACGCCATCGCACTTGTGACCATCGCGACGGTTCACTTCGGACCATCGCGATTGTCCACCTTTGACCGTTGACCGCGCCATCGCGATTGTCCGCCTGATCACGCCATCGCAACGGTTCATTTTTCGGGCCATCGCGACGGTTCGACCTCACGCCATCGCGATCGCTCACTACTGGACCATCGCGACGGTCCATTTTCACGCCATCGCGATTGCTCACTACTGGACCATCGCGACGGTCCATTTCCACGCCATCGCGATCGCTCACTACTGGACCATCGCGACGGTCCACCTTTTCGCACCATCGCGATTGTCCAAATTCCACGCCATCGCGACGGTTCGCTTGGACCATCGCGACGGTCCCAGACCATCGTGATTGTGCACCCCCATCGCAAATTTAGGGTTCCAATTTTTGACCAATTTTGGGGGTATTTTTGAGAAATTTTTGGACCATTAGACTCATAGGAGACCCCTTAGCTCATATTTGAAGGAAAACCTGATTGTCAGTTTTTACCCCCCAGGGCCTGAACGCTCATAACTTTTTCATCCGAAGTCCGTTTTTAGAGCTTAATAGCTCGTTAGAAAGCTCGTGACGAGTACTACGTGACCTCAACTGTTTTTTCCTTAAAGGATACATCTATTTTTAGATAAGCTATTTTGAGGTTCACCTAGTTTGGGACTAGGAAGTCAGGGGGCAAGTATTGAAATTTTGGGCCAAAGGGAAGGGACTAAAAAGGTGTGTATGCTCAAGTGCTTGATCATTCAATTGTGAATTGGTCTAATATTGGAATTTTTCCAGGTCTAGCAAGGGCAATCAAAGGCAACCAAGGCAAGGCAGTGAAGGGCATAAAGCTTGGGAAGCGCGGCTTCTTGGGCATCAGAACAACCAGAAAAGCCGACTCGATACTCAACCCCCTCAGTCAATTCTTAGCTTAGGCTAAATGTTAGCATTGTGGATTAACGACGATAGGAACGCCTCAAGTTCAAGAGAATTAAATTTGTCAAGTACAAGACTAAAGATAAAGGTGTGTGACGAAAACCTAAAGGAAAGAACATAAGTCTGACGGAACGAGAATTCAAAATTATAACGGAAAGTCGAATTCCTGACGCATGCATTAAGACAAGAATCCAAAGAAAATTAAAAAGAATCAAGAAATTAATGACAAAGAACCATTGACGATCTAAGTGTGTAATTGAGTGTGCAAGGAAGAAAATTAATGAACCTTAGATCAGGGAGACACATAGGTAAGTCAGACCGACAAAGCCTTAGATCATCAGAGGCTAGTGTAAGAACTACTGCTCGATCGTGGGCTCAGCAATTGAATAGTAATTACCCCTACGAGAGCTCAGAGACTAGCGAATCAGAAATGGCATTTAGCACAGACAAACCAGAAGGAGGGTCTAATATAGCATACTTAGAAAAACCTGAAGGACCCTATAGAACGCAATTAGAGTTTCTCCGAACCAACCGACTAGGTGCTCGCATCTATGAGGATGGTTTGCGAAGGCAAGTGGTGCAAATGCATAACCCTGATCAGCCCATTGGATTGGAAAGACCAGTGGTGAAATTTGAGAGAGACGCGTACATAGACAAAGAAGGAACCATGTACGTTCTAAGTACGCAGCCAAACGATACTAATGAGTTTGGCACAATTCAATTAGAGACGGAAGCAAAATTTCAAGGAAAAGAACCGTTAGAAGAACCTAGAACACCTAGAGGGAAATCCGTATTAACAAGAGTACTCATCCCAGAGTGGATCCCTCAAGATAACAGGAGCACCGAGTTGTTTGTAAATAAAGAGACAGATGAAGCCTTTTGGAGGTACAGAAAGGAACACCCTGGTGAGATAGGCATCATTACAATTTATGAATTCAAGGACCCAGATACACCTGGAAAGGTTGTATACCTGGATGAGACTTCAGAAAGAGTCTTTGTGGTGCCTGAACGCGCTAAAAACACTTACACATGGAGAGGTGAATTGGTATTCCCTCCATCTAGAACGAACATGAATACAAGTCAACAAGGGGCAGGAACATCCTCAGCCCATGGAAATCAAAGAGAAGGAAATAAAGAGAGACCGGAAGTAAGCTTTAATCATCCCATAGGGAGAGATAGAACAACCACGAACACTAATAGAGCGGATAGACAAAGAGATCATGGAATACTAGGTGGTAGAGATGATTTTCCTCTACCTAGACCACGTGAACACGCAAGAGTATTGAGACCCACTCAATTAGTAAAATCAATGAAGAATTATTTTGATGGGACAGGAGATCCCTATGACCATGTCGCAGAATTCAAGCAAGTACTAAGAGCAGAACAAGTCGAGGACATGTTCACGCAATACAATGCATTTGGACTAACGTTAAAGAATACCACTTTAACTTGGTTCCAACCTTTGCAACAAAGGCAATTTAGAGACATCCATCACTTTTTAGAGTCATTCATCACTGAATTCTCTAAAAGTGGGATTAGACACGACACGTCTTCGTTGATTCATAGCTTTAAACAGACCCCTCAGGAAACAGTAAGACTGGCAGGACGTAGGTTTAGACAATATGTTGAACGATGCCCAATGCAAGAGCTACCCTCACAAGCTAAGCAAGTGTCTTTGTTTTTAGATGGCTTGTTGAGCGCTAAACTACGCTCCTATGTGTACCTAAAGGAACCCAGAACGCTAGAGGAGTGTGTAAGAATATGTATAGACATCGAGGACAACCTAGGAGATGAATTAGAACTCTCAAAGGTCTATAAGGACTCAGATTGTTCTTCTCTAGCATCCACAAAATTGTCTAATTCGATAGAAGACCTAGCAGAAAAAGTGGCCCAAAAATTAGGAGTTTCTAGTAAACAGGTGCCCAAGCTACCAACTAATGTACGTTGTTACACTTGTGGTGGAAATCATTTGGCAAATGTGTGCCCCAATGCACCTCAACCTCAAGCCAACCCTAGTGGCCAATATTGCACAATTGAGAGAAGATACACGAATCATACGTCTCAGGACTGCCCATACAACAAACAAACCGTGAGACAGAACTACCCGCAAGCATACCAGCAGCCAGGTAGGTATCAAGGCCAATACAATGCTCAGCCTTATTACTATAGGCCTCCTCAGAACTACCCTTACCAGGCTCAACAGAGACCTCAACCTGTTTTAGCTCAGCAGCCACCCCCACCAGCGAATGTCATCTCAGTCAAATACGCTGCTGCAGAAGAGAACCTAAGTAGGGCCTTAGTGCCTTCTTCACCCTTGATCACAGAAAGTGACCCGAACTCAAACAGTTTTGACTCTACTCATGTAACTAGTCCACCCTCTTATTACACGGAGTCACCAGAACATGTGGAGACATATCATTATGATAGTCCACCAATGGAACCTAGTTGGGAGCCAGACTATGCTAATGTGATGTACGCAAACCCAAACCCACGGCCCCAATTGAGACAACAGAGACCACAGGGCCCTAGAGGACCATGCTTTAGGTGCCAAGGAGATCACTTCATAAAGGATTGTCCACATCCCCCAATAGCAAGGCAATCATAGTACTATAACATACAAGGCTTTTGTGCCGATTGTGGCAAAGAGCATATCATCAAAGATTGTCCTAAGAACCCTGTTAATGCTTCGAATGTGACACCGATCAACGTGATAGGTATTGTAAACAACGCAGATGGATCCAACCCTACGTACGTGCCTATCCAAGCTATAACTAGAGCCCAGGCGCTCTTACAAAACCAACAGCTTAATCAAGAGAAAGTAGCCAGAACTAGTGAAGTTGCAGAATCTAGCAGTAAAAAGACAAAATCTTGGAAAGATTCTAGAGAAAGAATCAAGAGAAAATGGAGTAAGAAGATAACTGAGTTGGAAGGAAGTCTAAAAGAGTCGAGAGCCAAAATACAAGAATTGACTTCACAAGAATTAAACCAAGAAAACCCAGCTCTAAAATCAGGATCAGTTTTGGCGGAACCCATACCGGAAGATTTAGACATGATGTTTCGTGCATATCAGGCTAGAATAAAAGAGGGACCTCAAGTAACGGAAATGAGTAAAAACTACCCTCGAGCTGATCTAGTAATTGAGAGAACTAAACTTTGCATGAAGATGGTAGAACTAGCACAAGCTTTGTTCGAAGCCTCTAGATATCTTAATTGGAATAACATGGCAAAACCTGAATTACATTTTCAAGGACTAATGGAGAGGCTAGAATACTTGATTGAAAGCAAAGAGAAAAAGGATCAGCATAGGAACCCTATTGTCACAGAGACACAGGAAAGGAATGCACCATCCTTGTCTCAAGTACCCAATACAGAAAGTCAAGACAATTCGTCTTCCATACATAGGTACTCACATGAATTTTTGAGGGAAATCCAAGAAGAGAAATGGAGAAAGGAAAAAGGAACCCATCCTCCTATTCAAGAAATAGACGACTTGCAGGAACAATTTCCCCAAGACATTCCCTCTATATATGATGATGTAGAGGTGGAACAACTGAGCGAACACACAAGATTTGAATCTAATTCTTTACAAGAATTACCTCAGTTCACAGGACCTTGGGAAGCTAAGTCTATTAGTATGAGAGCACCCACGATAATAGTGAGGAATGAAGAATCAGTGATCCCTAGGAACACGGAAGTGATCAAGAATACCAAAGTACAATGTAATCTCACTCTGGAGGAATTGTTAAAGGTAAAACCAGAATTGTGGAAGCACGTAGCAAATCAATTCCCTGAGCTAGCTACCACACCCTCTCAGATAGGATCACATAAGAAGGTACCAGAGATACCCGTGGAAAAGATTGGAGACGTAAGCGAAGGAGAGGAAGGTAACACATATCTTCCAATAACCCATCAGGGCTACACCACGAAAGCCATCTTAGATTCAGGAGCCGGAGTAGCCATCGCTACCACCGCTTTGTGGAAACGTTGGGGTAAGCCAGCACTCAGACCCACCAGGATGAAACTACAAATGGCTGATGGACACATAGAAAAACCATTAGGCTTACTAGAAGGAATATCTCTCACCACTTGTGGTGTAGAATTTGAGCATACTTTCGCCATTTGTGACTTTGCGAAAAATCGTGCTTATGAGATGATATTGGGACGACCATTCATGCGTCAGTTGCAAATTGTACAAGATTGGGGAACTAATTCTTTGTACTTGCAACATTTAGGAGTGACTACTAAAGTCAATCTTAAAGACTATTCACACAGAGATGTACCCCCAATACAATGGAATACCATCCATAAGACACCAGTAGAGACGGAATCCGTGCACTCATTAGAATCAGATCCTTCTTGGTTGCATGAGGAAGAAAGGTTAGAAGCCAGGACCTTAGGTGCAGAACAACATCCAAGAACCCTCCAAGATCCAGCCTATGCACCTGTAGTATTCCCAGACGAAGAGTTTGAACCCCATGGTTGGGCAGAAATACTAGCAACCATGGATGTAGCCATCAATGAAGAACAATGGACACCCCACTGTGATGAGGATGGCTATGACATTTCAGTTTTTACGATAGAGCCAATCATGTGCGATGCAGTTTTAGAAGAATGTGAACCTAGCTCTGATGCATTTGAGGATGCAAGCGATTTTGATTTAGAATCAATTATTATGGACTCTCCATTTGCATCAGAGGAAGAATATTTTTTCGAGGTAGAGACTCACACTCAGAAACACGAGGACATTACGAATGAGGTAAGGTTAGCCACTCAAGTGACTAATAAAAGTGAAGGAAAGAAAAGAAAGAAGAAAGAAACCATGTCAGAAAAAGAAGAATCTTTATTTGAAGTACCCAAGAATTTCAAGAAATATGAAATTGAAGATAGAAGAATCATGGTACGAATGCCTAATAGAAAGGTGAATGATGGACAAGTATATGATAACCGAGAGAAAACCAAGAAAGTAATAGTTGCTATCGAAGGAGAAGAAGAAAAATGCACATATATAGGGCATGATTTGACGACTGAAGAAGAAGAAGAGTTAATTGCCCTATTGCGCGAATATAGAGATGTTTTTGCTTGGAGTTACAAAGATTTAAAAGGAGTAGATCCAAATATATGTTCTCATAGAATCCCTATGACTCCAGATGCAAAACCGACAAAACAGAAACCGTACACGTATAATGATAACTACGCTGCGAAGATTAAAGAGGAAATAGATCGATTGATAGAAGCAGGATTCATTTACGAAATTGAGCATACCGAATGGGTATCCCCCATTGTGGTTGTGCCCAAGAAGAATGGAAAATTGCGTGTGTGTATTAACCTTAAAAAAGTTAATGCCGCAACGATTAGAGACAGTTATCCTCTTCCTATCACAGAACATCTACTGGAAAGAGTTGCGGGCAAGGAAGTTTACAGCTTTCTTGATGGATTTTCAGGCTATAATCAAGTAGCCATTGCTCCAGAAGATCAACACAAGACGGCTTTTGCCACAGAGTGGGGCATATTTGCATTTCGTGTGATGCCATTTGGCTTAACAAATGCACCTGCCACTTTCTAGCGACTCATGTGTCATGTTTTTAAGGAATTCTTACGCAAGAGCTTGGAAGTTTATGTCGATGACATATGTGCTCATTCAAATGTAAGGCAGACACATATTCCAGAGTTAAGACAAATATTTGACAAATGTCGAGAATATCAGGTTTGTTTGAACCCAGAAAAATGCGTTTTCATGGTCAGACAAGGCAAAATTCTAGGACACATTGTGTCAAAAAATGGAATCTCTACGGACGAGGAAAAGGTGAAGGTAATTGCAGAATTACCTAGACCAACTAATGTGAAAGAGGTACAAGCATTTATGGGCCATTGCGGTTATTATAGGAGATTCATACACATGTATGCAATCATAGCCAAGCCTTTGTACTCCCTTTTAACCAATTTTGAATGGACAGATGAATGTGAAAATTCATTCAATGAACTTAAACGACGTTTGTGCTCAACACCTATATTGACTACCCCAGATTGGAGTAAGCCATTCCATGTACATGTGGATGCATCCAATTATGCCATAGGATGTGTGTTAGCACAACCCACGAATGAAGGTAACATAGATCTCCCCATAGCTTACGCTAGCAGACAATTGAACGCAGCAGAAAGAAATTACACCACTACGGAACGAGAGGGATTAGGGATGATCTACGCTGTAAAGAAGTTTAGGCACTACTTGTTGGCCAACAAATTCAAGTTCTTTACAGATCATCAAGCCCTATTATACTTAGTCAACAAACCATGTAACACAGGACGATTGATACATTGGTTTCTATTACTCATGGAGTATGATTTTGAAGTAGTAGTCAGGAAAGGAAAGACACATCTTAGAGCTGACCACCTTTCAAGATTAACCTCAGGAGAAGCTCCTCAAGGAGTAGCGGATGATCTACCAGATGCATACTTGTTTAACCTTGAGATAGCACCAGAATGGGCTAAGCCTATAGTCCCTATTCTGACATACGGACCCAAGAATCCTAGGATAAAGATCAAAGAAGGAGAGATTACCAAGTCTCAGAGATACCAAATAATGGCAGGAAGCATATATAAACAGGATAATCAAAAGATTCTTGCTTGTTGTGTAGATGAATCAGAACATGCGAATTGGTTGCAATTAGCACACGTAGGTGCACTAAAGCAACATCATTCAAAACATCGAACATTACAGACTCTGCACAGATTAGGAGTATATTGGCCTACGATGGAAGCAGATGTCTACAAGTTGTGTAAGGAATGCAGTGTTTGCTGTGAAAGACCACCAGTAGAGCATGCTACATTATATCATGTGTCTCTCACACCAGACTGGAGTGAACCTTTAGTGACGTACTTGAGGACGAACACATTCCCTCAAGGAATGACCTTAGCTCGACAACGCAGTCTAGAGCAGGAAGCTCACGACTATTCACTTATTGGCGATAATCTATACAAAAGAGGACGAGATGGATATCTAAGACAATGTGTTCATGAGAGCGATTATCTGAGCATACTAGAGACTGCACACCAAGGTGTTGCAGGAGGTCATTTTGGACCCGATAGGATAATCAAAGCCATCCTCTTTGCAGGATTATGGTGGCCCACTCTTCACATGGATGCTCATACCTATGTAAAGAGATGTGATGTGTGCCAAAGAACTCAGTTGCCTACTCGCAGAGATGAAATGCCATTGAAACCCATGATGGGCGGACGTGCATTTTCAAAGTGGGGTATAGACTTTGTAGGACCCATCAACCCCCCTGCAAAAGGTACACATGCGGAATACATTATTGTTGCCACAGATTATCTAACCAAATGGGTAGAGGCAAAAGCCACAAAAAAGAATGATGCACACACAACTGCAAAATTCTATTTGAAAATGTCTTTACAAGATATGGATTGCCTATAGAGTTAGTGAGCGATCGAGGCACTCACTTTCTAAACCAAGTCATTGAATATTTGTTACAGGATTTTATGGTGATACACAAGAAATCTGCACCATATCATCCTCAGGCCAATGGTCAGGCTGAAAGCACTAACAAGATACTTTGTAACGTACTGACGAAACTCGTGAACAACAAACGTTCAGATTGGGACAAACAGTTACACCACGCTGTTTGGGCATATCGAGTGGCCTACAAGACCGTACTCAATGCAACTCCCTTTCAGATGGTTTTTGGTCAGAATGCAGTGCTTCCTTTGGACTTCTTGATACCGACCCTTAAGGTTGCACAAGAACATCAGTGGACCGGCCATGAATTATCAGCGAGAATAATGGACTTGGAACGATTAGGAGAAACCAGACAGAAAGCAGCAGCAGGCATATATGCGGCAAAGAAACGACAGAAAGCATATTTTGATGCACATGTGAAAGATAAAGGTTTAAAAGAAGGAGATTTAGTCCTAGTGTATACGCTGAAACAGCACGCACGGAAGTTAGAAAAGCGAGGTTATGGACCTATGATCATTAACAGACTTTCGACTAGTGGAGCAGTACAGTTAGCCACCTTAGAAGGAGATATAATGCCTAATTACATTAGTGGCTATAGAGTCAGGTTATATCAAGAACCTCTTACTGAGGATATGCTTAGACGACTCACGTTGGCAAAGAAGCGTAAGGAGGAAGAAGATAGAATACGAGCGGAAGCTCAGGCAGAAGCCATAGAACGTATTAAGCGCATGAAGCTACGAAGACAAGGACTAGGGAGAGAACATTATAACCATCTGGAAACATTCCCCAGATATCCCATGGCCATGTGTCAAGTAAAGTCAGCCACTCATCCTAGCATAGTGGACAGGAGACCATTCATTACAGTTAGGCTAGAGCACGGCAACCCTTGCCAAGAACTCAGGGCTTTAATTGACTCAGGTGCTGCGACTAGTGCGATTAGATGGTCTCACTATAAGGATTCAGGAATAGAAATGCAGCCAATTGAGGCATACCTCATAGGCTTAGGGGGCATGGAAACCCCTTGCATGGGTGAGGCGGACCTTCCTATCCTCATTAAGGATATGACCATGACAGCGAAGCTACTAGTGTGCCATGATGACGACCTGATAGAACCCCTAATCCTTGGCCAAGATTGGCTATACGATCACTCAGTGGACTTAAATCTTAGACAAGGCTCCTTACAGATTGGAACCTTAGAACAGAAGCGAGTGATACCGCTTGACTTCCCTAATGGCATTCCGATTGAGGTTTGTAACCCTAGGCCATATGAA
Source organism: Ceratopteris richardii (assembly GCA_020310875.1). Taxonomy (NCBI): domain Eukaryota; kingdom Viridiplantae; phylum Streptophyta; class Polypodiopsida; order Polypodiales; family Pteridaceae; genus Ceratopteris; species Ceratopteris richardii. The sequence goes on along the minus strand of CM035423.1, from coordinate 168,054,473 downwards.
ATACATGCGACGGAAGACCGGAAGATCTTGGGTCAGACCAGTCCCGTTACGTCTACACCAACCCACTCGGGCTTGGCTATGGACAGCTGTCAATCAGAAGGACGACAGGAGATCTTCCCTGGGACTTCCTGCAAACTAGAAGGGACAGCTACCCAACCGCTAGGGCAGATGGACAAAATCAACGGTCAGGTGGGTTGCATCAGCGGCCAAATGAGCACGACACCCTGCGGTGCTCATCCTTCCAAACTTGTTGCGGACTGGCCTAGATTAAAGTTAAAGAACGAATCACTTCCTAATGGGCAGGTCACGCAAGTGTTGGAACTCCCTTCTTTTCCAAAGCAGAGCGTCCATCCGACCTCTCAACCTCAACCACAACAGAGTCAACCACGATGAAGGAACCCCGACCGACGGCAGTATCAGAAGACACAACACGGAAGGCAGTCTAGGCCACCCAAAGGAAGCGGCACCAGACAAATATGGGTGCCAAAAGGACGAAAAGCACCGAAGAACTCCAACCAAGCAGAGATCGACAAGAAAAAGGCAGGACAGAAACCGAATCAGTCCCCACCATCCCCTCGACCTTCTTCCACAGGTCCGAGCATTCGACAAATTTGGATCGCCAAGAAATACCTTACCCATAGACCCACACCCACACAGATTTGGGTACCCAAACCATGTATCATAGCTCAACACTTAAGCCATGTAATATGTACCCCTCACAAATCTTTCTATCCCTCAATACCACCACACCCGATACTACCTTTTGCCCCTCAGCAGAAACCCACCACCCACTCAAGGACTCTTAGGAAATGGATACCAAAGCGTGTCCAACCGTCTTCCCCTAACCCATTGTCTAACTACCCCCCGACTAACATACAACCTTGTAATAAATCACTAACCTTTAAACCTTGCATAAATTCACCCACCATCATAACACATCACTCATAATCTCATCTCATCAAGAAATGTATGCATAATCTGAAACGTGTAGGTGTCTAGAGACCTGCACTAGTGCTGCAAGAAGCATTGCATCCATCACATCACAGCACTTGGCTACACGGGTTACGCATCAGTTATGGAAAGGGATTGCGGTCTCACTTTAATGGGATCATAATTAATTTCCATGCTAATGTGTTAATCTTTTGTAGCAGATCTTTCTCATTAGCGCATCAGTCATCATGCAAACCGACGAAGGACCATCAGAAGCAGGCCCCAGTGTAGCTACAGCGCCCCTCAATGTTTTACGAGCAGAATCCCACCCGACTGCTCCGCCGCCAGAATTCCAAGGATTTCCAGGGCCCATGCCGATCGATAACCCACCTATGGGCTACACAGAAAAGATACACCGTAACTCCCATTGGTTTCAGGGACTTGCAGGACCCTTAGCGGACGTGGATTTTATATTTGAATCTAATTTGACATTTGATGACCGCACTTGGGGAAAATATTAATTCTTCTCAAGAGAATTCGAAGGCCTACAGAACACCCAGGACTTAACTCACGTTTGGGCCAGAGCCGGCTTCACGGAGTATTTCAGTGATCCTCTGCCCAAACCTGACTTTTATAGGTGTTATTATTTAATCACTACTTTGCTGGCCTCAGAGAATAAGGATATCCCAGGAACTTTTATTTTGCCTTCTTTAGTGGATGATCCCCCTTACAAAAGATTTTATCTTTCGAAGGATTTAATCAGAGCTGCCATCAAGATTCATGGAACCCACACACCCACAGATCGAGAAAGATTAGTTCCAGACCCTATGAAACGTGGGGATGTCACTAAGTGGGAGGAGATCTCAGCAATTACACCTGAGCTGTCAAAGCCGCTACGGATATGCATGCAACATTTCGCATTCCTCGCTCAGGACAGATTCACCATGCCACATAAAAGAATATGGTTTGGCTTGTACTTAGCCTGTACTGGACCTCAGACTGTCGATCTGGCGAGCTGGATCATTGATCAAATGTATTTGGCACAACACAGATGGGAACGAAAGAAAGTGCTTAATGGATGTTGTGCGCTGACAAGAATTGTTTATATGTGCTTGGCTTATGACTTGCCAATTGAACGAGCATTAACAGGAGAAGAGCTGAAGGCATTCAAAGGAACGACGAAGAAAGCCAGGAAGCCCAGCAGAGCACGGGTAGGTAAGCGCATGAGAGGCACTATTCCTTGCCTTCAAGTGCCAGAGTCACCATCACCACAACCCTCTCCAGAGCGATCACCGACAGAAGCCGCTCCCACAGTACAACCCATTCGAATAAGGTTATCTAGACCAGTGGTAACGGAGGGCACTACCAGTACCGTTGCACCTCAGGCAGCTACAACCACAGAACCCACCACCACGACAGTAGAAGCTCCCACCACTATTGGTGCGGAAGCCTTTTCTTTTCCAATACCACACATGGAAGTAGAACCAATAAACACAACGTTCGATTTTGAAATGCCTGATGCATTCTCAAATGAGTTCCAGTTTTCAGAGGCACAGATGTTCTCTCAAGAATATGAACGCCCCAGTTACCCTACCACACCGCGGGATCAGCCACAGGGATAAGTTGTGTCGAGCTCTGATGACGAAAGAACAGCCACCGACGACGACGAAGGTGATGATGAAGCCAGCCAGGGCACGCATGATTCCCAAGAACAAGGACAGACAGATGGCCAAGGCCAACAAACCGATGCACACGGTGACACCAGCACGCACGAAGAGGAGACTTTCGAAGCAGCAGCTTACACGCTGGCAATCAAGAAATTATATCGTACAATGGAGAAAGTCTGGGCACGGAAGAAATTGACTGAAGAAGAGAGCCAAACCATAATCGAACAAGAACTCGTCTCCGGAGGGTTTGAAGAAGTCTACATCAGAGGGTTCAGAGAACTGGTCAAATCCATTGGCCCGATCGAAGCACTGAGATATTTACAAAGGAAGCCACTCCCCCAATATGACCCTCGCAGAGTTCGCCTGTTATCGAAGCCCGGCGAATATATTCGAGTTCCGGTAGGTGCTCAATCATCCCACCAAGCGCAAGATGCACGCCTACGTCCGGAAAGATCCTTCACCGAAGAAGCTATCCTAGTCGACTCCCCACCACGTACTACCGTTGTACATACTACCACTATCCTTGAAATAACATCCACACCTTCTACTCCTCTCTCACCTCATGTTTCACCAACCCATCCTGTATCCCCCGCACACCCACCTGCTCCTCCCACATCCACACCAGTCCACGGCAACACAGCCACAGCCTTTGCCCTGCCCATTCATACCACCATGCCCGCACCCACCCCACCTCGTCTACATGTTAACCCGTTCATCCCTTCATCCTCCCCATCCTTCCCCCCACCTTTAAGACACCCTTTCACCTTTCTAACCCCACTAACCTTCTCACCCGTTTCACCTCCCCAACCCACTATAACCCCTATTTCCCCTTTTCACCAAGCTGCTCCAGCCATCCCCCCTGTAAATTACTCTACATTTGTAAATCCCGTCTTCACACCTACACAACCACCCACATACACACCGCTTTTCACAGTCACCGCACTTGACACGTCCAATGACATGGACATCTCACCACCCACCGCACCAGCACCCACTCCACTCACAGCACCATCATATTTAGGTACGTCACAATTTTCCACGATCACCACTACATCCACCTTCCCAACCCCATTTCCCATTCCCGCTGCATCTACTTCCACTGCATCCTCACTTAGCACTCCATTACTATTATCGCCAACCATAGACACTGCACTTCAACAAATGTTCACATGCATGTCACAAGTACGAGATGAGTTCGCATCTCTTGGCAACAATTATCAACAGCTGCAGAGGACGACAAATGAATTACAGTCGCAACTTAATTCATTATCAATCGAGAATGCCTCTTTAAATACACGCTACCAAGACCTAAGAGAGGCATATCATAAGCTAGAGCTAGAAAGTGAAGAGAAAACAAAAGAAGCCACTGCTGATCTGGACAACCTACTTCGAGCCCAAACAATTAGGAACGCGACGCTGACCAGGAATATGGGCTTACTCAGGAGACACCTAGCCGCAGCAAAAGAGGAGAACCAGAGACTCCAAGAGCAGAATAGAGAGAATTTGGAGGCGGCATTGGACCATCTAGAACAACCCTTAAGTCCTAGCAGATTCAAGGCAATCCCATCCGAAGCAATGAAGATGTTGCTAGATGACCATGTTCGACTGCTAGAGGACTATGATCGAATGAACGAAGAGCATCAGAAGTTAAAGGAAGATCACAAGTTACTACAGCTCAGAGAACCGGCACCACAACAAGTACAAGTAGCAGCAGAAGTACAAGAACCTGTGGACCCTGCTCTTGAAATCTTAGAAGAACTCAACGCATTACGGGCCCAGGTAATCACTCTCCAGTCAAGAATTGACGTATATGAAGCGCCACCGAGGCCAGATTCCCCACCGGAGATCCCAGCTGACAACGAGAACATAACCATTCTGGTGGAGGAAACGTTTGAAGAAGCATACGAGCCAATACCCATCCCAGGCGGACAAGTCACGGCTGAAGGCCAGATGACCTAAGAACTTCCTACCCCCGCGTGGATGAAAACAATTGAGGAACTTGGAACGACACATTCAGCCAGAGTAGAGGCACAGTTGCATGCCATGGCCATGATTGAAGAGAGAATCTTACAATCCCCCTTCTTTGCTCATTTGGCCCCCCGACGCTATATATCTGGGCATGAGCTGCAGTATAAACCGTACTTCATGTTAATGGCTGAATATCAGCTAGCTATAGAGAAAGAAACCGGCAAGAAACCCACGCATGCTACACAATTCGAGCCGGCGGACTTGCCACCAAATGCGCAAAGAGGAGAAATCCATCAACCTGATTGGCGCAAAGACCTCCTCCAGAAGTACCTAGAAATGATGAGCACATGGGTGAAAGCACCTTTACATTTAAAGTATAATCCTTGCTGGGGACCAGTACCACGACGCCGCTCCTGGACTGCATTCGCTATCAAAGTACAAAACAATAGGCAGTGTTAGGATTGGTTGAATTACCCCTACTTCAAGCCACCCACCGAGTTACCCACTGTTGGCTATATGATGGCTACAATCCGTCACTGGCTCCCTCGCCTGAAGCATATGGATGATATCGCAGCGCATATGACTGTCAAAATTTTTGACATGATGCAAATGATATTTAAAGTCTTCCGACGCGTCAAGGCACCGCATGTAAACACCCCGGGATTTGAGCATGGTAACTTTGATCTAGTATATGACATGAGCACAACGCCATCGCTCCGGGTGTGTTATGCCTGGCACTGTAGAATAAAATACCTACCGGCGTGCTACAAGCAAACATTTGAAGAGATGTTCACCACCGGATTTTGGGAATACCATTCCGAGGTATTCATCAGCAGGCCCACACATTTATTGCAACTTTTTGCCTGTGAGCGAATGGTTTATTCCGCGCACTATCAACTCCCGCCACCCGACGAACCGCAACCGATCGACTGGGAGAAACTCGAGGCTGATCTGGCCCAAGGCATTCGAGTATCTGAGCACACCCTCGCTCACGACCTCCTACAAAACTACATCCGGCAGACCGCACAACAAGGTTCTGTCGAGGACGACAGAAGCGAGAGGGAGGGGGGTGTTGGAAGCAGTCAGAGGCACAGTCAGAGGCACAGACGACATGGAAGCATGTAAAGACGGAGCAAGGAGCCAGTCGGATCATTTTTTCAAACAACTATGTTTTTATTACCTCTTCAAAACATCCAACAGTGATTTTCATCACTCTTGTAACATATGTAATATAGACAAAACCCCATTTTCTAATTCATAGCTCCATTTTGTGCAAGCCGAGGAGTCCTCGAGCTTGAGGAGCTTAGGTAGAATACGCGTACCAATTTTCATTATTTTTAGACATCGTTTACCCTTCCGAATAGCATCTAGGACCTATTTTTTAACTAGGCCGGTCACTAGATGTGAAACCGGTCAAAACTAGTCTAGAAACTATAAAAAGAGCTAGAGAGCTCATTTTTGAGGTTAGCTTGTTTGAGTAGAGAAGAGCTTAGAGCTATTTTGAACTTGTAAGAGTGTTCTTGAGTAATAGAGCTAATTTCTCACCTTCCATTGTGTCTTGCTTGTCTCTTCATTGTGTGTGTGTATGTGTGTGTGCATCTTGATGCTTCTCACCTTCACTCTCACATCATCTCACATTCACGATCTTCATATCACTCCTATCTCTTCCGCGGATTGACATTAAGGAGGTGAAGCTTCTTAACGTGGTTCTCACCATTGTGCTAGAGCAACATAGGGTGCCACCGACACTCCTCCGTGCACACGAATTTTGGTGAGCATACTCAGCGTGTTTTTGAGATCAAAACGGCTTTGCTATGTGGTGTCGAAATCACGATCTGAGCTCGTTTCGGCCTCCAAAAGCACTATCATAGTGCTTGTGTAGGCTATTTCATCTTTTTGTGCCAAAGGTATACACCAGTTTCTGTTCGCCAACATAAGTGTCTCAAAGTCTGCTACAGGTCCAGCAGAATTCCTCTGGGCAGTTCTGTTCAACTTTTTGAGATACAATCAATTTTCTACATCAAGGTATTTTAGTCATCGGCCATGGCTGAAAGCAATGATGTATTCTATATGTTGGTTGTTGAGGATAAGGTGGATGGTACCAACTACCCATTATGGGCTTATATGATGCGACATGTGTTGGTTGCAAAAGGACTATGGAACATTGTGCAGGGTGTCGAAAAACGTCCTATCACACCTGCGACTGTTACAACTGTAGGTATTGAAGCTGAGGTAGAAGGTGTTGAAGATGATGATATTCTGCATATTCCTGTTCGTGCTACGGTTTCTACTGCACCTATTGTAGAGCAGATTTGCTGGGATGGCAGAGATGCCCAGGCACATGCATTGATAGCTTTGTCTATCAAACGTGCCATTATTCCTCACATTCTCTCTTGCAGAACAGCTAAGGATTCTTGGATACACTTACCATATTGTACCAAGCTAGGAATGAGGCTCGTGTTTCTTACCTCCGAAAACAATTGGAGAGTGAGCACATGAATGAAGGTGATTCTATGGAAAGTTTCCTAACAAAGATCAAAGACTTGAAGGAACAGTTGATTTCTGCTGATGAGGTTATACCAGATAGCTCACTTGTACAGACCGTTCTGAATGGTCTTCCTAATTCATATCAAAGTTTTGCTTCTACTCTTCGGTTGATGATGAAAGGTAATCCAAATGCCTTATCATTTGAGGAGGTAGTCTCTGTTTTGTTGTAGGAAAATCAGACCATGGAGAACAGGTTCATTATGCGAGTTGCAGATCAAGCTTTCCTGGCTAGTCAGAAGGGCAAAGGAAAATGGAGCTCTTCAACTAGTAAGCAAAAATCTGCTAATTTTGCACATTCGAAGAAGGAAGATAAAGATAAGAAGAAATCAGAAAAGCAGAAATTGTTTTGTAAGTACTATAAAGGGAATGATCATATCATAAAGAACTGTCCAAAACTGGCTGCTAAAGAGGCAAAGAAGAAAGAGGCTAGAATGGTTCTTGCAGAGGCCTCTACACCAAAAACAGAGTCTGTTAATCTTGTGCAGGAAGAAGAATGGGCATTTACTATTGTCTGCAGTTTTGACCCATCTTCTCATGGGCAGTGCATGTCTACAGTAGACTCAGATGTTTGGTATTTTAACAGTGGGGCGACCAAACATATTACCTCGCAGCGCAGTTTCTTCTCTTCACTCAAGCCTGCCCCTACAGGGAATACTGTTACATGCGCCAACAACTCCTCTTATCCCGTTATAGGAGTTGGTAATATCATTTTGACTACTGTTGATGGTAGTTCTTTCACTTTGTTAGATGCTTTATTTGTACCAAGGATCAAGAAGAACTTGTTATCAGTTTCTACATTAGCCAAGATTGGCTTGGTTGTGAAATTTGCTAATGACAAGTGTACAGTTCACGATCTGTCGAATGGCGATGTGATTATTGCTTCTGGCATTTTATGTCGTGGGTTGTATAAGCTCATAGACTATGAAAGATCTGTAAATGATTTGGCATGTGCAGTAAATGATTCTCAGGCTATGTTAGATGCAAAGCTTTGGCATGCACGCTTTGGTCATCTGAATTTTGCTAGTTTGCTACGCCTACAGAAATCTGAAATAGTGTCCTCTTTGCCTAAACTTGAGGCACCTGGAAAACATGTTTGTGAAGGCTGTATTTTGGGCAAAAAGTAGCATTTGTTCTTTCCAAAAGATGGTTCAATTCGGGCTACTCAGAAATTGCAGCTTGTACATAATGATGTCTGTGGTCCTATGCAGACACCTTCTTTTGGGAATTATCTTTACTTCGTGACTTTCATGGATGATTTTTCCAGGCATGCATGGGTATATCCATTGAATGCAAAGTCCGAAGTGTTCATGTGCTTCAAACAGTTTTTGGTTTTGGATGAAAATCTGTCAGCATGTAAAATGGGCACCCTCCATTCTAACCGAGGGGGGGGGGTATATGTCTTCTGATTTTAATGCATTTCTGGCTGAACATGGGATAAAACAGCTAGACTTGTTGCAAAGGGTTATGCACAGGAAAGAGGCATTGATTTTGATGAGACCTTTGCACCTACATGTCGTATGAGTACTGTTCGGAGCATCTGTGCACTTGCAACCCATCATGGTTGGAATGTACATCAGTTGGACATTAAAACATCATTTCTAAATGGTGACTTGCATGAAGAAGTGTATGTTTTTCAGCCCCATGGCTTTGTGCAGAAAGGGCATGAAAACTAGGTGTGCAGGTTAAAGAAGGCATTATATGGTTTAAAACAAGCACCACGTGCTTGGTATGAGAAGATACATGCCTATCTAATTGCACATGGTTTTGAGAACAGTCCAACTAAAAGCACCTTATATGTTAAGCATGCTAATGATGTGCTTCTGATCATTATTGTCTTTGTTGATGACATGATGCTCACTGGTCCTATTGAGAAGCATATTGCTGATTTTAAGGTTGATTTGCATGCGTCATTTGAGATGTCTGATTTGGGGCATTTGCATCACTATTTGGGCATTCAATTTATGCAAGTTGATGGTGGAATGGCGTTGTGTCAAACGAAATATATTGACACATGTGCCTTGAAGACTGTAAGCCTATTGCCACTCCTATGGAGACAGGTTTACGATGTCTTCATGATGCTGGAGATGCATTTGATGTTGTTCTCTATTAGCAGGTTGTTGGATGCTTGATTTACTTATGCATTACTCAGCCAAATATTCAGCTTGCTGTCTCATAGATGAGCAGGTTTATGCATTGCCCAGGAGTCAAGCATTGGCAGGCAGTTAAGCGCATCGTTCGCTATTTGAGTGGTACTCAGCTACTTGGGTTGTTTTATCCCAAGGGGGGATCACTACCGCCAGATTTGCATGCTTTTTCTGACTTTGATTGGGCTGGTTGCTATGACACTTGTGTGTCCATTAGTGGCTTTTACTTCATGCTTGGTAGCTCATGTATATCTTGGTTGAGCAAGAAGCAGCCTACTATGGCCACTTCCAATTGTGAGGCTGAGTATAGGGAAGCTTTCACAACGACTGTTGAGTGTGTGTGGCTCAGACGCCTTATGGCTGATTTGGGTGTTGGTCAAACTTCTGCCACCACCATCTTCACTGACCGTCAGAGCGCATTGGCAATTGCGAGGAACCCTGTGTTCCAAGCTCGCACTAAGCACATTGAGGTGCATTATCACTATGTTAGGGAGAGGTTCTCTGCTGGGGAGATCAGCTTGGCATATGTGCCCGTAGAGGAGAACATTGCAGGCCTTTTCACGAAGGCTCTCCCTAGGGAGAAGTTTGAAGCTTTCCGCAAAGCTTTGGGATTACTTCCTTTTGTGGAGTGATTTCCACATAGCTTGGCACTTCCTTATACATGAGTGCCAGCTCCTTGTTCACCGCATCACTCCCAAGGGGGATTTGTTGATATATTTAGATAATGATGTGTGTGAACACACTAGGACTTACATGGCACTTTTTTCCCTCTTTAGGAGGTTTTTTTCCCCCGGCTTGTATATATGCCTATTGCCTTAATGGGCTACTTACCTTTGTACATTATCTAGTAATACATTCAATATTGTGTGTTGTGCTCCAAGCTTCTTCTTCTTCCTTGTGTTGTTCGCGTGCTTCCGCAAATGTCTAACTCCAACAAGAATGCTTCCAATTAGCTTTATGAGGTAGCAAAAGGAGCTTGTTGAGGCATTGCCTAGTCAAGATGCTCATAAGAAAGGTAATGAAAAGGTGAACCAAGTATTCCCTACCATTATAACATTGCTTGCACAAAGGGGGAGCACCATAAATTTTATCATCTCCGAAATTGTTCCAAGTCCCCCTTGTGGAGAATTTTCCACATAAGGATTGCTTTCTTGTTCTCAATAAGCGAGTGCCATAGGTCCTTGAATTTTACCTCAAATGTAATCTTAGAGTAGTTCAAACACCACATTTTATTAAACAAGTGATGAGAATCTAGGTTGCTTTTAATTCTTAGAACATCCTCCATTTCGTTTCCATTCTAGACTCTTAGATCTTCCAAAAGGAGGGAGAGAGGGGGGTCTTGGCCAAGAAAGAGGTGGGTCTTCAATCATCCCATGTGTTTATTATGTGTCTTAATAGGCACAACTCTTCAAAATCAACTTGTTGATTTCCTCAAATCGGATCCAATGTCTTCTATCTTGGTTCCATATGTGCTTCCACATATGAAAAACTTTGTTCCACAGCCTCTAAGTTCTTTCAAGGTTTTGTAATTCCACTCTCATGATACCAACAAATGGGAACCAAATAGAGTCATTTTGTCCCATGTCATCAGCCCTTTTTCGATCATCATTAATGGTGCATTAGGGTCTCATCTTGTTCCACCCTAGCCAAAAGACGCACACAAGATATGAACCCAAAGAAGCAACCGGTAGTAGAGAGAACAAGAGAGTGATTAAATCGATCTCTTTCCACCTAGGGATCACATAAAAAGAAGGTTTTTAATATTTTTGAATGTAATCTTGGCCCATGAAGTTGTGAAATTTCTCCAAGATTGAATATCCATTTTTTCACCATCTTCTTGTCTGAATCTTTCGCATCCAGAATAGCAAATCCTCCCACTTGTTTAGGGAGATGGTGGATAGATTCCCGCGATGAAGTGGTGCTGCAAAATCCTGCTTCACACTAGCCAAGAACAAGTTGTGGAGAGTAGAGTAGAACCTTTGAGCTTCAAAACAATCACAAATAATCACGAAGTGCTTTGGAGTATGATCCTCTAATCAATGGATCAAAATAGATGAGTAGAAAATTCAACTATGAGCTAAGACTCGCTATTTTGGTCTCTACACTTATTCAACAAAATGAATAGTGCCCTCAACTTGCTAGCAATTGATCAAATTCCTTTTGGGAGTATCTAATTAACTTAGATAGCTACAAATCACAATTTATTTCACTTGAAATAATCAAGTGTACTTTGAGAAATCAACTTAGCAAGTTAAGCATGCATCCCAACAATTTCGGGCTTCAATAGTATGCAGACCAATGAGCACAGTTGTGAAGATATCTCGAGGTTGAGAAAAGCAATGGCAATGAAACTTTGTATCATGAACTACAGTATTCAGAGCTACCGTCTAGCCTTCAAAGATGACACAGAGATGATCTGTCCATCCACCCGACCGCCGAGCATCTACTTACCTGAGTCTCATTTCAAAACTCTCTTACTATCATGAACTATATGATAAGTGAGACTCATTTCTTTTCTCTTCTGCCATATTCTATCGATGGACACAATGCCTCTAAGGATGCCATGTGACATCTAAGCCACCAATATGACATATGTGCATCCTCAATATGACATTTCCTTCCCCTTTAGAGCATTTTTGTCCTCGAAAATGTGCATGAAATGTCCGTAATGGTAGAAGAAAGTGCTCAGACTCCCCTGAACCCCATGTACTCTCTGTACATGGTCATCTCTATGTGTTGTTTCCCCATATCCTTCCCCTTAAGAAGTCTCATATGAGATCATCTCAAAAGTGGGAAACTGTCTGAGTGGTGTCTACTATCTCCCATATGCACTCGACTTCCAAATTATCACTCCTATAACAATAACATCCTCAGAATGACCTAAGTCCATATGATGTAGCCTCCTTGGAGCAATAACATGTAAATCAAGTGTGAAAGTGCCAAACTTATAAGCTTGACCGTATCATAATGAAGATAATAAACCATAGAATCCTCTAAAGTATAGAACAAAGTCCCATAACTAGTGACTCCAAACCCATATAAGACTAAATGATAGATTTCCCTCATACCACTCTAGGTCTTCCTAACCTTGAGTGTACTCACAAGTAATAGTTTAATCTAAACTACCTCGTGAACTATGTGAATCCATCATCTAACTCATGGTAGTAAAATGCAATCTTTACATTTCACCAACCAAGAAGTCTGTGGTTTTTCATCCATTACATGTGGACTAAGTTCTATTGGAAGAGCATCTATTGGCACTTGTGCAAACTCTAATATTTCTCTTCCCTGTAGTTTGCCATATGAATGCAGAAAGCATTCCCTTTGAGATTCAGATAATCCCTAAGTACCCATCCTCCTAACTGATGTTTACTCATCATACTCATGATGTAACACCAACTAAGAGTTTTGTACCCTAATGGGTTAGATATATCCCTATCTCTTGGAAACTTAAAAGAGAAGTATCATCAATCTACTTCGAGTCTAACTAATGTCAATAACTAGATTATCTCATCTAGTCAAAGACCATCACTGAAAATAGCATAACTTCTTCTCTCTAGAGTTTACAAGTGAAACTCAATCTAACCATGATGATTAACTGATCTCCCTCTTGCCTTTGATAGAAGAGTGCCACTTCTATCTAGACAACCTAATCCAGAGAAAGTGAAACTCTCTCTCTCTCTATTCAATCTCTTCTAAGGAAAAGAGCTCGAGTAGTGGAACCTATTCCACTTTCCCTTTCCCTTTGAAAGAGATTCTATTGAATCCATTTTCTCTACTCATCCATAGCTGAGAATATGCACATAAGTTCTCCATACTTTTGCTTCCAAAATAGTGGAGAATCATACTCCCATATGAAGGAAAAATACATTGAAAAGTAGAGGAAATGAACTCCTTCTGAAATATAGACTAAGAGATGTTTGCCAAACATCCCTGATCTTTAAAGGAAAACATACTCTATTCTTCTCCTCTGAAGAAATCATGCTTTCCTTTCCTTCTTTCTGTCTCAAAGAGTAGGAGCTAAAGTGAGACCACTGAACTAAAGTGAGATCTCTCATGGATCTCTGAGCTGATTCCCACTTTCTCCTTTCCTTAAAAGAGAAACTCATGAATTTATTTAGTCCTCTCTTCCATAACTAATGCATAATCCCTCATTACATATAGTCCTATGAAGATGGAGAGCAGATCTCCCCTAAATAATGAAGGTGTATGTAGTGAAGAGTGGAGAAAATAAATTCCTAATAAGGGTCAAAGCCCTCTACTAAAATGGTCAGCAATGATACCGTAAACACATGTGTATCCATAGTAAAGAACTATCTCTGCCAACCATACTCTATGCATGGATCTATAGGATCCAATCAAACTAATGGAATTATCCTTCCTGAAAAACTCAAAATGAGTATGTGATACCAATGGTGATAAAATCACCCATCACATTCTCTACTGGAAGAATAGGTCTTCCGTAAACTATGAAGGATAACTCCCAATCCTAAGGAGATGTCTACTAAGAGATCTCCTTTGATCTAGTGAGACATGATGCCATGAATGATGAGTCCTTTTCTTCCTGGCCATAGAAGAAGAGTGCTCAAAGGGAAGTCGTTTCCACTGTCCCCTACCAGTGGAACCTTCTTCCAATTCACGGTGTCATACCTACACTAAGCCAAATATATATTTCATATATATGTAATGGAATATATAGGTGGACTCTAATGAATCCCATATCCTTAAATCATATCAGTGGACTCAAATGAGTCCCATGTCCTCGAACTAGTTAGTTTGGTTCTCGTCAATATGTGACAATGGATATCCCTTTTCTATTCCAAACCAACTTGTTCCTAGGTACCCAGACTAAGTCTAAGTACCTCTCTATAGATCCCGATATACATATATATGTAATGGGTACCCAAACTATTCCTGACTAAGGGATCTATGCTCTACACCATAGAGCTAGTGCCATACATGTGGCCTTGCTAACCATCACTCGAATCATCTAAGCACCCGTTGATGCTGTTTCATGAAACTTATCTTTGTGATCCCATCTAATTGGTTTCCTTAGTAGGGTAGCAAAAATGCTTCACTACTTGCTCAAGTGATGTACATGGGTGAAACTAGTCACTCTTTGGGTATTCCTGATAATACCCCATAGTCTCCTAATCATCATGTGAGACTCTTGTGAAGATAAATAAATCTTCACTAACTTGGAGATTATCAAACTCTATCTCCCGTGGCTCTACGCAACTTCCTATAAGCTATAGGATGGCTTGTGCACATTACTAATGGTGAAGGTGTAGCTCCTTCCTTTAGCAATCCTATAGTCTAATTCCAAAAGGATTATATGTAGGGATCCTATTGCTACTGAAGTTGCCTTATGTATAATACTATGATGGTACTGAGTCCATCAAATGCATGCTTAGAAGCATGCCTACACCTTATTGAAGTTTGTAGAAAGGGCATGTTTCCATGCCATAACATTCTTACCTAAAGACAAGTGCGTATATAACGCCATGAGGGGGGAAAATTTTTTACAGCATTTCCCAAGGAAATGAAATCCCAAAAAAATTATAACCAATAGCTTAGTGGCACATAGGCCACCCAATAACATAGGGCTTGATAGGCCCATGGCATGCATGCCATAAACTCATATATGGACTCCATAACTTGCAAAAACATAAAAGCAATTGCTAGCAACCATTCTCTGTGTTGCATAGCCATCTGGTTTGTGCAATCCTCTTTCCTGCAAACAATCAAAAGGTATACTTCTTGCCTGTCGATCCATACTTTAAGAATTTAAAAAATGATCAGCATTTGATGTATGCAATACAATTCATGCATGTACATACAGAACATGCCATAACATAAAGTAAACTGCCTGAAGTATAAAGTATACGTCCCTGAATGATTTTGTATTGGAGTTGCATGCATCTAGTTTTTCTCGATGAGCTTCGAGACCTCTGCACCTTCCTCCTCAAGTCCTAACATAAGCTTTGAAGTGTCTAAAAACATCGGAGCACCCTCCAAAACATAAAACATGGTCAGGTGATTACAAAAATAATGCAAATTTAGTCAAAAAAAATGCATTAGTAATCCTTCTTTAGACCTGCAAAAACCACTTTATGTCCTGAAAATGTTCATAAACTGAAATATATAGCATGTGCAAAGATCTCGAAGTAAAATTACTCAAATTGCCTTCCCGGTTTGAAAGATATGGCTCTCGGAAGGTAGTCACCAAAAACTATTCAGCATTTGCAGAGCTGTACAGACCTACAAAAATACTTATTTTCCAAAATTTCTTTTCAGAAACTGAAAATAGACCTTGTGCTCTTCGAAACAAGCCATAGCACGTCCAATTTGGAGTTTTCTAGCCCAAGATATGGCCATTCCAAGCGGGACATGCCAAACTAGTGGACTGTTGGAGGGGCTGGCAAAAGTGTAAAAATGGGATTTTTGGGGTGCCACCAAAAGCATTCTTCCATCATGCAAATCCTAAAATTCTCTCCATAACCTCAGAGAGTGGTATATGAAGATGCTTGGGCCTATTATCACTTTTCCAAATCCTCCCTTTGAGCATGCTAATTCGCTCCCCAAAAGAGGCCTAAATCAAAATTTTTACTTACAAGCAAAAACTTACATGGGAGCTTTTAGCAAGCTTCTAATCCACTCTAAATGTGGATTTTTCTTGATATTTCTCTTCTCCATGGTACTACATACACCATACTTCATGTATGTATGCTCTAATCCATGGGAAGCTTCTTAAATAGTCGCTTTTCTTACTCCCAAAAGTGGAGTTTGATAAAAATTAACTTTTGAAATTTTTCCACAAACTGTAGGAAGGGGGTTTTTGAGGAAGTAAAATTCCTCGTTAACTTATTGTTTTAATGAATCTAATGATTCCAAAATGAATTCCATACACCATACTCTCAGTAAATATACTTTTTCCCATCCATCCGCAGCTATTGCACCTCTTTTTTCCTCTTCCAAAATGGGAATTTCTTAGATTCAGGTGCTGAAATTTTTTCTCAAACTATGATGGAAGGGGGTTTTGTGGAGCTTCAAACTCCCATCATACTGAGGTATATTTTGGATTTCTTGATTGTTTATGGAATTCAATATACTATGCTATATGTGTGCATGATTATTTCCATAAATCTATGATAAATCCCTCTTCTTTTCCCCTTCCCAAAATGGCTATTTATCCAAAATAGCTCGTGAAATTTGTGTAAAATTATGCAAGAGGGCTATTCTGTAATACCCCAAGCCTATTTTTTCTTGTACTTTGGAGGAAATCTTGACTTAAGGTGAGAGTATATATTTCATACTCTCCATAAATATGATTTTTGTCAAAAGACTTACCCCCTAGCCTTTCCTTGTCCTTAAAGATTCTTACAAAAATTCAAAAATGCTCAAACTTGGAACTTGAAGCCATAAATCCTTCTTGCTAAAATCATGCACGATGCCATAGAGGTCCTTATCTTCCATAGAGAAGAGCATCATCTTCTACTGCTTCTCGATGCCTTACTAATTGTCCTGCCCCTTTCACATCCGTTTGTGGAAGAAATCGCTGAAAGCTTTATTTCTTTACTTCATAAATGTGAGGAGTTATGTTCTTGCTTCAGCAATCCTTACTTCTTGTGAGAGCATTCTTGCTTCAGCAATCCTTACTTCTTGTGAGAGCATCTCCACTCTAAAAAAAATGCATGTCTTGAGGCTCGATCTCAAGGATTTCCCTTCGTCAGCAGTTAAATGCATTTATATATTTTGCGCTGAAGTATGTTTACCATGACAAGGAAAGGCGCCTTGGTTAGTTGAACGTCCTCCGATTCCAGCCGCCTGAGTTCCTTTCCCTTCGCCTGCACATACGAAAGCGGCCCAAAATTTTTGCTCTGATAGCACTATCATGAACTACAGTATTTGGCGCTGCCGTCTAGCCTTCACAGACGACACAGAGATGATCTGTCCATCCACCCGACCGCCGAGCATCTACTTACTTGAGTCTCATTTCAAAACTCTCTTACTATCATGAACTATATGATAAGTGAGACTCATTTCTTTTCTCTTCTACCATATTCTACTGATGGACACAATGCCTCTAACGATGCCATGTGACATCTAAGCCACCAATATGACATATGTGCATCCTCAATATGACACTTTGTAACTATGAAATAGATAGTATGTTGAATCTATACCACTTTAAGTCACATCGAATGATCAACTATGCATTGAGAATCAAGTCTGAGAAGATCGTTGTTCATAGATGAACTTGAAAGAGAAGTGAGAGATGTGACCAATGTATATGTATTAAATCACATGGAATTACAACATTGGCAATGTATAACTGCACAATGTGAGGGTAGTGATGGAGCTATAGAATGAGCTCATTAATCACAAAAAACCCCTCTCAAATGATCTCCAAATCGGGCTCATTCTCACGTGAGATTCAGATCCATTTTTATAGCTTAGAGTTGGAGCCAACTTTTGAATTCAAATTCAAACTCTTACCATAAAGTGAATCCTAAACTTTTGGACTTACTTTCTAAGAATGAGTTCGTTCCGAGAAGCTTTTGCATTGCACCACACTTTGATTAGCCACTTGGAAGCCAATTTATCTGCCATAACTCTCACATCCAGAATGCCCAAACCACGAGACTCTTTCTGGTAAGCTCACAAGGTCCACTTTATTTTGGGCATGCCCCTCCTATTGGGATCGCTGGTCTAGAGGAAACTTCTACAATTAATTTCAAACTTTGATAATTCTTTGTCTTGTAGTCTCCAACTTGCCAAAAAGTAGATAATAGAAGAAATGAGGAAGGGGGTTGATCACCATAGCATGCCCCGCTAGGTTGAGCTGCATACCCTTCTAGTAGGCAAGTTTATTTTCTAGTTTGGCCAAAACCTAGCTCCAACACTCGCCCATAGAAACTTCCAAACCCATCAGGATGTTGATGATTAGTACAATGATTAGGGCTACAATAATTGATTCATGATTAGGATGATGGAGCACTTAAAATAAGTAAATACCACCAGTAAGATTAGTGATATATGTAGGCTCACTAGAGTATTCATATAAGGTTATTTAAAACAACATGGATATAACAAATGTACTCTAAAAGTAATACATAGAGTCCAAGTTGATCTAAAGTAGTATATCTCAGATCCATTCTGCTCCACAAAGAAGTGCTTCTGTACTTCATAGTGCAAGAGTCGGTTCTTAATGGCAACCCCATGAAATATTTGTGCTTGAAAGTAGGAATGCATAAGTGCTTTGTGAACTTCAATTGTTTGCATTTCTTGGAAAATCTATAACTAAATTAGCTTATACGTATTATTGATCTCTTTAGTCATAAAGAATTCTATTCATTTCCAAAACTTTAACAGAACAAAAAATCACATTGGTTCCATCAAGAACCACCTTGCATAGTACGTACATGCACTCTCACTCATCTTATCAAGTAAACAATGCAAATGGAGCCCAATAAGAATCGCATAAAACAAAATTATAAGAATTTTACAGTTCAAAGATGGTTTTTAAAACGGATTACTTCAACCTGCATTTACAAGGTCTCTGTTGAAATCACCAAGAATACCCTGCATTAAAGATGGTTTTTAAAACGGATTACTTCAACCTGCATTTACAAGGTCTCTGTTGAAATCACCAAGAATACCCTTTAAAACAAATCGCATAAAACAAAATCGAAAGGATTTTACCTTTCGAAGATGGTTTCTAAAACCCATTACCTCAAGCTGCATTTACAAGGACTCTGCTGAAATATCATATATGTTACTACCTCTATAACATCTTCCTTTACGTATGCACATTTTTTGATTTCCTTATGAAATCTAAAAATCTAAAAAATATATACAAATCAAAATTTACAACTTAAAAAATGTAGTGCACACTTGGCATTGCCAACTGTCATCCGAGTCCTAAAGTTCAAAATCGAGTCAGCTGCCAAATGTCTCAAACAAATACAGCCAATTGTCATGCCACTTGGCATTGGATAACTGATGATCATAATGAGATAGCCTCTATACTTAAGGGTATAATTGGATAACATCTATACTTGAAAGGGGTATAATTGCCACCTAGGTTCAACATTAGGGTGTCATTTGAAGCTTGAATCAAAATCTAGAGTGTCATTCGACATCTAGAACCCTTCTTGATGCCCCGTGGGGCTTCAAATTTAGGCACTGATTCGGAGGCTAAAATGAGCTCAGATCACGATTTCGGCATCATAAAGCGAAGATGTTTTGATCTCCTAATCACCCTGAGTATGCACACCGAATTTCGTGAGATTCTGAGATTGTGACTAGAGGAGTGTCGACGATGCCCTAGGTGAAGCAGTGACCTACTCTGATACCAATTGTTCGAGTTGCAGATCAAGCTTTCCTGGATAGTCAGAAAGGCAAAGGAAAATGGAGCTCTTCAACTAGTAAGCAGAAATTTGTAAATGGTGCACATTCAAAGAAGGAAGATAAAGATGAGAAGAAATCCAAAAAGCAGAAATTGTTTTGCAAGTACTATAAAGGGAATGATCATATCATAAAGAACTATCCAAAACTGGCTGCAAAAGAGGCAAAGAAAAAGGAGTCTGGAATGGTTGTTGTAGAGGCCTCTACACCGAATATAGAGTCTGCTAATCTTGTGCAGGAAGAAGAATGGGCATTTACTATTGTTTGCAGTTTTGACCAATCTTCTCATGAGCAGTGAATGTCTGCAGTAGACTCAGATGTTTGGTACTTTGACAGTGGGGCAACCAAACATATTACCTCGCAGTGCAGTTT
This sequence comes from Ceratopteris richardii, assembly GCA_020310875.1. Classification (NCBI taxonomy): domain Eukaryota; kingdom Viridiplantae; phylum Streptophyta; class Polypodiopsida; order Polypodiales; family Pteridaceae; genus Ceratopteris; species Ceratopteris richardii. The sequence continues at coordinate 168,034,435 of CM035423.1, read as the reverse complement.
CTTCTCTTCACTCGAGCCTGCCCCTACATGGAATATTATTACATGCGCAAATAACTCCTCTTATCCTGTTATGGAGTTGGTAAGATCATTTTGACTACTGTTGATGGTAGTTCTTTCACTTTGTCAGATGCTTTGTTTGTGCCAGGGATCAAGAAAAATCTGTTATCAGTTTTTGCATTAGCCAAGATTGGCTTGGTTGTGAAATTTGTTGATGACAGGTGTACAATTCATGATTTGTCAAATGGCGTCGTGATTATTGCTTCTGGAATTTTATGTTGTGGGTTGTATAAGCTCATAGATTATGAAAGATTTGTGAATGATTCAGCATGTGCAGTACCTAATTCTCACGCTATGTCAGATGCAAAGCTTTGGCATGCACGCTTTGGTCCTCTGAATTTTGCTAGTTTTCTACGCTTGTAGAAATATGAAATGGTGTCCTCTTTGCCCAAACTTGAGGCACCTAGAAAACATTTTGTGAAGGCTGTATTTTGGGCAAAATACAACGTTCCTCATTTCCAAAAGCTGGTTTAGTTTGGGCTACTAAAAAATTGCAGCTTGTACATAGTGATGTTTGTGGTCCTATGCAGACACCTTCTTTTGGAAATTATCTTTACTTCATGACTTTCATTGATGATTTTTCCAAGCTTGCATGGGTATATCCATTGAAAGCAAAGTCCGAAGTGTTCATGTGCTTCAAACAGTTTTTGGTTTTTGTTGAAGATCTATCAGCATGTAAAATGGCCACCCCCCATTCTGATCGGTGGGGAAATATATGTCTTCTGATTTTAATGCATTTTTGATTGAACGTGGGATAAAAAACTAGTGTATAGTGTCGTATAAACCTCAACAGAATGGAGTTGTTGAACGGAAGAACAGGTCACTCATGGAGATGGTGAGTTGTATGGTCAAGAGTCAGGCTTTACCACATAGTTTCTGGCTTGAGGCTGTCATGTGTGTAGCATATGTACTTAACAGGTGTCCCACTAAAGCACTGTAGTCTATCACTCCATATGAGGCTTGGCATGATCGCAAGCCATCTATTGCTCATTTGTGTGTTTTTGGTTGTTTGGCATATGCATTAGTGCCTGAACAACATCACAAAAATTTGGATGATAAAGCAGTAAAATGTATTTTTGTTGGATACAGTTCTGAAAGTAAAGGCTATTGTCTGTATCATCCACAGACTAAACGCATTCTGGTTAGCCGTGATGTTGTTTTTGTGGAAGATGCTATTCAACCATTGCTTTCATGTATTAAGGAGACATGTGTTAGCTCCAAAGACATGTATGATACTTTGCTGCCTCTTTTTACAGGTGGACAGTCTGGTGCTGGTCCTAACGAGGCAACTTCTTAGCCTTTGGAGGTTTCATGTGATGATGCAGATCATTCCATTTCTGATGCAGATTTACATGATGCACTTGTTGATGAAAGAGCTGATATTGAGTAGGCAAAAACTATGCCAAAATGGCTTGTGCAGACTTTGCATGATAGCAAATTAGATGCACCTCTGTCATATCATACTCATTCAGGCTCTCATAGTGCCCCTTTTGCATCATATTGCTATGCTATGGCTTCATCTAGTCTCTGTGATGAGAATGAGCATGTTTTGTATGATGAAGCACAAAATTCAAAAATTTGAATGGATGCTATGCAATCTGAATATGATGCTATAATGAAGAATGGTACTTGGTCTTTATGTGACTTGCCTCCTGGCAAGAAGGCCATTGGGACTAAGTGGGTATACAAGCTGAAGTGTAAGCCTGATAGTACAGTTGACAGGTATAAGGATAGGCTTGTTGCAAAGGGTTATGCACTGGAAAGAGGCATTGATTTTGATGAGACCTTTGCACCTACTTGCCGAATGGCTAATGTTCGTAGCATCTGTGCACTTGCAGCTCATCATGGTTGGAATGTACATCAGTTGGATATCAAAACAACATTTCTGAATGGTGACTTGCATGAAGAAGTGTATGTTTTTCAACCCCGTGGCTTTGTGCAGAAAGGGCATGAGAACCAGGTGTGCAGGTTAAAGAAGGCATTATATGGCTTAAAGCAAGTACCACGTGCTTGGTATGAAAAAATACATGCCTATCTGATTGCACATGGTTTTGAGAATGGTCCAACTAAAAGCACCTTATATGTTAAGCATGTTAATGATGTACTTCTTATCATTGTGGTTTATGTTGATGACATGCTACTCATTGGTCCTCATGGGAGGCATATTGCTGATTTTAAGGCTGATTTACATGCCTCATTTGAGATGTCTGATTTTGGGCGTTTGCATCACTATTTTGGGCATTCAATTTATGCAAGTTGATGGTGGAATGGTTTTGTGTCAAATGAAATATATTGACACATTATTGCAGCGTTTCGGCCTTGAAGAATGTAAGCCTATTGCCACTCCTATGGAGACAGGTTTACGATTGAGTCTTTAGGATGCCGGAGATGCATTTGATGTTGTTCTCTATCAGCATGTTGTTGGATGCTTGATTTACTTATGCATTACTCAGCTAGATAATCAATTTGTTGTCTCACAGATGAGCAGGTTTATGCATTGCCCAGGTGTCAAGAATTGGCAGGTAGTAAAGCGCATCTTTTGCTACTTGAGTGGTACCCGACTACTTGGGTTGTTTTATCCCAAGGGGGAACCATTACTGCTAAATTTGCATGCTTTTTCTGACTTTGACTGGGCTAGTTGCTATGACACTTGTGTGTCCACTAGTGGTTTTTGCTTCATGGTTGGTAGCTCATGTATATCTTGGTTGAGCAAGAAGCAGCCTACTGTGGCCACTTCCAGTTGTGAGCGAGTATAGGGCAGCTTTCACAGCGACTGTTGACAACGACTGTTGAGTGTGTGTGGCTCAGATGCCTTATGGGTGACTTGGGTGTTGGTCACTCTTCTGCCACCACCATCTTCACTGCTAGTCAGAGCGCATTGGCAGTTGCGAGGAACCCTGTGTTCCATGCTCGCACTAAGCACATTGAGGTGCATTATCATTATGTCAGGGAGAGGTTCTCTGCTAGGGAGATCAACTTGGCATATGTGCCCATGCAGGAGAACATTGTAGACCTTTTCACGAAAGCTCTGCCTAGGGAGAAGTTTGAAGCTTTTCGCAAAGCTTTGGGCTTACTTCCTTTTGCGGAGTGATTTCCACATAGCTTGGCACTTCCTTATACATGAGTGCCAGCTCCTTGTTCACCGCATCACTCCCAAGGGGGATTTGTTGATAAATTTAGGTAGTGATGTGTGTGAACACTCTAGGACTGTCGGGCACTTTTTTCCCTCTTTAGGAGGTTTTTTCCCCGGCTTGTATATATGGCTATTGCCCTAATGGGCTACTTATCTTTGTATAGGGTAATGAGCTTTTAGATCTCCCCTGCCTTTTGTACCTCATCTACCTCTTCCTCTTGAGCCTCTACGTCTACTTGTAAAATTGGCTTGAGAGGTACTTCCTTCATCATTAGCTTTCTTGCCTTTCCCTTTGTTGTCCTTGCCTTTATTCTCATCCATATAGAGGGTAGAGTATTGCCTACCTTTTTGGTTCTCACCATTCTTCATGAGCTTTGCTTCATGTGTGAAAAGTTGCCCCATGAGTGTGTTGAAGCCAGGTACTTGCATGTCCATGTAGAGGTCCATGGCTGTGGTGAAGGCTTGCTATTTGTCATCAGCGTTAATCCCATTGATGACTTGCCTCACAATTTTCTCCTCAACAATGGTCACTCCAATGCTCCCAAGTTGGTCTACAAAATCCTTTATCTTGGTGACAAAGTCAATCACAATTTTCTTGGGCATATTCTTGAGTGTTGTAAACTCCATCCATAGTTGATTCTTCTTGGCTTTGGTGCTTGAGGAGACGAATGCTTCCAAAGTGTTCCATGTCTCTTGAGAGGTTTTACAATTCCTAATGTGAGGGAGTAGAAAAACAAAGATAGATTTAAGAATCTAGGACCTTTCCAAAGTATCCTTTGAACACCATGCATTCAACCTTTACTTCTCTTCTTGTGTAGGTTGGCCCATGCTTCTGAGTATTGGCATCATCCCATCTCATGTGATGTATCTATATAAGTTACTTCCTTGTAGATAATCTTACATTCTTAGAGACCATGATAAGTAGTTACTTTGATCTAACTCATCAATGGATAAGCAGAATCCATCACCCATAATGTTTGACCTTTAGCTTTGCTCTGATACCACTGTGAAGAGGTGATGAAGTAGTCTACAAAGATGACATTGTATTGGTAAAATCTTGCTCAACACCAGCCCATATAACTTTAGAGACACTTATTAAACTCCTTAAACTTTCACAATATGCATTGAAATCACCTAAGTCCTTTGGAACCTCGTTTACAAACTTTTGTATCAAAATAGATGAGTTTGAAGTTCAAGAAACCTGAGAAACTTTCTATTTATGGAGGAGAAGCTCTCATAAATATGTTCAGTGCCCACATCCTAGTATAAATTATCCAAATAGCTTTTTCACGATTTAAATTAAAGTTTTAAGCTAACTTATGCAAGGTATTTCATGAATTTAGACTCACCATGCACTAAGCTATAAGTTTAAGAAGTTTGGGGGGTCACCCCGACTTTTTAGGGAGATGAAGATGTGCATACATAGTCACATACAATCATTTATAACTTGATATCTTTACTATAAATTTGATGAACGTTGCAACCATGCTCTCAATATTCCTAGCCAAGTGATCTAATTAATGGATCAGACATTGAGTACCTACACACTGAGAAATGAATATAAGAAGATGATAGAGTTGCACAAGGTACTGTAACAGTAGATAGAGGATGCCAAGTCAATAGAAATGAATAATAATGTGTATTGATATTGCACATATTATGCAAAAGAGTTGTGGAGGACTTCTATCACTTCAAGATAGTACAATATATACTCAAGAGATCAAATATAATCACTATATATTTGCTCTACTACCCAACGATTAGAAGTGTGTTGATTATATACACCTTTTTATTTTGATGGTGGTTAGATCTTCTACCTAAAATCTAGTCATAATTTCTAGGAAAGATTTGAGTTTGAATTCAAAAGCAAAGTCATGGCTTTTGGCTACCTTCAATCATGATATTCTCTCCATATCTTGCTTTTACCATTGGCTAAGAGAAGCTCAAAGCTTTAACATTTGAAGCCTTCAAACCATATGTTTATGACAAACAATAAGAGAGAAATCCCATGAGCATTGAAAAAGCTCTTAGGCTTGATCCTTGCATGAACATAAAATCTGCTCCATGCAAATTTAAAGAAATTTTTTTATGAAAAAAATTATTGAATATATATTACACTATGATACTAAATAACCTTGGCCATGAATTATAAAATCCCAACTAGATTTCTTAGAGAGAGACGTTCATCAAATGTTGTTTGCTTGATATAAAGGATTCATAGGATCTAACATGAGCAAATGCATGCAAAAAATAATCACGCATATGTGTTTAATGCCTTCACATATTTGTCAACATTTAAATTAGAGATATATCAAGCTAAAGTATTGTATAGTTGGTTCTACATGGATGAAAACTTTAATAGATCTTATTGATCAATTTTTGTTAAAGAATGGGGAGATATATTGTCACCTTCAATAAGATATTATTTTCAATATAAATTTTCATAAAAATGAAGCAAAGCATATCCAACAGAAAATATTACCATATTACTTCAAGCTTGGTGTCACTCGAGCACAATGGAAGTATCACCATGGCTCATAAATATCAATCCATGGAGATGTGAGGATGGTATGACTATCATGAGTGAGAGGAATGCACTGTTATCGTTAGTGTCCATGTGAAAGGCCAAATGGCCACTGGAAACTTCTTTGTATATGTTCTTTAATAAACATATAGTGGTCTAGTCAAACACAGATTGTAAGTTCGACCGCATTTGTAACACCTAAGAAGTCTGTGTTCGTGCTCCCTGTGTACTGTTTTTTTTTTGTGTATTCCATGGCCTCTATGTAGAGTACTGTGTGCAGCGCTTGGAGCTTGGTTTTCTACTCCGAGGATATCATCATGGAGCTCTCAAGAAGGAGAGAGCACTGTGGTGCATCGCCATCAAAATACTTCACTAGTATCAGAGCATTATGGCTCAAAAACTTTGTTCCTTTTGTGCGTGCAGAGTGAGCACCTGCCCACCCACTCAAGGCTTTCTCCAAGTCGGCAACCAAGGCATAAACCTTGGCATACCTTGTCATCCGAGTCACCAAAGTCACTACTGGCATCGTTGGCTACGTGCGAGGGAGGAACTCAACCATCAAGGAAGATAGAGGTTCCCGGTACTTCTCGGGAGGTCCCTCATCCCAATATTGTTCCCCCCCAGAGCTTGCTTAACCATGGCAATCTCTTGCCACTAAGCTACACTCTTGTGGCATTTGAAGAAGGGGAAAGACTAAGGTTAACATTACCTTGAGCATGTTTTGGTCCCTCAAAGCTTCATTCTTTGCTTTCAAAGCCTGTTTTTGAAGTGTCATTTTACTGCATATATTGAGCACATATACACTATGTATGCTTTTGTGGATACCACTTATGTATGTCCACGTGGTCATTGATATATCAGTTACGTTTTTGCATAAAGCCTTTTTACATTTGATAAAGAGGGTCGTGGTGAGGTTTTCTTAAATGAGAGACACCCAGATGTTGGGGTCTCTTTGATGATGCAGGTGGAAGACTTACCTAGCCTCTCCATAGGAGATGTATGATAGTTGTTCATAGGTGCTTGATAAGCCTAGTTGGCTTCTTTTGGGTAATTGATTATATGTAGTGGATTTAGTGATTCACTATGCAGGGGATACTCTGGAAAAATTTTTCTAGATTTTTTGGTTTTGTCAACTATACAGTGGTCAATTTAGTCCTTGATACACTCATTGTTTTGAGCGCATTTATTCTCACATAATTCTTCGAGTTGGTCATTACAATTCGTTAACTCATTTTTTTGGGAAGATTGCTGAATTCTCTCCCAAAATCTGACACTTGGTCATCCTTCTTTGAACCTTAGTGGTGTTTGGACTCTTCTAGCTCCATTATCATTCTATTCAGTTATCTACCATCATGGCATCAGAGGTCTCAAGCACGTCTAGTGGATTAGGGTCTAGTGCTAGTGTTCTGAGGAGGAGCTATAACTTGAAGGGCAAAGACCATTTTGAGATCCAAAAATTTGATGGCACAAACTTTGCTCTATGGAAGAATCAGATTAAAGATGTTCTGATTCAAAGGAGGCAATGGAAGCCAATAAATGGAATCTCAAAGAAGCTTGCTGACATGGATGAAGATGATTGGGATGAGTTAGATGAAATGGCCAAGTCTACCATTTGATTGCACCTGGCAGATAATGTTTACTTTACAGTATTAGACTGTGAAAGTGTAGAGGAGCTTTGAAAGAATTTATGCATTACATATGAAAAAGAGATGGCATCAAATAAAGTGTATCTGATGAGAAAGTTATATGACCCTCACATGAAGGACACAGATAGTGTTTCTGCTCATTTAAATGAGTTTGATGCTATATTCTCCCAGTTACAAGCTCAAAAAATGGATATGGATAATGAAATGAAAGCAGTCTTGTTGTTGTGCACCTTGCCATCATCATGGGATACATTTTGCACAGCTATTAGAAATAGTGAACCTGGTGGTAAAGTGTTCTATGATGACATATGTGGACCACTCTTGAGTGAGGAGGTCCGTAGAAAATCTATGGTTGGGATTCAGAGTGGAGATGCATATAATGTTCGTGATTCTTACCAAGGAAAGAATCAGCAACATGGCAGGAGCAAGAATAAGGAAAAGGATGGTCAATGGAATAAGAGTAGAAGTAAATCAAGGAAGAGGGATATCGAATGCCATTATTGTCATAAGAAGGGACACATGAAGAAAGACTGTTATGCATTAAAGAGAGCTAAAGGAAAAGGGCATAATGTTGATGGGCATGTTAAACAATTACCTGCACCATCTACTTTGATTGTGAAGATTGAAGAAATTAATGCTATTTCTGATGATGCTGATGCATTGACACTTGATAGTACTGTGTCAACTGAGGCTCTTATGGCTGATTCTCTTTCCCACACATGGCTGCTAGATTCTACCTAACTATTTGTTTATCTATCTATCTATCTATCTATCTATCTATCTATCTATCTATCTATCTATCTATCTATCTATCTATCTATCTATCTATCTATCTATCTATCTATCTATCTATCTATCTATCTATCTATCTATCTATCTATCTATCTATTTATCTATCTGTCTATGTGTTTGTCTATGTATCTAATGAGATTTCTATGGATAGATGATCAATATTATGAGAATGAGTGAAGTGAGAACTATAAATGAATCCTTACGTACAATGTACCACCACATGAGTATATCAGGTATATGCGATTACATGGGGAGTATTCCTCTAGCCAGCACTAGAGTAAAAAATGCCCATATATAGGGAAAGAATTCATGTCAAAGCTACTCGAGAGACACATAAGTGTAAAACAAAACATGAATTGTTTAATAAAAAGATAATTGCTCAATTTTTTAGGAATTTGGGTTGCTTTTCATCAACAACCAAAGAGTAGAAGAAAAAATCTTATAAGAATTTGGAAGACCATCAAGAACAATATGTACTAGTGAACTATTTAGCAAGATTTCATCAATAAAAATCAATTGCTCTTTCAAATCCTTGATCTTTGTAAAAAATATATCCATTAAATCTTGTTCATTCAAATGCTCATGCACCAACTGTTTTTGGAGGTAAGCAACATGGACCTCATTCCTTTCTAGGTACAGTTTTGTGAGAGCAAGCCAAGCATCTTTTGTTGATTCGAAAGAGTGAATGCGAGGGATAATGGCACTTTTGAAAGACAAAGCTATCAATGCATGCTCCTATGCATCTCTACCATCTCAAGGAATTTCCTTTGCAGTAGGTGCAACAAGAACTACAACACAACCAAGAAATTGAAGATCATATTATCTTCAACACCATCCACATCAATTGCAATCATTATATTTGCAAGTGTAGTAGGATGTTCTTCAACATTGTGCACAATATTCCACAAGCCTTTTGCTAGCAATACATGACACATCATGTATGCCCATAATGGGTAATAAGAACCATCCAACTTATCCTCAACAACCAACATATGGAATACATCATTGCTTTGAGCCATGGCTAGCAACTAAATACCTTCATGCAAAAAATTGATTGTATCTCAAAAAGGTTAAGCAGGAATACCCCATTGAGCTCTTCTTAACCTATAGTAGAATTTAGGACACTTGTACTAATGAACCGAAAACTATATATATGTTTGGCACAAAAGCACAAAATTGTCTGCATAGTCGCTATAGTAGTGTGTTTGGAGGTTGAAACAAGCTCAAATCAAAATTTTGATTCCAAGCAAAGATGTTTTGAACTCCCAATCAACTCAAGTATGCTCATTAATTTTCATGCGATTTCGAGACTCTGAATGAAAGGGTATCAATGATGCCCTAAAAAAAGAAGCAACCTACTTTGATCAATTGTTGGAGTTTGAGGACTAAAAATGCACACGAAAAATCCAAGAAAGAAGGAAAAAAAAGAAGAAACTTGAAGAACAGCACAAAACATATTTTATTACCACCTGAATGTACAAAGATAAGTGACCCATTAGGGTTATATGTCTATACACAAGCCAAAGAGAAAACCTCCTAAAGAGGAAAAAAGTGTTTAGATGGTCCTAAGTGTGTTCACAAGCATCATTATTGAAAAAGATCAACATTCCTATATAGAAGAGTTGGTCCTGTCTTCGCTTGGACTTTCTTCCTCAAAGGTTGAGCTCTTCAGTCACCATGAGTGTTATGAGTTGTTAAAAAAATTTGAAGGGAGTCCCTTTCATACACAAAAGTAGTGAATACTTTCAAATTTTCATAATCCATAGGCCCATTTAGTGTAAGAACTAGATCATCATCATCATCCAAAGCACATCTTATAGATCCTAGGGCATTTGATAACTTCTTCCCCTTTAAAATGAAGCCATTTATGTGTTGCGTTGAGATTTGTTTGAGGTCGTTAAGCTCATTTTTGAGATTTATCTTCTTGGATATAGTTTAAGTTGAATAGAGGCTCTTTAGGCACTCCCACACTTTCATGAATATGTCTAATTCTTGTATATGCTTGATTCAAAATACGGCATTACTTATGTGTTGAAAGAGGATGAAAATCACTCTTTCAACACAAGAAAGGCTCCCCGTTTTTATCCTTCACTTTGATAGTTGATCTTATGATCTTCAAATCCACACCCATCACTAGATGTTGTAAAAGTACATGGAGTCTAGAGGTGATTTCAATGTGGATTCATCACAAGGACATGAAAATCAGTATACATGTGGAATTTTATAGCTTCATCATCCAACATTTTTTTCATGGCACGAGTTCATTCATGAAACAGAGCTTCAATATCCATGATGTATTTTAATCAAGTATGCAATCATCCTTCCAATTCATGGTCACACAAACTATACAATATGATATCCATGGCATATTTCAATCTAAGTTAGGAAGGAGATCATGTTAAAATATGCAAGTGATGATGTTAATGGATCAAAATAGGCCTTTTAGATGTTGATATATGGTAGATAGCCATTCACTTAAGGTTATGATTAACACATTGGCAATGTTAGAACATTCAAATATTGTACTCACAATTGAGTATTGTAAAGGTACATGACATGTGGAGGTGAAATCAAGTTAGATTCATTCCATCATAACAAGACTTTGTGTAGAACTTGCCATAGCCCCCCTTTTGATTCTCATGTTCTATAGATTCACTATTGACCATTCAGTTCATGCCACCACTTTGTTCATGGCATGGAGCTTGTGTATCCATGGTATATTTCAACTTAAGTATATAAACATTCTCCTACGGAAAAGCCACATTTAATATGCAATAAACTATCCGTAAATATATATCAATTTAAGTTTATGCATGGTCTTTATGGTGGATATAAGCACATTCATAAGGTTTTGGTATGCTATAGACATAATGGTCATGTAAGCACCTTCAAAGTGCTACACTACTGATTGAATGTACTGCAAAGGTGCTTGAAATTTGGAGGTGAATTTAAGGTGGATTCATTTTCAGTCCTTGTCAAGTAACCTCTCCGTAGAACTAGTTACAAGCTCCCTTTTTACTGTCATGTTAGAGCTTCATCAATCACCATTTTCCTCATGATAAATAGATTCAATATTCATGATACATCTCATTCTTAGAGCTTCATTATCCACAATTTTGTTCTTGATAAATTGATTCAATATTCATGATATAACTCATTCTCAATATATAGATATTCTCCCATGCAATGGCCACATACAATATTGAGAGTACACACTATAGTTCACATGCAATATAGAGAGTACACACTGTAGTTTAGAAATAGAGATGTAAGCTTAAGTAATGCCATTTGTTCTCACAACATGGAAATCTCTTGGGCAAACATTGGTGCATTGAAGATTTTGAAAACCTTTTAGTCTGAGCTTAAATTTTAGCCTGCCTTATGAGACGAGAATGTGAGGATAACTTAGAAAGGAAAATGTCAAGGAAAGTAAAGATTTGAGAGGCATTGTGATCCCCTGCAAATTATGAACACCTCTTACGTATAGCTTCCTATTCTCAAGCACAAATTGACACAGGGAAGCACAAAGTTTTGCTTGGCTTGTCGATGATCTCAGAAATCTGATTCCACATTCTGTTCTTCTGTGACTTGTTAGTGCTAGGTGAGTTGCGGTCACCAATCGCACCATCTTTAAATTTGTTATTCGCGTTTTGACAGTTGGTGGCTTACCTGAACGGGCGATGGCGCTTCGGCCTTGTTTTCTGCCTCACAATCGTTATCTTCTTGCGACACATGTTACTAGCATTTCCTTCAACTATAATTGTTATCATAACACCGTGGATGGCGTCACATAGCGATTCCATAGATACCAAAATGTCTTGGAACTTGCGCGTTTATACTTCTTCGTGAAGACATACTATGGACAACCTGATGGAATCGATCAACTCTAAACGTTCTAAACACCAGGAATTTGGTCTTACCGCTCACCATATCATAAAGGCTGGTGTTTGATGTTGAATCCATTGATGGATGGCCAGACTTCCTTCAATTGACAATATTGTATTCAGGTTACAGAAATGTAGGTTAGATAAAGATACACATTCCACAAGGAAGATTTATTTATACCTGTATGGTAATGGGCTTGATTCCCATTATGTGATTGGAAACCATCTGATTCCTACACTTACTCATTGTCAGAGTCTCGCAGATGCACAATTTGTTTTTGATAGGCTCTCTGTTCCAAGTGAGGTTTCATGGACTTCACTTATACAAGGCTATGTTGATAGTGGGCAAGCAAAGCATGGGCTTAAATTATTTGAGAAGATGCAGAGTAGTTCTGTATCTCCCAGTGAGTTCACATTCTCGTTGATGCTCAAAGCCTGTACAAAGGTTGGTTGTATTGATGTAGGCCGACACCTGCATTCTCATATAATCAAGAATGGGGTTGAAGATAATGTGTACATTGGAAACACTTTGGTTGACATGTATGCCAAGTTTGGTTCACTCATCGACTCACAAGAAGTATTTGACTCACTTGCTGATCAAGATCTAGTGTCATGGAATGCACTTATTACAGGCTATGTGGAAAATGGACTTGCCAAAGAGGCCTTACACTGTTTTGAGGACTTGCAGGAGAGAACTCTTTCTCCTAATGTTACAACATATTTGAGTGTTGTGAAGGCATGCTCTATCCTGCATGAGCGGGATCTTGGCAAGCAGGTTCATTTGATGATTCTTAAAGAAGAGTTTGAAACAGATGAGTTTTTGGGCAACACATTGGTAGACATGTATGCCAAATTTGGGTTACTGGAAGAAGCACGGGAAATATTTGAAGATCTTCCAGTAAAAGATATTGTTTCATGGAATGCTCTCATTACTGGTTATGCTCTCCACGAATACTTTAGTGATGTTCTGGTTCAGTGGAAAGAAATGCAGCATGAGGGTATAGCTCCCAATACAGGTACATTTGTGCGCTTATTGCAAGTATGTGGTGCCATTGAGGAAATAGGGACAGGGAAAGAAATACATACTGAGGTGGTTCTTAGAGGATTCGATAATGAATTTTTTGTTGGTGATACATTGGTTGACATGTACTCGAAGTGTCGATTGTTTGAAGACGCGCAAATGATTTTTGACAGGCTTCTTGTTCATGATGCAGTAACATGGAATGCACTTATTACAGGATGTTCTGCAGATGCATTCAAGGATGATGCTATGGGCATCTTATTGAAGATGGAAGGTGAAGAAATATCCCCAGATTCTGTTACATTATCAACAATCTTAAGGGCTTGCAGTGCTTTAGGAGCTTTGGAAGAGGGCATGAGAATACATTTAGAAGTTATGAAAAGGGGTTTTGAAGATTGCTTTACTGGCTGTAGCTTGATGGATCTATATGCCAAATGCAATTCTTTTCTTGATTGTCAGAGTGTGTTCAGTGAAATACCAGATCGGGATGTGGCATGTTGGAATGTGTTGATTTCTGGATTTGCTGACCAAGGAATGAATACAGAAGCGTTGAATCGTTTTGAACAAATGCAATGTGAAGGAGTACATTTGAATCCGGAGACCTTTGTTTGCATTCTCCAATCATGTACCATTGATATAGGCCGAACATTGCATGCCAACCTAGTTCAAGAGAAGTTTGAGCAGATTTCTTGTGTTAGTAGTGCTTTGGTGAACATGTATGTGAAAAATGGCCTTTTATCTGAAGCTTATGAAGTCTTCAGTGATCAGATATTTCATGACATTATATCTTGGACTGCTTTGATTTCAGGATTTGTTGAGGGTGGGCTAACAAAGGAAGCCTTCAATTTCTATAAGCAGATGCGAATGGAAGGTCAATCACCGAGTTTGGTAACACTCGTATGCTTATTGAAAGCTTGTGAATTAGAATCTCTTGATGAGGGGCGAAAGTTTCATGCAATGATTGTCAAAAGAGGGGATGAAGGAGATTCTCTTATTGGGGCCCCTTTGGTTTCCATTTATGCAGTTCATGGTGAACTTTCTGAGGCTGAGAAATTGTTTGAAAAGCTGCCTGCTAGGAATACTGCTTTATGGACAGCATTGATAGCAGGATACACAGACCATGGAAAATTCAAAGAAGCACTTACATGTTTTGAGAAGATGCAGGATGATGGGATTCCACCAGACTTATCGACTTATGTATGGGCATTTCAAGCTTGTTGTGGTCTAAAAGATCTGGATATGGGCTTGGCTTTATATACTGTGGCAGTCAAGAGTGGAATTGAACAAGCTACTCCTATTGGCAGTGTGTTGGTTGAGTTGTTTACCAAGTGTGGTATGCATGTAGAGTCCCGAGAAATATTCGATAGTTTGCCTGTATGTGATTTGTTCACATGGACCACACTAATTAGTGGATACGTTCAGTGTGGGTACATGGAGGAAGCAGTAAATTGCTTACGTGACATGCAGACTGATGGCATAACTCCCGATGCAGTGGTATGGGACTTGGTGATCTCAGGTTATGCAGAGTATAATGATTACGAAAAGACAGTTGAGCTTAGTGCAATGATGCAGCAGCAAGGACTTCTACCAGATACTTCCATTCTTCTGAACATCGTACATTCTTGTACATGTGCTTTAGTCATGGAAGTTGGGAAAAGAGTCCATGCACAAGTTGTCAATCTTAGTGGGGCCAATAGCTTGTTTGAAAGTGCATTTATTGATTTATATGGAAAGTGTGGGAATGTTAATTATGCTGAAAAAGTGTTTCAAGGTTTTCCAACTAAAGATCTCATTCCTTGGAATTCTCTGCTTATCAGTTATGCTCTACAGGGAGAAAGCAAGGCTGTCTCTCTTCTGCTTGAGAGAATGATTGAGTTGAATATAAATCCAGATGGAAATAGCTTTCAGAGTACATTTATTGTCTGCAGTCATGCAGGTCTTTTGTTTGAGAGTCACTGCTATTATCAGCTTATGAAATACTGCTTTGGCATCATGCCTACCATTAAACATCTAACCTGCTTCGTTGACCTTGTTGCTCGTGCTGGACAACTGAGTTTTGCAAGAATTATGGTTGAAACAATGCCTTTTCAACCTGATCTAGTGCTGCTGCATGCCATGCTTAGTGGCTGCAGAATATTGGGGAATGTACAACTTGGGCATGAGGTCTTTGCATTTGCAAAAAGCTTGGATAGAGGACATGCTGCAGCTTATGTTTTAATGTCGAACATTTATATAGAGGATCCTCTAAGTATTTACACATAGAATTACTAAAAGGAGCATTAATGCTGTTATCTGCTAGGAGTGTAATTGCTCAGGAGCATCAAATTCTTGAAACTGCTAATGTGATGCCAATTGGAGACGCAACTATGCGACAGGCTCATAATTGTTAGTCTGACGAAACATTTGAACCGATTTACTCATTTGTAATATATTTGGAATAATTTAGCTATCAGCAGCCAACATAAAGGTTGCAATTTTTACTTAAAGAACATCAATAAATGGTACAGCAGCAGCTTAATTAGATACTCTTATGTAGAAGCCACAACTCTCTAGACTCAGCATGCACACACTGGTGTGTAGAAGAACAAAGAAAGGTTGTCTCAAACTCCTTCAAATCTGCATGTACTCCTTTTCACTCCTCCTTGAGTAGTCCTTGTTGAGTCTTCCTTGAGTTCTCCTTGATCTACTTGATCTACATTGATGACTGTGTCCTTATATAGTGATGGTACGACCTCCAAAAATGCCCCACATCTCCAAAAAGGCAAGGTGTTAGCTTTTAATAGAAGTCACTCAGCTTCTGGGATGCTTTTGGGTAAAAGCAACATGAACATGTTGAAAAGCAAAATTAGGGTTTATCATTTCAGTTCCAACATGGAACCAAATTATGCAATGTTTTATATCATTAGAAAGCTCTCAAAGACTACTTTCCAATGACACGATAAAAAATTTGCCCCTTGTTTAAACCAAATTTTGACTAAGTCTTAAAATAGGAATTGCTGGAATAATTGCAATTTTGGAACATTTTGACATTGTTTCCCAACAATTCCTCTCCCCTCCCCCCCCAATTGTCATAATGGCATAAGGTTGAGTTGTTTGCATAACTTCTGATGTTTGTATTTGAATATATGTTTCTTAACTGCTTCTCAATGTATATTAAGTGGTTTGTGCATGAACCTTGGTAATTGAGAAGTGCAAGGTCAATGCCTTGTCGTGCATTACATAGATAGATCAAGCATCCAACTGCTTGACTATATAAGGTGGCATCAAAAGGTTTTGATTCTCCATTCGCTTGTAATGATATATTAATATCCATGGCTGTCTGCATAGATTTACAATCTGTGATTTCAAACTTGTCTAAAAGTTTTTCAATGTATTTCTGCTGTGTCATATAGATACTGTCATCTTGAATTTGAACTCAATGCCTAGGTAGTAGTGTAGTATCCCAAGGTCATTCACATCAAATGTATGCTTGAGTTGTGACTTAAAAAATTGAAGTTCTGAGTTCTTGGGATTGTCATGATCATATTATCCACATGGAAATGATTATAATCAACACATCTGACTCCACTGTAATGTAGAGGATTTGGAGCTTCATTTGAGTTTTCAAAGCCAATAGATAATAGGTACAAATGAATCTTCTCATGCCAAGCTCTTGGTGTCTGCTTCAAACATAAAGTGCTTGGAGAAGTTTGTATACTAAGTGTTCTTAACCTGTCTCTTCAAAACCTTCTAGCTACTGAATGTAGACATTTGTATGTAGATCACCATTCAGAAAAACTGTCTTGATATCTAATTGGTATACTTTCCATGCAACAAGTGAAAGCACTATTCTGACTATGGTCTGAATCCTTGGGACTCTCATGATCATATTATGCATATAGAAATGATTATAATCAAGACATCTGACTCCCCTTTAATGTAGAGGATGAGAGCTTCATTTGAGTTTTCAAAGCCAATAGAAAATAGGTACAAATGAATCTTCTCATGCCAAGCTTTTGGTGTCTGCTTCAAACATAAAGTGCTTTGATAAGTTTGCATACTAAGTGTTCTTTACTTGTCTCTTCAAAACCTTATGGCTTCTAAATGTAGACATCTGTATGTAGATCACTATTCAAAAAAGCTCTCTTGATATCTAACTGGTATGCTTTCCAACTAAAAAATATAGAAGTGAAAGTACTATTCGCACTATGGTCATTCTAGAAGTAGCTGCGAATGTTTCATCACATTCAATTCCTTTCTTTTGTGCATAACCTTTGACTACAAGTCTGGCTTTGTACTTGTGAATAGTGTTGGAAACAATGTTCACTCATGGTCCAAAAATCCTCAGGCTGTACCTATAAAATAGATATACTTGTCGATGTACAACAAAAAGGCGTGGGTGCCTTGGTCTAGGAGAAACGTAATATTGGTGAGGGTTCGAGTCTCGTGATCGGCGCAATGCGAAGAGAGTTTTTTAAGATTGCTTTATTAAAAAGCTTTTGACAGATGCAAATTTGAAAAGCAAATCGCGAAGAAAGCGGGCAACAGATATTTTCGGATTTATTTGTTCATTGTAGATTTATACGAAATTGCTTTTAGTTGTGCTTTTGAAGATAGAATAATACTATATAATGAGGGCATGGCTCATTATGTATTATCACTCAATCACTCAAGGATCCTCTCAAGGAGATCAAGGAGGAGTCTCACACACTTGGAGGAAGTGATCAACTTGGTGGCCATTTTGGAGGAGGAGTTCTCATACTCTTGGAGGAGTTGTGGTCTACATCTTAGTGATTATTTGGAGGAGATTCTGCCAGCTACCATCAACATTCATTATTGATTTACTATGAGTAGCAAGTTTATTTCGGTTCTTACTTGCTAGGTTACTCGTTTCTGCTTTAGGTTGATCAGAATTTGGGTTTGCTATAAAACAGCTCTAAAACTGTTCGTATTCTCCATATTCTCACACAGATACACACACTCTTCATACCTCTTAGGCACACAATCTCTTGTATCTAGTACCTATTTCTGCCTAGATATAGATATTGTCAGTTTGCATCATATACACACATTATAATTTGACATTTGAATATAGATAGTGTAGGTGAGCCTCATAGCTTACCATTACACTTGAAATCTTGTCTATTCTCTCTCTATCTCTTACTCATCTATTTTTGAGTCTTAAGTTGTGTATGTTAAGGTTCATTTGTTGGAAGATCTTGTAAACCTGTGAATTTATTATTATTGGGGCCCATACCACTTCCAACATATGGTATTCAGACCTTAGAATACCAACATTTGGTATCAGAGCATAGTTGACATACACCCTTAACAAGATGAGTGACTATAGACTTGAGAATGAAGACAAGCTTGAGGGCATGTCTAATTATCCAATGTGGAGTTTTATGATGATGAATTTGTTAGTAACAAAGGACTTATGGAATATTATCAATGGCACTTATCGAAGGTCAAGACAAGTTGGAGAAGATGTTGCTTCATCTTCTAGAAGACTTGCTATTCCTATTTCTGCTCAACAGGAGGTTAGTGAAGAAGAAGAAACTCTTTCATCATCAAGAGTCCATACTACTACTAGATTACTTTCTATAGAAGAGCAATCTAGATGGGATTCAAGGGATGCCTTAGCACTATAATATATTGCTATGGGAGTCAAGAGGCATATTATACCCCAGATCAAGTCCTACAGAAGTTCTCGTCAGGCTTGGTTGGAGTTACAGAATCTCTATCAGAGTAGAAACCCTGTTAGGAAAGCTCATCTAAGGACACAACTAGCCAACACAAGGATGAAAGTTGGTGAATCAGTTCAGACACATATTTTGAAGCTTAACGATTTACAAGATCAGTTACTCAATGTAGGAGTAAACATTTGAGATGAAGAGATGGTAAACACACTTCTAAACTCACTTCCATCTACATACCGTGCTTTTGTTACTTCTTTATCCCTCTCTACAAGAGATAGAGAAATTTCATTTGAAGAGCTATAGTTCCTATTACTTCAAGATGAAGATCAACAAAAGGGTTATCATCGTTGAAGGGAAAGAAGAAGAAGGAGAAGAAGAGTCACCCAAAGAAAAATATTTGACTACATCTGATTCAAAGAAAGGAGTATGCCATTCCTATAAGAAGCCAGGTCATTTCATAGCAAAATGCAAAGCAAGGATTTTCAATGAGAAGAAGAAAGCATCAGGTAATAGTACTGAAGATGATCCAAAACCTAAATCTTCAAAGGTAGATTCATATGCATGTGCTACTATTGAAGAGATGGATTTTGATCAGGCAGCATTAGATGCAATCTCAGATAATCCTTGGATTTTTGATTCTGGAGCTACTAAGCATATGACAGGTTGCAAAAAGGTATTTTCTTCCCTTTCTAAATCTTCAGGTAGAAGAGTCACCATTGCAGATGGCCATAATTTGGATGTTGTTGGTGTTGGAGAAGTGAACCTTAAGTCCAAAGCAGGTGGAAATTTCATAATTTCCAATGTTCTTTATGTTCCAGTCATGAAGAAGAATTTGCTCTCTATCTCGAATTTCTTGTAAGATGGTTATAAAGTAGTTTTTGAGAAAGATTCATGTTAGATCCTCTCACCTGATGAGGAGCATTGTCTACTTCAAGGTGAAAACAGAAGTGGCATGTTTGTGTTATCCAAAATTAGTTATGCTAATGTTGCTAGGTCTACTACACCTAAGGAGAACATGAAGTTATGGCATGCTAGATTTGCTCATATCAGTTACATAGCTCTCAAGTGTATCAAAGATCAAAATATGGTGGAGAGTTTGCCTACTTTTGCTTTACCAGATGATGCAGAGTCATGTGAAGGATGTCTTGAAGGAAAGCTTCACAAACTACCTTTCAAGAAACATGGATTTATCACGGCCACAAGAAAGTTGCAGATCATGCATTCAGATGTAAATGGTCCGATGAGAGTAGATTCTATTCAAGGTTTTACGTATTTTGTTATGCTCATAGATGATTTCTCAAGATATTCATGGATTAATGGTCTTAAATTGAACTGAGAGGTTTTTCCTACTTTCAAGAAGTTCTTAGTTATGGTTGAAAATGAAAGTCAGTCAAATATTCAGATTTTGAGAAGTGATAGAGGAGGAGAATACATGTCTAAAGACTTTAAGTCTTTTCTTGAAGACAAAGGTATCTCTCATCAACTCACTATTGCTTACACACCATAAGAGAATGGTGTTGCAGAGAGAAAGAATATGATACTTGTTGAGATGATGCATAGTATGATGTCATCCAAAAGGATTTCTCCCAAGTTTTGGTTTGATGTAGTACATAGAGCTAATCACATTCTAAATAGGTCTTCCACAAAAGATTTCAAGGTTCTTACACCTTATGAAGCTTATTATGGGAAGAAGCCCATTGTGAGTTACTTCAAAGTTTTTGGTTCCCCAGCTTATGTTCACATTGAGAAGAAGGATCGTGGTAAGCTTGATATAAAAGCCATCAAGGCCATCTTGATTGGTTATGCAATTGAAAGCAAAGGATACAGATTCTATGTTCCTGATACACGTGCTATCCTACTCTCACGCAATGCATATATTGCAGAAGGTCAGATTTATGATAAGAAGGAAGAGATTCCAAAATTCATAAAGGCAGATGACTATGCATTTTTCAAAAGGAATTTTGATGCTTACATTCAGCCATACAAGGGGGGTGATGAACCTTCTCAAACCCTAAGAGATACAGGTGAAGAGAGAATCTCATTACCTACACCAGTACCTAGTCCTACATCAGTACCTCTTGAAGTTCCAACTTATGAAGTTGGAGAAGGTTCCATATTTCTAGAAGAAAGAGATACTGAAGAACTAGAAGAGATACCACCACTTTTCAGGAATACACCAAAGTGGTTATATCAAACATGGAATGACACTGGTATACAGGAATACACAGGAAGAATTAGAAGTCAGACCAGGAGACAACAAAAAGACCAAGTAAATTATGCAAAATATTTTGAGGATCATAATAGTTTAGCTCTTAGTTCAGTAAAGAATGAACTAGCTAGTGTTCAAGATGCACTACAAAGTGATATGATTATCACAAGTCCCAAGATTGAGTTCAAGTACAGAGATGAGTGTATCTATATGACACAACAAAAATATGTTGAGAAATTTTTGGAAAGGTTTGAGATGATGACTTCTAAGCCTATGCAGACACCTATGGATGTAAATGTGTTATTACAGTTAGAAGCATTCATACACATTCAACTCAAGATATATATATATATATATATATATATATATATATATATATATATATATATATATATATATATATATATATATATATATATGCATTCATACACATTCAACTCAATATATATATATATATATATATATATATATATATATATATATATATATATATATATATATATATATATATATATATATATATATATATATATATATATATATATATATATATATATATATATATGCATTCATACATATTCAACTCAATATATATATATATATATATATATATATATATATATGCATTCATACACATTCAACTCAATATATATATATATATATATATATATATATATATATATATATATAGCTCAAGATTTAGTGGAAATCAATTAAGAGATATTTGTAGATATCAGAAGTCTTGCAGGTTTTTGAACCTTGTACCATTGTGACATTGAAGGGGGGATTGTTGGAAACAATGTTCACTCATGGTCCAGAAATCCTCATCCTATAGTTATAGGATAACTATCTATGTAGATGTACAACAAAAAAAGGCTTCGGCACCTTGGTCTAGGAGAAATGTTTTTAAAGCAACATCATATTGACAAGGGTTCAAGGTCCGTGATCGGCGCAATGCAAAGAGAGTTTTTTAAGATTGCTTTATTTAAAAGCTTTTAGCGGATGCAAATTCGAAAAGCAAATCACAAAGAAAGCGAGCAACATATATTTTTAGATTTATTTGTTCATTGTAGATTTATACGAAATTGCTTTTAGTTGTGCTTTTGAAGATAGAATAATACTATATAATGAGGGCATGGCTCATTATGTATTATCACTCAATCACTCAAGGATCCTTTCAAGGAGATCAAGGAGGAGTCTCACACTTGGAGGAGGTGATCAACTTGGTGGCCATCTTGGAGGAGGAGTTCTCATACTCTTGGAGGAGTTGTGGTTTACATCTTAGTGATTATTTGGAGGAGATTCTGCTAGCTTCACATCAACATTCATTGTTGATTTACTGTGAGTAGCAAGTTTATTTTGGTTCTAACTTGCTAGGTCACTCGTTTCTGATTTAGGTTGATCAGAATTTGGGCTTGCTGTAAAACGGCTCTAAAACTGCTCGTATTCTCCATATTCTCACACACACACAGGCACACACTCTTCATACCTCTTAGGCATACAATCTCTTGTATCTAGTACCTATTTCTACCTAGATATAGATATTGTCAGTTTGTATCATATACACACATTATAATTTGACATTTGAATATAGATAGTGTAGGTGAGCCTCATAGCTTACCGTTACACTTGAAATCTTCTCTATTCTCTCTCTATCTCTTACTCATCTATTTTTGAATCTTAAGGTGTGTATGTTAAGGTTCATTTGTTGGAAGATCCTATAAACCTGTGAATTTATTATTATTGGGGCCCATGCCACTTCCAACATATGGTATTCAGACCTTAGAATACCAGCAAATAGTACCATCTTCTTTTCTTTTGATTTTGAAGATCTACTTGAAACCAACTGCTTTCTTACCTTCTGGTAACTCACATAGCTTCCATGTTTGATTCTTATGCATAGAATCGATTTCCTCTTTCATTGTTTTCTTCCAAACAAGAGTTTGTAATGCATCTTTGATACTGGTAGGTTCATCTTCAACTAAAGTTAGCGCTATAATATTTTTGACCTCAAAATGTTCTACATAATTTACTTGATTTTCTTGATCTTTTTGACTTCTGGTTCTTTTTTTAAATGGCTTAATCCCACTATAATTTATGGTTTTTGCATACTATTTTGGAGTCTTTGAAATACTGGTGATAATTCTAGTTTATCTTCAACTCTTTCTTCAAGTACTAAGGTTTCTCCAACTTCATAAGTTGATACATCAAGAGATAATGAAGAAATAGGGGAAGATAGCCGCTATAGATGGTGGTCGTGTAGGTACAAAAACTTTTTCTTTACCTTTATCAAGTGGAATCTTTGGGGTTTGAGAAGGTTTTTCACCCCCCTCTATGGTTGAATGTAAGCATCCAAATTTATCTTGGAAAATGCATAATCATCTGCCTTGATGAAGTTTGTAATATCTGCATTTTTGTTATATATCCCACTTTTTGAAATGTAAGCATTGCGGGAGAGTAGGATATCACTTGTCTCTAGCACATAGAACTTGCATCCTTTGATTTCAATTGTATAACTAGTGAATACTGCTTTGATTGCTTTGACATCTAGCGTACTATGATCCTTCTTCTCAATGTGAACATAGGCTAAAGATCCAAAAACTTTGAAGTAATTCACATTGGGCTTCTTCCCATAATAAGCTTCATAATGTCACGAGTAAGGAGATAGGGAAGAGAGCTCACACAGAATCTCACAATCAAAGAGAAGCACACACATAGATTGAGGCAAGGAAGAATGATCTTCTTCTTCTTCTTCTATTACATAAAAAGGAATGTACAAGAATGACCTAAAACAACAATACAACTAGTGCAATATATAAAGAACAGTACATAAGGAAAATCTTAATGTCCGCGAATGAGTGAGTGGGCAAGAAACAAATGTGCCATCACTCTCGATAGATAAACCTAGTAAAGCTCAATGAAGTATCCCGGACATATATCGGCATGACCACTATACATATAAGAGAAATGAAAAAGTAATATGTGTCATCCTGGATCATCACATGTTGAGCTTGATATCTCAACACTCCCCCTCAAGCTCAACGTCATGTCCTCTAATCCAAGCATCTTCCGAAACTTCTTCAAATTCTTTGCTCCAAGTGCTTTAGTGAAAACATTAGCAACCTGCTCATTTGTTCTCACATAAACAAGATTAATATCACCTGCTTATACCCTCTCTCTGATGAAGTGATAATGTACCTCAATATGCTTTGTTCTAGCATGAAAAACAGGATTCCGTGCTAACTGTATGCTGCTACGATTATCACAATAGATGGTGATAGGCTTTTGCACTTCCACACCTAAATCCACAAGTAGCATCTCTAGCCATGATACTTCACATGCTACCATTGCAACACCTCTATACTCAGCCTCTGTACTTGACAAAGAAATAGTGGGTTGCTTCTTACTGCTCCATGTAATAGCTTCACTCCTAAGTGAGAATAGAAAGCCACTGGTAGATCTTCTATCTGGAATGCTACCTGGCCAATCTGCATCGATGTATCCATGAACCTGCAAATCTACACAAGCTTCAATAATGAATAATCCAAAGTAGCACTCACATAATGTACAATACGCCTCGGAGCATCTAAATGTGGCTTCCTGGTAACCTGCATATATTGACTTTCAAGTCCAATAGTGTAGCTAAGATCAGGTCTTGTAGACATTTCCATTTGATTTTGAAACATCCGCAGACATTGTATTCATCATGTGATGTTGAGCCATGAATAACTTCTCAGAATCATCTACACTTCTGAATGCATAATTGTTTTGTTGCCTTCTATTATTTTGAGTCCTCAACTTGCAATCACGTTCAAAGTGTCCAAGTTTATCACAATTCTACGATCCTTTATTGTCATTACCTGAATCATTTCTTTGGAAATTTTTGCTGCCTCTTTGGCTCCCCCTGCCTCGAAACTGTCCTCTACCTCCTGCATGATTTTGTTGTTGAATTTGATCTTGGTTATTGTGTCCCCTTCCACTTCCAAAACCTCTACCTCTGCCTCTTCCTTTGCCAGAGTAGAATACCTGCTCAGAACTAGGTTTTCCTTGGGAGTTCGAATCCTCACCAAGACTCTTTTCTTCAATAATCAACATGGACACAAGATTAGCAAAATTCAGAATATTTTCCTTGGTCTGTATAGAAGTTCTGAACTATTTATATGCAGCTTCTAGACCACGAAGGCATACTTCTACCTTGCCATCATCATCTACATTTGCGACAATAGATGCAAGTGACTCACATATGCTTTTGATTTTCAGGGTGTATTCACTTACCGACATGCCCTTTTTCTCTAATGTATGTAGCTTGTTCTTGAGTTGCCATTTCTGTGCCTTTCTATTGGTCTCATACAAAGTGACCAAACTATTCCAAGCCTCTTTCAGAGTCTTGGCATCCTATATGTGTCCAATCATCCTATCCTATATGCCAACATATAGCCAATACATTATCTTTCGTGCTCCTTGATTCATTCCTCATATGCTCTTAACTGGTCCACAATCCAATTCCTCTCTGGTAACTACAAAGAGTTTTTGTTCTCTCCTTTGATGTACTTCCAATAGCCTTTTCCCATAAGGAAATTTTTCATTCTGAATCTCCAAGCATGGAAGTTGTTCTTGTCCAACTTATCGCTCATAAGCTGAATCATTCCATCTATGTTTACCAATTCTATAGCAATTCACAACACTGCAAAACACTACAAGCAACACTTCTGCTTGAACACTGTCGTACTATGATGTGACAATTCGATCTCAAAAAAACACAGTTTTTGTGTATCAAAAGTACACATAATTGTTTGAAATTTTGGATCTAGAATATATGATGTTGCCAAATAGGACATAAGTTATAGTTTTGCAAACTGACCTAGTTTTTCTAAGGAACCCACCTTGCAAGCTCGAAACGAAGGTCGAGATGACCTTCTATGGGCCCCACCTTACGGGCCTTCTACCTTCATGCCAATTTTCATAGCAATCTGAGGTCGTTTATGAATCACACTTTCTCCATGCCTTCTCGCGCACTCTTCATTGTCGGCCTTCTCCATGAGGTCTCTACAGAAGGAGATAGGGAAGAGAGCTCACACACATACTCGCACAATCGAAGAGAAACATACACATAGATTGAGACAAGGAAGAATGATCATCTTCTTCTTATTCTATTACATAAAAAGGATTGTACAAGAATGACCTAAAACAACAATACAACCAGTGCAATATATAAAGAACAATACATATTGAAAATCATAATGTCTAGGAATGAGTGAGCTGGTAAGAAACAAATGTGCCATCACCCTCAATAGATAAATTTGGTAAAGCTCAATGAAGTATCCTTGACATATATCAGCATGACCACTATACATGTCAGAGAAATGAAAAAGCAATACATGTCATCTTGGATCATCACATGTTGAGCTTGATATCTTAACATAAGGAGTAATGATCTTTAAAGATTTTGTGGAAGACCTATTAAGAATGTGGTTTGTTGTGAGTATTGCACAAAACCAAAATTTAGATGAAAGTTTCTTTGAGGAAATCATACTACCTATCATTTCAACAAGTGTCCTATTCTTCCTCTCTGCAATACCATTCTGTTCTAGAGTATAAGCAATAGTTAGCTAATGAGAGATTCCTTTGTCTTCCAGAAAATTCTTGAAGTCTTTTGAAAAATCCTCTCCTCTATCTTTTCTCAAAATATGGATCTTTGACTAACTTTCATTCTCAACCATAACTAAACATTTTTTAAATGTCGAGAATACTTGTGAATTTTCTTGAAGAACAAAAACCTAGGTATATCTGGAGAAATCATCTATAAATGTAACAAAACTATATATATGAATCCTTCAATTAAATCTACCCTCATAGGTCCCTTCACATATGCATGTATAATGCATAATTTCCTTTTCACTATGATGTATCCATGTTTCTTGAAAGGTAGCTTGTGTAGCTTTCCTTCAAGACATCCTTCACATGCATCTACATCGTTTAGTAAAGCAAAAGTGGGATCTCCAACCATACTATGGTCTTCAATCTACTTGAGAGCTACGTTATTGATATGACCAAATCTAGCATGCCATAACTTCATGTTTTCCTTGGGTGTAGATGAACTATCAACATCTGTATGACTAATTTTGAAAAGTACAAACATTCCACTTTTCTTCATGCAGAAGGCATTGCTCCTTATTTAGAGTAAGGATATGGCATGAATCTTTCTTGAATATGACCTTGTAACCATCAAACAAGAAAATAGAAATCATTAGTAGATTCTTCTTCATTTTAGGTACATATAGAATATTAGAAATCATGATTTTTTCTCTTGCTCTCGATTTTAGATTTACTTCTCCAACATCAACAACATCCAAATCATGAAAATTTGTTATGTTCACCATTCTCCTTGTTGAGTTAGTAAGGGCAAAAAACACCTTCTTGCAACCTGCCATATGCTTAGTAGCATCAAAATCAAATATCTAGGGATTTTTTGACACTACATGTAATGCTGCTTGATCAAAGGTGATCTCTTCAATATTGACACCTAATTCTTCATTTGAAGACTTAAGCTTTGAACTTCATCATTATTTCTTGATGATGACTTCAACATTATTTCTTGATGATCTTTTCTTCTCATTAAAAATCCTCTTAGGCTTCTTACAATAGTGGCATATTCCATTCTCTAATGTGGATGTCGTAGAAGTTGACTTCTCTTTTGGAGTTGTAGAAGTACTAGAACTAGATGTAGTAGAAGAAGTGGTTGAAGACTTTGAAGTAGAATCCTTACTTTCGTTCTTGTTCTGTTGACTCTTCTTCTCTTTCTTTGTGGTCTCCTTCTTCTTCTTTCCTTTAGATGATGATACAAAGGCTTCATCATTCTCTTCCATACTCTTCTACTAGTCTTTATCTTGAATTAACATGAACTAAAACTCATCAAATGATATTTCTGTATCTCTTGTAGAGAGAGAAAGAGAAGTAACAAATGATCTATAAGTAGATGGAAGTGAATTTATGATTGTATCCCCATCTCATCATCATGAATTATTACACCAACATTAAGTAACTGATCTTTTAGGTCTTTGAGCTTCAGAATATGTGAGTAAAGTGATTCACCAACTTTCATCCTTATGTTGGCTTACTATCTTCTAATGTGAGCTTTCTTAGCAGGGTTTTTGCTCTAATAGAGATTATCTAATTCCAATGAAGCTTGACAAGAGGTTCAACATGATGATATATGGAATAATATTCCTCTTGAATCAATGATTGAGAGTGCTTGTGCATCTCTTGAATCCCATCTAGATTGCTCATATGAAGGTTGAATATGCACTTGTCTCCTTCTATTTGTGGATGGAGATATAAGCTCCTCTTCTTCCTCTTCTATTTTTTGGAGGAAATTGGGGTAGCAACACTCTTGGATGAAGAAGCAACATCTTGCTCTGCTTGTCTTGGTCTAGGGTACTTGCCAATGACAATGTTCCACAACTCTTTGGAAACTAACAAATTAATCATCGTAAAAATCCACATTGGATAATTAGACATTCCACCTAATTTATCTTCTTGTTTAAGTCTATCTCTATAGTCCTTGAGTTAAGGGTGTATGTCAACTATGCTCTCATACCAAATGTTGGAAGTGTGGTAGGACCAATAAATCAATCATAGGTTAATTCTAGGATCTTGCAACACATTAACTTGATTAAGAGAGAAATGAAAATAGAGAGATAAGAAGAAAACTAAGAAAGTGTAGCAGATTAATGCTATCACACACAGTAATAATGAAGAATATAAAATTAAAATGTGTGTGATACAAAACTGAATGTTTGTTGAATCTAAGGGAGCTTAAAACAATGTGACTAAGAGGTGTAAATGTGTGAATATATGTGAAAACGAGTATATATGCTATTCAAAATAGTAAAAAAAGCAAACCCTCAAATGAAATTAGGTCTCCTCTGATGTAGAGTAGCAACAATAATTCCTCCTAGTGTTGAAGTAATAGGCGAAATCCTAGTACAATAGCAACACAAGTAGAAACTTTAATGTAGAAGCTACAACTCCTACAATCAGCATGCACCCAATGGGGTGTGTAGAAGAACAAAGGTTGGTTATCTCTGAAATCCCTCAAATCTGCATATACTCCTCTTCACTCCTCCTTCTTGAGCCCTCCTTGAGCCTTCTTTGAGTTATCCTTGACTTCTCCTTTATCTTTCTTGATCAATTTAAGGCATGTCATGTTCTAAGATTAAATGTTAGAAGATCCTACATTTAACTTGTGATTGATTTATTGGGCCTACCACACATCTAGAAACACATGTCCCAATGTCTTCATGTAATTTTTTGAAAGTGATTGTAAGACTATAAAGTGGTTGTTCTTATACTAAAGTAGAAGGAAATATGATTGTAACAAAGAAAAACATTCTAAGATCACTAAGTAAGACATTCCACACCATTTCAAATAGTATAGAAATACTCACAATGGATTGGTTATCTAGTTCTATTAGGGCTTTCCAACTTCATGGTTAAAATTGTGAAGACACATTGTACAATAGCAACCATCCCACCATATGTTTGATGCTTAAAACCTAAGAGATTACCCATCCAATGAAGATTCAAATTTCCATGGTCTCAAACACGATGAGGACAAAATCCACATGGTTGCATGTACATCCATGCACCTTTGCAAAAATCTTGTAGTAGCCAACTTCCTTCCATTGTTTTGATGTTGTGGCATGTAATTGTGTGAACTTCATCCTTTGGTTGCCTACGAGCTATGGAGGTTTCCATGGAAGTCCAAGTTGTTATAATTGTTGTAGAATTTGGATGAGAAAGGTGGCAGAAGAAACAAAGCTTTTGCCATATGGTAGGGAGGGAATAGAGGGGAAAATTATGACTTTTTTGGGTTTTGGTTATGAAAATGGGAGGTTGAGGAGGGAAAAGAGATTTTCTTGAGCTATTATGAAAAAGTCACCTTTTTTTAAGCTCTAATCATGCACAAATTCTGAATTATGTTGATATATTTCGGTAGTGATATGTCACAGTGAACACACTAGGACTACCCGACGCTTTTTTCCCTCTTTAGGAGGTTTTTTCCTCTGGCTTGTATATATGCATGTAGCCCCAACGAGTTACTTATCTTTGCACATTCTAGTGGTAATACATTCAGTATTGTGTGTTGTACTCCAAGCTTCTTCTTCTTCCTTGTGATATTCACGTGCTTTTACATACGTCTAACTCCAACAATTGGTATCAGAGTAGGCCACTGCTTCATCTAGGGCATTGTCAACACCTCTCTGGTCATAGTCTCAGAATCGCACAAAATTTGGTGAGCGTACTCAGGGTTATTAGGATATCAAAACTGCTTCGCTTTGTCATGTCAAAATCGTGATCTGAACTCATTTTGGCCTTCAAATGCATTATTAGAGTGCTTGTGCATGCTATTTCATATTTTTGTGCCAAAGATATATACAATATTTCATCTTTTTGTGCCAAAGATATATACAAGTTTCTATTTGCCAGTATAAGCATCTTGAAGTCTGCTACATGTTTAGCAAAACTCGTCAGGGTAGTTCTGTTCAACTTTTTCACATACAATCATTTTTCTACATCAGGGTATTTTAGTCAGTGGCCATGGCAGAAAACAGTGATGTATTTCATATGATGGATATTGAGGATAAGTTGGATGGTACAAATTACTCATTGTGGGCTTATATGATGCATCATGTATTGGTTGCAAAAGGACTATGGAATATTGTGCAGGGTGTTGAAAAACATCCTATTACACCTACAAATACATGTATTGAAGCTGATGCAAATGGCATTGAAGACATTGGGATGGAAGAGATGCTCAGGCACATGCATTGATAGCTTTGCTTGTCAAACGTGCCATTATTCCTCACATTCACTACTGCAAAAAAGCTAAGGATGCTTGGGATACACTTACCACATTGTACCAAGCTAGGAATGAGGCTCGTGTTTTTTACCTCCGAAAACAATTGGAAAGTGAGCACATGAATGAAGGTGATTCTATGAATAATTTTCTGACAAAGATCAAAGATTTGAAGGAATACTCGATTTTTGCTGATGAAGTCCTTCCTGACAGTTCACTTGTGCAAACTGTTTTGAATGGTCCTCCCAACTCATATCAGAGTTTTGCTTCTACTCTTCATTTGATGATGAAAGGCAATCTAAATGCCTTAACATTTGAAGAGTTAGTTTCTGTTTTGTTGCAGGAAGATCAGTCTAGGCAGAACAAGTCTATTATGCATGTTGCAGATCAAACTTTCTTGACTAGTCAAAAGGGCAAATGTAAATGGAGCTCATCTACTAGTAAGCAGAAACCTACAAATGTTGCATATTCAAAGAAGGAAGACAAAGAGAAGAAATAAAAAAAGCAAAAATTGTTTTGCAAATACTGTAAAGGAAATGATCATGTCATTAAGAGCTGTCCAAAATTGGCTACTAAAGAGGCAAAGAAAAAAGAGGCCGAAATGGTTGTTGTAGAGGCCTCTATGCTGATCTTGTGTAGAATCAAGAATCTTCCCATGAGTAGTATATGTCTATAGAAGACTCAGATGTTTGGTACTTTGGTAGTGGGACAACCAAAAATATTAGCTTGCAGCACAATTTCTTAACTTCACTTGAGCCTGTCCCTACAAGGAATACTGTCACATGTGCTAAACTTGTGTAGAATGAAGAATCTTCCCATGAGTAGTATATGTCTACAGAAGACTCAGATGTTTGGTACTTTGGTAGTGGGATAACCAAAAATATTAGCTCGCAGCGCAGTTTCTTAACTTCACTTGAGCCTGCCCCTACAAGGAATACTGTCACATGTGCCAACAATTCCTCTTATCTGGTCATGGGAGTTGGCAAGATCATTTTGACTACTACTGATGGTAGTTCTTGTACATTTTTAGATGCTTTATTTGTGCCAGGGATAAAGAAGAATCTATTATCAATTTTTGCATTAGCCAAGATTGGCTTGGTTGTGAAATTTATTGATGATAGATTACAGTTCATGATCTGTCAAATGATGACGTGATTATTGCTTTTGACATTTTATGTCATGGGTTGTATACGATCATAGATTACAAAAATATGTGAATGATTCAGCATATGGAGTACATGATTCTCACGCTATGTCAGATGCAAAGCTTTGGCATGCATGCTTTGGTCATATGAAGTTTTCTAGTTTGCTATGCCTACAGAAATATGAAATGGTGTCATCTTTGCCCAAGCTTGAGGCACCTGGTAAACATGTCTGTGAAGATTGTATATTGGGAGAAATGCAGCATTCCTCCTTTCCAAAATATGGTTCAATTTGAGCTACTTAGAAATTGCATCTTGTTCATAGTGACGTATGTGGTCCTATGCAGACTCTCTCTTTTGGAAATTATCTTTACTTCGTGACTTTCATTGATGAATTTTCCAAGAATGAATGGGTATATCCATTGAAAGAAAAGTCTAAAGTGTGTATGTGCTTAAAACAGTTTCTGGTTTTGGCTCAAAATCTGTCAACGTGTAAAATGGGCACCCTCCGTTCTAATCGAGGGGAGGAATATATGTCTTCTGATTTTAATGCATTTGTGGCTGAATGTGGGATAAAACATCAGTATAGAGCACCATATACACATCAATAGAATGGAGTTGCTGAACGAACAAACATTTCAATCATGGAGATGGTGAGGTGTATGGTCAAGAGTCAGGCTTTACCACATAATTTCTGGCTTGAAGATGTTATGTGTGCAGTATATGTACTTAACAGGTGTCCCACTAAAGTGCTGCAGTCTATCACTCCATATGAGGCTTGGAATGTTCGCAAGCCATGTGTTGCTCATTTGTGTGTTTTTGGTTGCGTGGCACATGCATTAGTGCTTGAACAACATCGTAGAAATTTGGATGATAAAGCAGTGAAATGTATTTTTGTTGGGTACTGTTCTAAAAGCAAAGGCTATCATCTGTATCATCCACATATTAAATGCATTTTGATTAGCCATGATGTTGTTTTTGTGGAAAATGCTATTCAGCCATTACATTACTTTCATGTACTAAGGAGACATCTGTTAGCTCCAAAGACGTATCACACTTTGTTGCCTCTTTTTATAGGTGCAGAGTCTAGTGCTGGTCCTAATGAGGCTACTTGTCAGCCTTTATACGTTTCATGCGATGATGCACATCATTCCATTTTTGATGTAGATTTACATAATGCACTTATTGATGTGAGAGTTGATATTGAGGAGGCAAAAACTATGCCAAAATGGCTAGTGTAGACTTTGCATGACAAAAAATTAAATGCACCTCTGTCATATTATACTCGTTCAAGCTCTCATAGTGCCTCTTTTGCATCAGATTGCTATACTATGGCTGTGTCTAGTCTCTATGATGAGAATGAGCCTTTTTCATTTGATGAAGCACAAAATTCAAAAAGCTGGATGGATGCTATTCAATTTGAATATGATGCTATAATGAAGAATGGTACCTGTTCTTTATGTGACTTGCCTCCTAGCAAGAAGGCCATTGGCACTAAGTGGGTATACAAGCTTAAGCGTAAACCTGATGGAACAGTTGATAGGCATAAGGCTAGGCTTGTTGCAAAGGGTTATGCACATGAAAGAGGCATTGATTTTGATGAAACCTTTGATCCTACCTACCGAATGACTACATTTTTGAATGGTGACTTGCATGAAGAAGTATATGTTTTTTAGCCTTGTAGCTTTTTGCCGAAAGGGCATCAAACCTAGGTGTGCAGGCTAAGGAAGGCATTATATGATTTAAAGCAAGCATCATGTGCTTGGTAAGAAAAGATACATGCCGATTTGATTGCACATGGTTTTGGGAAAAGTCCAACTGAGAGCACCTTATATGTTAAGCATGCAAATGATGTGCTTCTGATCATTTTTGTGTATGTCAATGACATGCTGCTCACTGGTCCTCATATTGCTTATTTCAAGGCTGATTTACATGCCTCATTTGAGATGTCTGATTTGGGGCATTTATATGTTAAGTGTGCAAATGATGTGCTTTTGATCATTGTTGTGTATGTCGATGACATGCTGCTCACTAGTCCTCATGAGAAGCATATTGCTGATTTCAAGGATGATTTGCATACCTCATTTGAGATGACTGATTTGGGGCATTTGCATCATTATTTGGGCATTCAGTTTATGCAAGTTGATGGCGGAATAGCTCTGTGTCAAACAAAATATACTGACACATTATTGCAGTGTTTTGGCCTTGAAGACTCCAAAATAATTGCCACTCCTATAGAGATAGGTTTACGATTGAGTCTTCATGATGCTGGAGATGCATTTGATATTGTTCTCTATGAGTAGGCTATTGGATGCTTGATTCACTTATGCATTACTAGGCCAGATATTCAGTTTACTATCTCACACATGAGCGGGTTTATGCATTACCCAAGTGTCAAGCATTGGTAGGCAGTTAAGCACATCTTTTGCTACTTGAGTGGTACTCGGATACTCAAATTGTTTTATCCAAAGGGGGGATCACTACTGCCAGCTTTACATGCTTCTTTTGATTCTGACTTGGCTGGTTTCTATGACACTCATGTGTCCAGTAGTGGCTTTTGCTTCATGCTTGGTAGCTTATGTATATCTTGGTTGAGCAAGAAGTAGCCTATTGTGGCCACTTCTATTTGTGAGGTTGAGTATAGGGCAGCTTTCACAACAACTGTTGAGTGTGTGTGGGTTAGACACCTTATGGCTGATTTGGGTGTTGGTCAGTCTTCTGCCACCACCATCTTCACTGACAGTTAGAGTGCATTGGCAATTGCAAGGAGCCATGTGTTCCATGCTCACACTAAGCACATTGAGGTGCATTATCATTATGTCAGGGAGAGGCTCTCTGCTGGAGAGATCATCTTGGCATATGTGCCCATGTAGAAGAACGTTGCAGACCTTTTCATGAAGGCTATGCCTAGGGAGAACTTTGAAGCTTTTCACAAAGCTTTGGACTTACTTCCTCTTGTGGATTGCTTCCATATAGCTTGCAACTTCCTTATACATGAGTGCCACCTCCTTGTTCACCGCATCACTCCCAAGGTGGATTTGTTGATATTTTGGTAGTGATGTGTGTGAACACACTAGGACCTCTGGGGCACTTTTTTTCCCTTTTTAGGAGGTCCCCCCCCCCCCCCTATAGACGCCTATAGCCCTAACGGGTTACTTATATTTGTACATTCTAGTGAAAATACATTTAGTATTGTGTGTTGTGCTCCAATCTTCTTCTTCTTCCTTGTGCGATTTGTGTGCTTTCACAAATGTCTAATTCCAACAAATTAGAAGTCAAAAGCATCAATATTGACCTTGGAAAGTCAGAGGGGGATAATTTAATAATGTTATGAAGAGTTCTACAACTTCTTTGAAATTTTAAATTTTTGGACCCAACTTAAATACCCAATTTCTTCTCTCTCTAGGAGAGAACCCTAAATCTAAGGGAATCGTATCCCTTTTCCCCCCTTCACCATAGTAATGTATAGGGTATAGACTATGGATACCACCCTCTTCTCATTGGTCCATAATTTCTCACTCTTTAATCTACAAAGCCCATGTAGGTTTCATTTTCTTCCTAATGACTGATATATAGATAGATAGATAGATATATATATATATATATATAGATAGATAGATAGATAGAAATATATATATATATATATATATATATATATATATATATATATATATATATATATAGGTAGGTAGGTAGGTAAATAGATAGATAGATGGATGGATGGATGGATATATATATCCATCCATCCATCCATCCATCTATCTTTCTATTTACCTACCTACCTACCTACCTACCTATATATATATATATATATATATATATATATATATATATATATATATATATATATATATATATATATATATATATATATATATATATATATATAGGTAGGTAGGTAAATAGATAGATAGATGGATGGATGGATGGATATATATATATATATATATATATATATATATATATATATATATATATATATATATATATATATATATATATATATATATATATATATGTGTGTGTGTGTGTATGTATGTATGTATGTATGTATGTATATATATGTTTGTGTGTGTGTGTGTATGTATATGTTGGTGCAATTAAGCCCAAGCCTACACACTTGATCACTTCATTTAGGCTTGATGTATTGGCATATCATTTGGAAGGCTTCAACCTCTTATAACTTTGGATTATAATTACCCATTGTAAAAGGTTACTAAACCCACGAGGATCTAGGAAGCATATAATCTCGCATATTTTGGTAGTTGAGTCAAGAGAGAATCAATCCTGTACTTTAGAAATAGTTTTAGGTAGAGATTTGAATTCAAGTTCAAATCCTTGGCTCCAACAAAAGCTATAAAAGAGGACATGAAAAGCCCCGAGTGCATCTCGAAGTTTGAGATCATATTCATGTATTTTCATTGACAAGAGGAGCTCACCTCATAGCTCAATCTCTCTACACTCATTGACCAATGACTTATTGCCGATGACATTGTAATTTTACATGATTTAATCCATACGTGTTCGTTACTTCCTACTGTCATATCTCTGTCACACTTCATCACAAACAATGAATTTTTCTAAGATAGTTCTCACTATATAGTGCATCATTTTATGTGATTCAAAGCATGAAATCTTAAGCATACTATCTACTTTAACCATAAAAAGTTTCATTGATAACGGTTCACTCGATAGTCAGATATTAATCAAACATTGCTCACTAGTCTATGATTGTCAAGGCCCATAAAAGTCGGGATGCAAGCTTAACTTGGTAAACATATTTCTATGCATTTAATTTATCATTTTAGATGATTCCATTCATGATTGGTATCTTGTTAAAATAATTGAAGTTCCCCAAAAGGAATTTTATAAATTAACTTTGTACTCAGAGAATGATGCAAAACTCTGAGTAGGTGTCTTAACCAAAATAGCAAGTTTTGGAACTTGAGTCATATGCCTACCTATCTGGATTGATCCTATCATTTGTGCATCATCTTCCAAGAAACATATGTGATCATTTATGCTTATTAGCTAGCTAAAGAGGCCCACTACACTCTCCAACCATTACATATAGCAGGTGTGAAGCAGGTTTTAGCCACACCAACTCATCTCTTTTGATTATCCACCATCTCCTCCAACAACGGTATCATAGAAAGTTCAATCAAGATGGGAGATGGATTTCAATCCTTCATTGACAAATTGGACAAGAACAACTACTCAGCATGGTCCCTAAGGATGCAAGCATACCTTCAAGGGAGAAGCCTATATGGATACATCTCAGGAGATGAAGACATGCCAATCTTGAGGAGCAAGAATCAACCAACAAGGGAGAGCAAGAGAGGGACTCCCAAGAGGGTTGGGAAGTGCTTTCATCATACTTCTCCTTCAACACAAGAGCAAGGAAGAATTAGTTGTGGATGGAATTCACAACCCTCAAGAAACAACCAAAGCAAGGAGTTGCTGATTATGTAACCAAAATGAAAGATGTTGCAGACCAACTTGCAAGCATTGGAGAAGAGATAGAGGAAGAGCACATAGTGAGGCAGATCATCAATGGAATTAAGGCTGATGACAAGTGGGAATCCTTCACCACAATAATGGATTTCTACATGGATATGCAAGTACCAATTATCAACACCTTGATGGGACAACTCTTCACCCATGAGACAAAGCTCAATAGAAATGGTGATAACTCAAGAGGTAACCAATCTTCTGCCCTCTATATATAGATAAGAATAAAGCTAAGGATAAAGGTAAAAGTAAGAAATGGGATGAAGAGGCTAGTACCTCTGAAGCCAATTATGTAGGAGGAGGAAGATGTGCTAGAGGTAGGGGAAGAGGAGGTAAGCAAGGTAGGGGGAGACCCTACAACAATTCACCATGCAACATATGTGGTCTCAACAACCACACTATAGAAAAACGCTACAAAAATACAAGGAATCAATGACGAAGAGGCTTCCATAGAGGAAGCTATAGACAAGCTAGAGGCAGGTACAACAATGGTGGAGGCAACTACAATCATAATTACAATTAAGGCTACAACAATAACAACTATTAAGGAGGCTTTAGAGGAAGAAGGCACTTCAAAAACTACACTGAAGATCAAGAAGACTCTTTGCTCATCATGAACATGACATCCAAGCAAGGTAAAGATGATGAACATCTTTTCTACATTGACTTAGGCTGTTCCAATCATGTGGTAAGAAATGTAGCACTATTATCTGATCTTGACGAACCCAAGGGGAAGCATGAAGTACAAATAGGTGATGACACTAAGCATTCAGTCAAGCAATTTGGAAATGTCAAGACATCTGATGGTAGTATGAACCTCTTGAGCATGGGCAGATTGTAGAGAAAGGTCTATAAGCCAGGTTCACTAAGCATGGAGCGTATGTGGAAGACCCCCAACAAGGATTCAAAAGGATTTCCAAAGGTGAGAAGTCAGGTAGATTGTTTACTTTTGAACTTGAAGACACAAGGAATATAGCATTATTTAGTTATAGAGACCAAACCCTATCTGAGTTGGAAATATGGCACAAAAGGCTAGGGCACATAGGAGAAAGGAGTCTGAAGCAAATTTGTAGGGATCAAAGTGTGCTTGGTATTCCGAATGTGACCAAGCAGCACATGATTTACAAATGTGGAGCTTGCCAATTTGGCAAAGCTCATAGGAAACCATTCAGCAGGAAAGGATACATCCATGAAGATTATTTGGAGCTTGTACACACTGATGTGTGGGGTCCTAGAAAAGATCCATCCATCTTAGGTTCAAGGTACTATGACTCTTTTATTGATGATTATAGTAGGTGGAAAATTATCTATTTTATGAAGCATAAGGATGAGGTATTCACATGTTTTAAGAAGTATTTGGCACTAGTTGAAAACCAAACAAGAAGGATCTTGAAGAGAATCAGGTCTGATGGAGGTGGAGAGTACTTTTCACATGACTTTGATCTATTTCTATAGGAAAGAGGCATAAAGAGGGAAGTAACAACCAGGTATACTCCTGAATTGAATGGAGTGGTAGAAAGAAGGAACATGTTAATTGTTGAAGCAACCAGGTCTATGTTAAATGAGAAAAAAATACCTAATTATTTATGGGTAGAGGCTGTATCCACAACCATCTATTTGGTCAACAGGCTTCCATCTAAATCATTGCATGGTATGACACCATATGAAGCTTGGAATGGCAAGAGACCCTCATTGGATCATTGCAAAATATTTGGGTGCATTTCCTATGCACACATCCCATCACAAATCAGAGGGAAGCTTGACCCTAAGGTTGAGAAATATGTATTTATTGGGTATGATCAGAATCAAAAGGGATATAGACTTTATAATCCCACTAACAAGACATTCATAGTTAGTAGGGATGTAGTATTTGATGAGAATAGTTCTTGGTTTGAAGATGATTGTAGGAAAGTCAAATACCATATGATTTGGAAAATGATTTTCCAACCCTAAATCAAGAAGATCAACACCAAGCGAAGGACATCAAATCAGAAGATGAGGAGCATATTGATTTCAAAGATTGGAAATTAAGAGGCAAGTTCAAATACAAGTAGTTAGAGGATCTACTCGAGTCTTCCAATCAAGCTTTAAGGAGATCACAAAGAGAAAGTAAGAAGCCCATAAGGTATGGATATGATACATCCTTAGTTACAAAGCACTCTGTGTACATGACTAAAGATTCAATGGCAAAGGTGCCATCTTCATTTGAAGAGGCTAAGAAGAAGAAAGAGTGGAGAGAAGCCATGCAGGAAGAAGTGGAAGCATTGCAGGAAAACCACACTTGGGATCTTGTTCACCAGAAGCGAGATATGAAGGTAATTGGTTCAAGGTGGATATACAAAGTTAAAAAGAATTCTGATGGGGCTATAAATAGGTACAATGCAAGATTAGTGGAAAATGGATTTGCCCAAACACATGGAGTAGATTATGAAGAAACATTTTCACCAGGGGCAGAGATGCCAACAATTAGGGTATTGGTAAGTCTTATTGCATCCAAAAATTGGAATTTATATCAGTTAGATGTCAAGAATGCATTTTTAAATGATCAAAGATCAGAGGAAGTGTATATGGCACATCCACCAGGTTTTGAAGATGAAGAAAAAGAAGGTTATATATGCGAGCTTAGGAAAGCACTCTATGGTCTCAAGCAAGATCCTAGAGCTTGGAACCATAGGCTCGTTACCTATTTGCAGGATCAAGGCTTTGTAGCAAGCAAGACAGATTCTTCTTTATTTGTTAAGAAGAATAAATAAGAGGTAATCTACTTATGTGTCTATGTAGATGATATCATTATTATATGTAATGATTGTGATGGTATCAAGCAGGTCAAGGCTCAATTAATGAAGGAGTTCAAAATCAGTGATCTAGGGTTGTTAACCTATTTCCTTGGCTTAGAACTTGTGTATACATATTCAGGTATATTCATCACACAAAGGAAGTAC
>CM035423.1:167971537-167986537 GCA_020310875.1 Ceratopteris richardii | reverse complement strand
AGGTTTCATATGATGATGCAGATCATTCCATTTCTGATGTAGAGTTACATGATGCACTTTTTGATGAGAGAGCTGATATTGAGCAGCCCAGCCATAACCAAAAACTATTTGAAGCACATAAATTCTTGGGACTTTGCTTTCAATTGATATACCCATGCATGCCTGAAAAAGTCATCAATGAAAGTCATGAAGTAGAGATAATTTCCAAAAGAGGGTGTCTGTATAGGAACACAAACATCACTATGAACAAGCTACAATTTCTGAGTAGCCTAAACTAAGCCATCTTTTGGAAATGAGGAATGCTGCATTTTGCCCAAGATACAGCCTTCACATACATGTTTATGGGGTGCCTCAAGTTTGGGCAAAGAGGACACCATTTCAGATTTCTGTAGGCATAACAAACTAGCAAAGTTCACATGACCAAAGCGTGCATGCCAAAGCTTTGCATCTGAGATAGCCTGAGAATCATGTACTGCACATGCCAAATCATTCACAGATTTTTATAGTCTATGAGCTTATACACCCCACTACATAAAATCCCTGAAGCAATAATAACATGGCCATTTGACAGATCATGAACTGTACATCTGTCATCAACAAATTTCACAACCAAGCCAATCTTGGCTAATGTAGAAACTGATAACAGACTCTTCTTGATCCTTGGAACAAATAAAGCATCCGGCAAGGTGAAAAACTACCATCAGTAGTAGTCGGAATGATCTTACCAACTCCCATAACAGGATAACAGGAGTTGTTGGTGCATGTAACAATATTCCTTGTAGGGGCAGGCTCGAGTGAAGAGAAGAAACTGTGCTATGAGGTAATATGTTTGGTTGGCCCATTATCGAAGTACTAAACATCTGAGTCTACTGCAGACATGCACTGCTCATGAGAAGACGGGTCGAAACTGCAAACAGTAGTAAACGCCCATTCTTCTTCCTGCACAAGATTAGCAGACTCTATTTTCGGTGTAGAGCCCTTTGCAACAACCATTCCGACCTCTTTTTTCTTTGCCTCTTTTGCAACCCATTTAGGACAGTTCTTTATGATATGATCTTCGTCAGAAAACTATCCATAGAATCACCTTCATTCATGTGCTCACTCTCCAACTGTTTTCGGAGGTAAGCCACACGAGCCTCATTCCTAGCTTGGTACAATAAGGTTAGTGTATTCCAAGCATCCTTAGCTATTCTGCAAGAGTGAATGTGAGGACAAGGAAGAAGAAGAAGCTTGGAGCACAACACACAATACTGAATGTATTACCACTAGAATGTACAAAGATAAGTAGCCCGTTAGGGCAATAGGTGTATATACAAGCCGGGGGAGAAAACCTCCTAAAGAGGGAAAAAAGTGCCCGGCAATCCTAGAGTGTTCACACACATCACTACCTAAATATATCAACAATTGGTACCATCCAACTTGTCCTCAATAGCCAATTTATGAAATACATCATTGCTTTCAGCCATGGCCACTAACTAAAATACCTTGATGCAAAAAAATGATTGTATCTCAAAAAGTTGAATAGAACTACCCTATCGAGTTCTACTAAACCTTTAGCAGACTTCAAGTTGCTTGTATTAGCAAACCGAAACCTATATATATGTTTGGCACAAAAGGATGAAATTTCTTGCACAAGCACTATGATAGATCACTCGAAGGTTAAACAAGCTCATATATCAACATGCATACATGAGACTACAAACATCATACTAATAAGGATTTTTTTTGTGAATTCCTTCTCCTCATTTGATTTAAGGCAATCATGAGTGCTTACCTTCACATATGTAAGTAAAGGTGTACTTAATGCCTTTCCACCCTACATATTGAACCTATAAAGTACTATGGATATTAACTCACTTTGAGACAAATATATGCATATGTTACTCCTATCATGAGTAATGTCCATGCCATGAATATTTTTGGCATTCCTCGAATCCTTCATATTAAATGTCTCACCCAACTTCTTCTTGAGCAATGACAAGTCATCAGAGGACTTCCCAACAATCAATATACATTTTATGTCGTGGGCTGTATAAGCTCATAGACTATGAAAGATGTGTGAATGATTTGGCATGTGTAGTTCATGATTCTCAGGCTATGTCAGATGCAAAGCTTTGGCATGCACGCTTTGGTCATCTAAATTTTGCTAGTTTGCTACGCCTGCAGAAATCTGAAATGGTGTCCTCTTTGCCCAAACTTGAGGCACCTGGAAAACATGTTTGTGAAGGCTGTATTTTGGGCAAAATGCAGCATTCCTCCTTTCCAAAAGATGGTTCAGTTCGGGCTACACAACAATTGCAGCTTGTACATAGTGATGTCTGTGGTCCTATGCAGACAGCCTCTTTTGGAAATTACCTTTACTTCGTGACTTTCATTGATGCTTTTTCCAGGCATGCATGGGTATATCCACTCAAAGTAAAGTCCGAAGTGTTCATGTGCTTTAAATAGTTCTTGGTTTTGGCTGAAAATCTGTCAGCATGTAAAATGGACACCCTCCGTTCTAATCGGGGGGGGGAATATATGTCTTCTGATTTTAATGCATTTCTGGCTGAACGTGGGATAAAACACCAGTGTACAGTGCCATATACACCTCAACAGAATGGAGTTGCTGAACGAAAGAATAGGTCACTCATGGAGATGGCAAGGTGCATGGTCAAGAGTCAGACTTTACCACATAGTTTCTGGCTTGAGGCTGTCATGTGTGCAACATATGTACTGAACAGGTATCCCACTAAAGCGCTACAGTCTATCACTCCATATGAGGCTTGGCATGACCGCAAGCCATCTGTTGCTCATTTGCGTGTTTTTGGTTGTTTGGCATATGCACTAGTGCCTGAACAACATCGCAGAAAATTAGATGATAAGGTAGTAAAATGTATTTTTGTTGGGTACAGTTCTGAAAGTAAAGGCTATCGTCTGTATCATCCACAGACTAAACGCATTCTGGTTAGCCGTGATGTTGTCTTTGTGGAAGATGCTATTCAGCCATTGCTTTCATGTACTAAGGAGACATCAGTTAGCTCTAAAGACATGTATGATACTTTGATGCCTCTTTTTACAGGTGGACAATCTAGTGCTGGTCCTAATGAGGCAACTTCTCAGCCTTTGCAGGTTTCATATGATGATGCCGATCATTCCATTTCTGATGAAGATTTACATGATGCACTTGTTGATGAGAGAGCTGATATTGAGCAGGCAAAAACTATGCCAAAATGGCTGGTGTAGACTTTGCGTGACAGCAAATTAGATGCACCTTTGTCATATCGCACTCGTTCAGGCTCTCATAGTGCCTCCTTTGCATCAGATTGCTATGCTATGGCTGCGTCTAGTCTTTGTGATGAGAATGAGCCTATTTCTTTTGATGAAGCACATAATTCAAAGAATTGGATGGCTGCTATGCAATCTAAATATGATGCTATAATGAAGAATGGTACATGGTCTTTATGTGACTTGCCTCCTGGCAAGAAGGCCATTGGCACTAAGTGGGTATACAAGCTAAAGCCTAAACTTGATGGTACAATTGATAGGTATAAGGCTAGGCTTGTTGCAAAAGGTTATGCGTAGGAAAGAGGCATTGATTTTGATGAGAGCTTTGCACCTACATGCCGTATGACTACTGTTCGGAGCATTTGTGCACTTGCAGCCCATCATGGTTGGAATGTACATCAGTTGGACATTAAAACAACATTTCTGAATGGTGACTTGCATGAAGAAGTGTATGTTTTTCAGCCCCATGGATTTGTGCAGAAAGGGCATGAAAACTAGGTGTGCAGGTTAAAGAAGGCATTATATGGTTTAAAGCAAGCACCACGTGCTTGGTATGAGAAGATACATGCCTATCTGGTTGCACATGGTTTTGAGAACAGTCCAACTGAAAGCACCTTATATGTTAAGCGTGCTAATGATGTGCTTCTAATCATTGTTGTCTATGTTGACGACATGCTGCTCACTGGTCCTTTTGAGAAGCATATTGCTGATTTCAAGGCTAATTTGCATGCCTCATTTGAGATGTCTGATTTGGGGCATTTGCATCACTATTTGGGCATTCAGTTTATGCAAGTTGATGGTGGAATGGCTTTGTGTCAAACGAAATATATTGACACATTATTGTAGCGTTTTGGCCTTGAAGACTGTAAGCCTATTGCCACTCCTATGGAGACAG
The DNA here is from genome assembly GCA_020310875.1 of Ceratopteris richardii. NCBI lineage: Eukaryota > Viridiplantae > Streptophyta > Polypodiopsida > Polypodiales > Pteridaceae > Ceratopteris > Ceratopteris richardii. Next base: position 167,982,375 of record CM035423.1, on the reverse strand, counting down.
GTTTATGATTGAGTCTTCATGATGCTGGAGATGCATTTGATGCTGTTCTCTATCAACAGGTTGTTGGATGCTTGATTTACTTATGCATTACTCGGCCAGATATTCAGTTTGCTGTCTCACAGATGAGCAGGTTTATGCATTGCCCAAGAGTCACACATTGGAAGGCGGTTAAGCGCATCTTTCGCTACTTGAGTGGTACTCGGCTACTTGGGTTGTTTTATCCCAAGGGGGGATCACTACCGCCAGATTTTCATGCTTTTTGTGACTCAGATTGGGCTGGTTGCTATGACACTCGTGTGTCCACCAGTGGTTTTTGCTTCATGCTTGGTAGCTCATGTATATCTTGGTTGAGCAAGAAGCAGCCTATTGTGGCCACTTCCAGTTGTGAGGCTGAGTATAGGGCAGCTTTCACAATGACTGTTGAGTGTGTGTGGCTCAGATGCCTTATGGCTGATTTGGGTGTTGGCCAGTCTTCTCCAACCACCATCTTCACTGGCAGTCAGAGCGCATTGGTAGTTGCGAGGAACCCTATGTTCCATGATCGCACTAAGCACATTGAGGTGCATTATCACTATGTCAGGGAGAGGTTCTCTGCTGGGGAGATCAGCTTGGCATATGTGCCCACGTAGGAGAACATAGCAGACCTTTTCACGAAGGCTCTACCTAGGGAGAAGTTTGAAGCTTTTCACAAAGCTTTGGGCTTACTTCCTTTTGTGGAGTGATTTCCACATAGCTTGGCACTTCCTTATACATGAGTGCCAACTCCTTGTTCACTGCATCACTCCTAGGGGGATTTGTTGATATATTTAGGTAGTGATGTGTGTGAACACACTAGGACCATCGGGGCACTTTTTTCCATCTTTAGGAGGTTTTTTTCCCCCGGCTTGTATATACGCCTATTGTCCTAATGGGCTACTTATCTTTGTACATTCTCTAGTAATACATTCAGTATTGTGTTTTTGTGCTCCAAGCTTCTTCTTCTTCCTTGTGCTGTTCGCGTGCTTCCGCAGACATCTATCTCCAACATATCTCCTGGGCTGTATAAGCTCATAGATTATGAAAAATCTAGGAATGATTCAACATGTGCAATAAATGATTCTTAGGCTATGTCAGATGTAAAGTTTTGGCATGCACACTTTGGTCATCTGAATTTTGCAAGTTTGCTATGCCTGAAGAAATCTAAAATGGTGTCCTCTTTGCCCAAACTTGAGGCACCTAATAAACATGTTTGTGAAGGTTGTATTTTGGGCAAAATGCAACATTCATCCTTCCCAAAAGATGGTTTAGTTCAAGCTACTTAGAAATTGCAGCTTGTATATAGTGATGTTTGTGGTCCTATGCAGACACCCTCTTTTGGGAACTATCTTTACTTTGTGACTTTCATCAATGATTTTTCCAAGCATGCATGGGTATATCCATTGAAAACAAAGTCCAAAGTGTTTATGTGCTTCAAACAGTTTTTGGTTTTGGCTAAAATCTGTCAACATGTAAATTGGGCACACTCCATTCTAATCATTGGGGGGAATATATCTCTTCTGACTTTAATGCATTTTTGGCTGAACGTGGGATAAAACATCAGTGTATAGTGCTATATACACCTCAATAGAATGGAGTTACTGAATGAAAGAACAGGTCACTCATGGAGATGGCGAGGTGTATGGTCAAGAGTGAGGCTTTACCACATAGTTTCTGGCTTGAGGCCGTCATGTGTGCAACATATGTACTTAACAGGTGTTCCACTAAAGCACTGCAGTCTATCACTCTATATGAGTCTTGGCATGGTTTCAAATCATCAGTTGCTCATCTACGTGATTTTGGTTGTTTAGCATATGCATTAGTGCCTGAATGACATCACAAGAAATTGGATGATAAAGCAATGAAATGTATTTTTGTTGGTTACAGTCTCGAAAGAAAAGTCTTTCATCTGTATCATCCACAAAATAAACACATTTTGGTTAGCCGTGATATTGTTTTTGTGTGCTGCCCATTTTTACAGGTGGATAGTCTAGTGCTAGTCCTAATGATGCAACTTCTCAGCCTCTGGAGGTTTCATATGATGATGTAGATCATTCCCTTTCTAATGCAGATTTACATCATGCACTTGTTGATGAGAGAACTAATATTGAGGAGGCAAAAATTATGCCAAAATGGCTCATGCACACTTTGCGTGATAGCAAATTAGGTACACCTTTGTCATATTGTACTCAATCAGGCTCTCATAGTGCCTCTTTTGCATCAAATTGCTATGCTATGGCTACCTCTAGTCTCTGTAATGAGAATGAGCCCGTTTTGTTTGATGAAGCACAAAATTATGAAAATTGGATGGCTACAATGCAATCTAAATATGATGCTATAATGAAGAATGGTACTTGGTCTTTCTGTGACTTGGCTCCTGGCAAGAAGGCCATTGGTACTAAGTGGGTATACAAGCTAAAGTGTAAGCCTGATGGAATAGTGGACAAGTATAAGGCTAGGCTTGTTACAAAGGGCTACATGCAGTAAAGTGGCATTGATTTTGATGAGACCTTTGCACCTACATGCCGGATGACTACTGTTCATCGCATCTGTGCACTTGCAACTCATCATGATTGGAATGTACATTAGTTGGACATTAAAACAACATTTCTAAATGGTTACTTGCATGAAGAAGTGTATGTTTTTTAGTCCTGTGGCTTTGTGCAAAAAGGGCATGAAAACCAAGTGTGTAGGTTTAAGAAGGAATTATATGGTTTAAAGCAAGCACCACGTGCTTGGTATGAAAAGAATGGGCATTCAGTCTGTGCAAGTTGATGGTGGAATAGCTTTGTGTCAAACAAATATATTGACACATTATTGTAGTGTTTTAGCCTTGAGGACGGTAAGTCTATTGCCACTCCTATGGAGATAGGTTTATGATTGAGTCTTCATGATGCTGGAGATGCATTTGATGGTGTTCTCTATCAATAGGCTATTGGATGCTTGATTTACTTATGCATTACTCAGCCAGATATTCAGTTTGCTATCTCACAGATGAGCAAGTTTATGCATTGCCCATGTGTCAAGCATTGGTAGGGGGTTAAGTGCATCTTTTGCTACTTGAGTGGTACCCGGTTACTTGGATTGTTTTATCCCAAGGGGGGATCACTATGTCCAGATTTGCATGCTTTTTCTGACAGTGACTGGGTTGGTTGCTATGACACTTGTGTGTCTACTAGTGGATTTTGCTTCATGCTTGGTAGCTCATGTATATCTTGATTGAGCAAGAAGTAGCCTACTACGGCCACTTCTAGTTGTGAGGCTGAGTATAGGGCAAATTTCATAGTGAGTGTTGAGTGTGTGTGGATCAGATGTCTTATGGCTCATTTGGGTGTTGGTCAGTCTTTTGCCACCACCATCTTCACTGACAATCAGAGCGCATTGGTAGTTGCAAGGAACCCTGTGTTCCATGCTCACACTAAGCACATTGAGGTGCATTATCATTATGTCAAGGAGAGGTTCTCTACTAAAGAGGTCAGTTTGGCATATGTGCCCACACAGGAGAACATTGCGGACCTTTTCATGAAGGCTCTGCCTAGGGAGAAGTTTGAAGCTTTTCGATAAGATTTAGGCTTACTTACTTTTGTGGATTGATTCCACATAGCTTGGCACTTCCTTATACATGAGTTCTAGCTCCTTGTTCACCCCATCACTCCCAAGGGGATTTCTTGATATATTTTGACAGTGTGTTGTTGTGCCAAGCTTCCTCTTCTTCCTTATGTTGTTCGCATGCTTTCAAAGACGTCTAACTCCAACACTTGACCATCTAGTTTGTTGCAATTTTGTTAGCTAATGTTGGAGCATTTATAATGTCATCACCCACCTCCTTTGGGCTAGCAAAAATGCTCCAATTAATCTTAAAAATGCCTCTCTTTTGATGATCATCCATCCAAAGGAATTTCTTGCAATATATTTTCTAACTTGTCTAAATCTTTTTCATTAGGCATCTAGTATGTGAGAAAGTAGAGGATTGAAGAAATCGATAACGTATAAACCATCATCCATTTCCAAAACAGATTTGGTTGTGTTGGTTGCTTGTCCTCCTAGTATTAAAGCCTAACTCGAGCTTGCTAAGCACCCACTTGCACATCTAGTTCAAGACCCAAGGGGATTCCCAAGAATGCAAGCTCATAATACCCTTGGTCTCATGAATTAAAGGGGGATAGCTCTGGGTCTTTAATGTATTTTGTTGTGGTCAATCTTTGAACTAGAGGGAGTGCAAAAGGTTTCCAAGAATTTGTAGGATCGACCCATACAAGCAAAGTGCGAAGGAAAAAATTGGTGTCATCGACAAATAACATGAGCATGAATTGACTTGGATTTTGTGGAAGCAAAAGCTCACTCGAATTTGGTCTTTCACTATGCAACTAATCCCATATGTTGCAATCATGAAAAGGAGAGGGAAAAGTGGGTATTATTGCCTGATGGGCCTCTTAAGATTGAACGAAACAAAAAGAATACCATTTTTGTTGATCCTAGTAGAGGAATTATCCCAAAGCATTGAGACCATTTTAATGAACGTGTAGTTGGGTGCGAGATCATCGAGGGATCAAAAAATGAAATTCACCACTCCAATTTATCATATGCTTTTTCAAAGTCACTCTCGAGAAAAATCAAATTTTGACCAAACTCTTTAGCATAATCCAACCCTTCGTTGATGTGTATGATGGCTTCTAAAATTGATCTCCCCTTTATGAATCTTTTTTGGTCTTTCTATTTCCACCTTTGAAGATCCGTCATATTTCAATCACGATAGTTTTTACAATGGATGTGTATCCAACATAAAGCATGGTTTTTGGATGTTAGTTTCCTATGATGTTTTACTATCCTTCTTATGGATCAATTCTATAACTCCATCCTTGGGGAATCTCATTGCTTCCCTCAAAAACTAAATCTCATTGCTTCCCTCCAAACCAAAGCAAGCGGTCTCATAGTTGTCTCTTTTATGATTTGAAGAAGTTTTAGTGATGCATTCAAGACCTAGATTTTTCCCAAATGCAAGTTTTTAGATGGCTTTGAGAGTTTTCTTTTAGATAGTGATTCTTTCAACCAACCTACAAATTGGCAAGAGCCATGCATTCAATCACCATTGTCAATCTGGGGCAAGATACTGTGAGGATATCCTTAATGTGTTTAACAATAAGACCAAGGTTCTCTTCCTTCAAAGTACATTCAAAGCCTATCTCAATGATCATTTTGGGGAAAATGATTTTTTTATATACTTTTTCTTTGCGAATTTTCACATTTCTTTTGATGATTTGCCCACCTTCCCTATGCATCACCCGTTAAAGAAAGTTTAAGATTTTACTTTGGATTTCATTTTCAATTCCGAGTTTTTTCCTCATTTTAATGAGTCCAAGTTGAAGTTCCTCCTTTCCTTTGTTTGCTTCTGTTTCAAGTTGGATAAGTCTCCTAAAGAGTTTCTCTTTTCTTTCTTCTATGATAAATGATACGTGGTTTTAAAATTTCCTATTTAGCGATTGGTTTATAACCACTTCTCAAGAGGGATCCGTGAGACCCAAACATTGAAGAACATGATAATCATTTTTTATTCATGTTTTATTTGAATTTTTCTTTTCCATTTTTGAATCTTCTTTCTTCTTGGGCCTACTCATCTAAGCAATGGTATTTTCCTTTTGATGCGATCCTTCCACACTTTGACATGTGTCTTGCCTTTCAATGCACTATCTTTTCTCGCATATGTGTCTATGATGATGAGGCCAATGATGGAGATTTAGATATTGAGGTTTTCTTCTTTGGAAATGGCATAATCATGTAGCAAGATGTCATCTTTTTACACCTGTGTGCCTTCAACTTGATTTATGAGTCCATTTATTATAAGAAACACAATAAGGAGAAAATGAACATCCTAGTGAGTATGATATTCTAAAGATAAGGCTCTAAGCCTTCAAAGGTTTGATTAACATGTTTTATCTAGCCATCTATTTAGGGATGGTATCCAATTCTCGTCTTGTGAAGCTTCTACCATCTCTATTGTAGGAATAAAATGAGAAGTTCTACTAAGGCAATCAATAACAATGAGAGTTGAATTATTTTGGCATAATTTTTTTAGAAAAGCTAATGATAAAATCCATGAATATCCTCTCCCAATAGAACTTTGGCACTTCCAAATGACACAATAATCATGGAGTACTAATCCACTCTACTTTGTTAACCCAACATTGGAACCATTATACATATGTAGCCATTATTGGCCACCAATATGTGCGATGTATTAATTTTTGAAGATGCATTTGATGTTGTTGTCTATCAAGAGCCTATTGGATGCTTGATTTACTTATGCATAACTCAACTTGATATTCAATTTCTTGTCTCTCAGATGAGTAAGTTTATGCATTGCCCAGGTGTCAATCATTGGGAGGCAGTTGAGTGCATCTTTCGTTACTTGATTAGTACCCGAGTACTTGGATTTTTTTATCCCAAGGGGGGATCATTACCCTCAAATTTACGTGCTTTTTCTCACTTTGACTGGGTTGGTTTCTATGACATTCATGGATCCACTAGTGGTTCTTGCTTCATACTTCGTAGCTTATGCATATCTTGATTGAGCAAGAAGCAACTTACTATGGCCACCTCTAGTTGTGAAGCTAAGTATAGGGCATCTTTCATAGTGACTGTTGTGTGTGTGTGGCTTAGATGTCTTTTGGTTGATTTGGGTGTTGGTTAGACTTTTGCCAGCATCGTTTTCATTGACATTCATAGCACATTGGTAGTTGCAAGGAATCTTGTGTTCCATGCTAGCACAAAGCACATTGATGTTCATTATCATTATGTTAGGGAGAGATCTATTGGAGAGATCAGTTTGGCTTATGTGCCCACATGGGATAATGTTGCAGACCTTTTCACATATTTATTGGAACCTCCTTATACATGAGTGCTAGCTCCTTGTTCATTGCATCACTCCTAGGGGGGATTTGTTGATACATTTTGGTAGTGATGCCTCTGAACATACTTAATATTTTCGAGAAACTTTTTTACCTCTTTAGGAGGTTTTGTCTCCTAGTTTTTATATATGCCTATAAGCCTAACAAATCACTTATCTTTGTAGAGATTCTGTATTGTGTTTTCCTCCAAGCTTCTTCTTCATCCTTGTGTTGTTCATGTGCTTCCATAGATCTCGAACTCCAACACTAGCTTGAATCAAAATTGCTCCAATTAGGATGTCATGACCATTAGTATTTAGCTCAATGGTTTTTGTGGATGAACAATAAACAAACTAACCTTTTTTTTGTAAAAGAAAAAACTATTGTTCACTAGTCCATAAAAGTATCATTAAATATTCAATAAATCAATAAATGCTATTACAATGCACATGTAGTTTTATATGAGTTTGAGATAAAATCCTAAGAGACCTAAGAATAGCAATAATTGATGCTCACCTTGAGGTACTACCCATTCTAAAATTATGAATACTTCTCATTGGTGCATATGAATATCATAAACTCAAATAGTATGTCATAAGTGTTTGATCTCATGTAACCATAATTGAGTTTTATTTTGATTTATAAATAACTCATATTTTCAAAAGATTTAAAACAACATTTAAATGAAATTAATGAATTTTTGGTGAGTTATATAAACAAAAAGACCATCAACAAAATGAACCACAAATTGACCAATAAAGGGATTGAAAATATCATTTATAAGCTCCATAAAATTAGTTGATACATTAGAAAACCCAAAAGACATGAATAAATACTTGTAATGTCCAAAACAAGTTGTAAAGACTATTTTTTGCACATCCTCATCCTTAACCATGTTTAGTGCCACTTGTTGGCATGTACTTGTTTTCAGATAAAAATGTTTTTGTAAATTTTTCATTTTTAATCGAGCTCTATAGAGATGCATGTGTAGTTCAAAATGCTATGTGGTGTTTCAAATATGTCTTTGTGATGAGAAATATCTATAAATTTTTGGTTAGCCACATCATGAACAAAAGGTAGCATCAGCTTTATGTATGATGATGATGATGAAGAGTAAATGAAAGATTCTTTTCTAACATTATTTAGTATCCATTTATCCTTGCCTTTATGTTGTACAATAGGTGTGCTAATGTTTTGCGAAAAGATATTGGTTTTAATGAAGAAGGATGATGAGTTGTAGTGCAATTAGCATGTACTATAGAAGCTCCACCATAGTTTTTTGTTCCGACTCCCATACATATACTAGCACTCTGAAAATCAAGCATTTTTGAACTTAAGACTAACTAATAAAGAAGAGTTCAAAACCAGAAATGGCTTAGTCCAAGTCCAATAGTATTATATCCACCTAAATGATGGATGCAAAAATCCAAGGTACTAAAAAGAAAAAAACCAAATAAAGCATGTAGCTCTAGGAAGGAGAATATGATTGTTACAAAATAGTAAAGCATACCCCTATTCAGGTTCCTCTAGGTGATCTTTTGGATTTAAAAAGCAACAATCTACCTAATACCAATCGTTGGAGATCTACGATTGTGGAAGCACATGAACATCATAAGCAAGAAGAAGAAGCTTGGAGAAAACACATAATTGGTTGTATTACCAAGTGAATATACAAAGATAAGTGAACCATTAGGGTTATAGGCATTTATACAAACTAGGGGAAAAGCCTCTTAAAGAGGGAAAAAAGTGCCTTAGTGGTCCTAAGTGTGCTCAAACATATCACTACCCAAGTATATCAACATATGTATCGAAGGGAATATGTACTAGAAATACCTGAGTTAGAGTATATGGTAGAGGGCTTGAAAGACAACAAAGAAACTTGATTAATCAAGGATAACAAAGATTTATGGTCAATTCGAGCCACAGATAACAATAAAATAATTATCGAGTATTATAGGGTAAGTCGAGTAATAATAATTGTGAACTCAATTACCTAAGTAGATGAGGGACTAGAAGGAGATCTATTAGACAAGCTAGAGTAGGAAGAGTTTCAATGAAGTATCGATGCAATAGAACATCATTTTTAGAGTTAAAGTTTGGGAATTGATCAGAGCTACAATAAAATGACACTTGTGCTAATTTATGCTGTAGATTTCATATAGGGTTCTAGGATTTGTTTTAAGAATTTAAGGATGTGCTTGCATGGGATTACAAAGGCATGTGAGGGTTAGATCTGTGTTATATCAAAATTGAATTGAAGTAAAGCTGAAGGCATCCCCTATTGTTCAGTAGCTACTGATGGCTCCCAATCATAAAAAGCAAGTTGAAGAAAAGATCAGTCAATTATTAAGGGTCTACAAAATATCCAAAGTGGATTTCATTAATTGTGATTGTTCTAGAAAATGATAAAAAATTTCAAATTTGTGTGGATTACCAAAAGAGCCCTCCCCTCCTCCCCATCATTTGAACTAGACTGTAAAATGTGAACAAGCATTCAGGCAGTCCACAATTATTATTAGATAGAGCTTTCAAGCCCTAGATTGTTCAAAGCCTTTTCATGTGTTCATCAATGCTTCAAACATTTCCATTGGTAGTGTGCTTATGCAAAAGGTAGAATGAACTAGGTACCAATGAGTCCAACATGCTTTTCATTAGTTTCAAATAGTAAAGATCAATTATTTGGTGATAGAACATGAGTATCTTAAATTGATTTATGTAATCAAGTTGGTTTACGCATACACACGTGCATACGCATATGCATACGCATACGCATATGCATACGCATACGCATACGCATACGCATACGCACGCGCATACGCATACGCATACGCATACGCATATGCATACGCACGCGCATATGCATACGCATACGCACGTGCATACGCATACGCATATGCACGCGCATACGCATACGCATACGCATACGCATACGCATACGCATACGCATACGCATACGCATACGCATACGCATACGCATACGCATACGCATACGCATACGCATACGCATACGCATACGCATACGCATACGCATACGCATACGCATACGCATACGCATACGCATACGCATACGCATACGCATACGCATACGCATACGCATACGCATACGCATACGCATACGCATACGCATACGCATACGCATACGCATACGCACACGCATATGCATATGCACACACACACACACACACACAAACACACACACACACAAACCCACGCACACACACATACCCATGCACACATACACATACACATAGCGACACCCGCATACATACACATACCCACTCACACATATACATACCCATGCATGCATACCCACGCACACACACATACCCACACACACACACATACCCATGCATGCATACACATACACACACACACATACCCATGCACACATACACTTACACATACACATACACATACACATACACATACACATACACATACACATACACATACACATAAAAACACACACACACATACACATACACATACACATACACATACACATACACATACACATACACATACACATACACATACACATACACATACACATACACATACACATGCACATACACATACGCATACGCATACGCATACGCATAGGAATATACGCATACGCATACGCATACGCATACGCATACGCATACGCATACGCATATACGCATACGCATACGCATACGCATACGCATATACGCATACGCATAGGCATATACGCATACGCATATGCATACGCATACGCATACGCATACGCATACGCATACGCATACACATACGCATACGCATACGCATACGCATACGCATACGCATACGCATACGCATACGCATACGCATACGCATACGCATACGCATACGCATACGCATACGCATACGCATACGCATACGCATACGCATACACATAGGCATACACATACGCATACACATACGCATACACATACCCAT
>CM035423.1:167716537-167966537 GCA_020310875.1 Ceratopteris richardii | reverse complement strand
ATAATCAGAAACTCATTGTGATTTTTTCTTCTTGAAAGTTGTGAGTTCTACCAAAAGTGGTGACTTCCTTGCCTATGTTGTGTTTTACAGATAATCATTAATAGCCATGTAAATAATGCTCCTTGCTTGAGCATCTTTCTTCATCCAATTCCTTAAATCTGCAACTTCTTCCCTGGTTGGAAGACTATGATATTTAAATTTTGGCTTCTCTCCTCTCTTTTAATGTAAGCCATCAAGTCTTTGTCCATAAGATGTGCTTCCATCCTCATAGACCATGCTAGATAGTTCTCTCTATCAAGCTTGTCTGTTTGAATGCTATATCCCATCCTTTTGTTATGTGTTTTAAGAAATGATGATACTATAGTTATGAAATGTAACTTTCAGATCAATTCTTTACTTCTTTTGATCGTTTTGAATTTCCTTTGTGTCCTTCTAAAGTTGTTTTGCAAAACGTTAGTCTTCTAATTCTTCATTTAACTTTGATTTGAAATTAGAGCAATTGGGACCTTTTGTTCAATCCCTTAACTTCATGTGCTCCTTAGGCTCTTATACCACTAATGGAGACCTCTTTGATCTCCAATGTTAATATTACATTGATTTAAGAGCAGTTCTATATCAAATATAAGCAAAAATGCATGATTCATGAATTTTAATTGTTCAAAGCACATAAGGGACTTTGTACGATCCTTGCAAAACCTTAAGGTTCAATTAACAATTCATTAAACTTGTAAAATATCTATATGATCACAAAGATCAAAAGACTATCTAAAACAGATGTCCAAAGATGATGAGTTTGACATAGGTAACTTATAATGCATATTTCTCTTAGGATATGACCCATTTTGCAAAATGTGTTTGGCCATAATTTCCCTAATTCTCAACTTAAATTTCTAATGTTTAATCATGAAAAAGCTTACACAAATCACTATGATCTCAACAAAACATTGATTGACAAAACTTCACTTCATAGAATCAACATGTGAATGTTCCTATGAATCATACGCACATTATGTGAAGATTAAGAACATCAAATTTTATCCATAACTTGGTTTAATATTGAATTAGATTTGTGTACAAGGATTCTTGATCCATGTGATCATCATGAGAGAAAAAAGAAATAGATTGAACTCCAAATCTACTAGTTTCCCTTGACACATCTATCTTCACTTTGATAATGATATTTTGATTTCAAATGGTGTTGATTTTCTTATATAGCCACAAATTCGTATTTAGATCATGATTATACATTGATATTCACTTGAATTATTGATCTCCTAGCTTACTTCTAACTATGGTACACTGACTAGGATCCTTTCAAGTGAACATATGTACAATCATACCTCAAGCTCTTAATGACCATGCTCATTCTTCTTCATCTTTATCTACAACAAGTCCTTTCTTTGACTTTATCCATTCACTTGCTTGACTTCATTAAGTCTTGATAAACATCAATTGGTGTTGCACGAACAATTCACACAAACACACATAGGCGCACACACAAACAAACACACATATACACACATACATAGACACAAACACACATATACAAACATACACACATATACAAACATACACACATACACACATACACACATACACACATACACACATACACACATACACACATACACACATACACACATACACACATACACACATACACACATACACACATACACACATACACACATACACACATACACACATACACACATACACACATACACACATACACACATACACACATACACACATACACATACACATACACATACACATACACATACACATACACATACACATACACATACACATACACATACACATACACATACACATACACATACACATACACATACACATACACATACACATACACATACACATACACATACACATACACATACACATACACATACACATACACATACACATACACATACACATACACATACACATACACATACACATACACATACACATACACATACACATACACATACACATACACATACACATACACATACACATACACATACACATACACATACACATACACATACACATACACATACACATACACATACACATACACATACACATACACATACACATACACATACACATACACATACACATACACATACACATACACATACACATACACATACACATACACATACACATACACATACACATACACATACACATACACATACACATACACATACACATACACATACACATACACATACACATACACAGTATGCATACACATATGCATACACATATGCATACACGTACACATACACATACACATACACATACACATACACATACACATACACATACACATACACATACACATACACATACACATACACATACACATACACATACACATACACATACACATACACATACACATACACATACACATACACATACACATACACATACACATACACATACACATACACATACACATACACATACACATACACATACACATACACATACACATACACATACACATACACATACACATACACATACACATACACATACACATACACATACACATACACATACACATACACATACACATACACATACACATACACATACACATACACATCACATACACATACACATACACATACACATACACATACACATACACATACACATACACATACACATACACATACACATACACATACACATACACATACACATACACATACACATACACATACACATACACATACACATACACATACACATACACATACACATACACATACACATACACATACACATACACATACACATACACATACACATACACATACACATACACATACACATACACATACACATACACATACACATACACATACACATACACATACACATACACATACACATACACATACACATACACATACACATACACATACACATACACATACACATACACATACACATACACATACACATACACATACACATACACATACACATACACATACACATACACATACACATACACATACACATACACATACACATACCCATACGCATACGCATACGCATACCCATACGCATACGCATACGCATACCCATACGCATACGCATACGCATACGCATACGCATACGCATACGCATACGCATACGCATACACATACCCATGCGCATACGCATACACATACCCATGCGCATACGCATACGCATGCGCATGCGCATGCGCATACGCATACGCCTAGGCATACGCATACGCATACACCTAGGCATACGCATACGCCTAGGCATACGCATACGCATACGCCTAGGCATACGCATACGCATAGGCATACACATACGCATGCGCATACCACAAGCTCTACCATTTTCTTTGGTTTTTCCACCTCTTCATTTACCTCTACTATTCCTTTACCTTTAGTAAAGTTATCTTGATTCAAGGTACCTTCTTCTTCATTTGATTGTTGTTTAACTTTAGGATTCTTCTTCTTTTCCTTTGAATACATACGTTGACATGCACTTTTCTCATTTTACTTTTAAGATCGTGCTCAAATGTTAGCATGTGTCCTAGGAGTTGATTTAGGTCTGGAGTGAAATAATCCAATGATAACTTAGTTAATAATATGAAAGATTTCCACCTTTCATCACCTCTCAAACCTATAAGGATCTGCCTTACAAGTTTGTATTCTTCAATATCTTTATCAACTGCTCCTAAACAGTCTACACTATCCTTCTTCTTTGTTACATAATCAGAAACTCATTGTGATTTTTTCTTCTTGAAAGTTGTGAGTTCTACCAAAAGTGGTGACTTCCTTGCCTATGTTGTGTTTTACAGGATAATCATTAATAGCCATGTAAATAATGCTCCTTGCTTGAGCATCTTTCTTCATCCAATTCCTTAAATCTGCAACTTCTTCCCTGGTTGGAAGACTATGATATTTAAATTTTGGCTTCTCTCCTCTCTTTTAATGTAAGCCATCAAGTCTTTGTCCATAAGATGTGCTTCCATCCTCATAGACCATGCTAGATAGTTCTCTCTATCAAGCTTGTCTGTTTGAATGCTATATCCCATCCTTTTGTTATGTGTTTTAAGAAATGATGATACTATAGTTATGAAATGTAACTTTCAGATCAATTCTTTACTTCTTTTGATCGTTTTGAATTTCCTTTGTGTCCTTCTAAAGTTGTTTTGCAAAACGTTAGTCTTCTAATGCTTCATTTAACTTTGATTTGAAATTAGAGCAATTGGGACCTTTTGTTCAATCCCTTAACTTCATGTGCTCCTTAGGCTCTTATACCACTAATGGAGACCTCTTTGATCTCCAATGTTAATATTACATTGATTTAAGAGCAGTTCTATATCAAATATAAGCAAAAATGCATGATTCATGAATTTTAATTGTTCAAAGCACATAAGGGACTTTGTACGATCCTTGCAAAACCTTAAGGTTCAATTAACAATTCATTAAACTTGTAAAATATCTATATGATCACAAAGATCAAAAGACTATCTAAAACAGATGTCCAAAGATGATGAGTTTGACATAGGTAACTTATAATGCATATTTCTCTTAGGATATGACCCATTTTGCAAAATGTGTTTGGCCATAATTTCCCTAATTCTCAACTTAAATTTCTAATGTTTAATCATGAAAAAGCTTACACAAATCACTATGATCTCAACAAAACATTGATTGACAAAACTTCACTTCATAGAATCAACATGTGAATGTTCCTATGAATCATACGCACATTATGTGAAGATTAAGAACATCAAATTTTATCCATAACTTGGTTTAATATTGAATTAGATTTGTGTACAAGGATTCTTGATCCATGTGATCATCATGAGAGAAAAAAGAAATAGATTGAACTCCAAATCTACTAGTTTCCCTTGACACATCTATCTTCACTTTGATAATGATATTTTGATTTCAAATGGTGTTGATTTTCTTATATAGCCACAAATTCGTATTTAGATCATGATTATACATTGATATTCACTTGAATTATTGATCTCCTAGCTTACTTCTAACTATGGTACACTGACTAGGATCCTTTCAAGTGAACATATGTACAATCATACCTCAAGCTCTTAATGACCATGCTCATTCTTCTTCATCTTTATCTACAACAAGTCCTTTCTTTGACTTTATCCATTCACTTGCTTGACTTCATTAAGTCTTGATAAACATCAATTGGTGTTGCACGAACAATTCACACAAACACACATAGGCGCACACACAAACAAACACACATATACACACATACATAGACACAAACACACATATACAAACATACACACATATACAAACATACACACATACACACATACACACATACACACATACACACATACACACATACACACATACACACATACACACATACACACATACACACATACACACATACACACATACACACATACACACATACACACATACACACATACACACATACACACATACACACATACACACATACACACATACACACATACACATACCATACACATACACATACACATACACATACACATACACATACACATACACATACACATACACATACACATACATACACATAACATACACATACACATACACATACACATACACATACACATACACATACACATACACATACACATACACATACACATACACATACACATACACATACACATACACATACACATACACATACACATACACATACACATACACATACACATACACATACACATACACATACACATACACATACACATACACATACACATACACATACACATACACATACACATACACATACACATACACATACACATACACATACTACACATACACATACACATACACATACACATACACATACACATACACATACACATACACATACACATACACATACACATACACATACACATACACATACACATACACATACACATACACATACACATACACATACACATACACATACACATACACATACACATACACATACACATACACATACACATACACATACACATACACATACACATACACATACACATACACATACACATACACATACACATACACATACACATACACATACACATACACATACACATACACATACACATACACATACACATACACATACACATACACATACTGGCTTCATAAGTGTATGGATGTTATTTATAGTTACATGCTTTCGGTGCACTTTTCTTAATCTTGTTACAATCAGTTCTTGAGTGAAAATTTTCATAAGTGATAGTTCTTTGTGAAACTATCATCTTCTACTATAGATGAAGGAAAGATATTTGCAAATCGGAATGTGTACTCAAAAAGTTATGTTCAACTATGAAGGTATGAAAAGTTGATAAAGTCAAGTATTCAAAATTATTGTATAGTGAAGCGCAGGTGGTAAACTAACAGAAGGACACTAGACTATGTGATTTCTAAGAGTCTTTGACACCGGAAAGTCACAAAAAAGAAACCGTAAACCATCAGAAAGAAACTCTAAACCATCGGAAAGAAACCATAAAGTCACCAGAAACGCAGCAAAATGAAACTTGAATTAATTTCATTTTTCTCAAGGTTTGAGCTTTAGTATTACCGAGCTATTGGTGGCTATAGAGGTGTTCTAATATCACATTAGCTTGGTTCTTGTGGTGTTTTCTCTTACACTGACAAGTGGTCGCAAGAACTAGAAGACACCAACAAGTGGTATCAGAGCGAGGTTGACCTCAAGTGTGGTCATCCTAATCATTTAGTTTTTACATTAGAATCAGAGCTTAGCTTCCATAAAGACCTTCGAGGGTTCATCATTATCTTCCTTATGTCGAGATTTAACCTTGGGATTTATTTCTTGCAAATACATTGGCACATCTCCCTCTCGCTTTTCAAACATTTTGCAAGTAACTCACTCTTCTTCTCTTTTTTTTTTGGGTACCAAAACCATAGATATTATGCCTTTCATCCTTAGAGAGGTATGCTACCATGATTTGAACCCATGCCCTTACCTTATGAACTACATGGCATAACAATGTTTTTGCATTTGTCCTATGAAGCAAGCAAAACCAAAAGCTTACTCGCCCCTTAGGATCTCACACATGAGTAGAAAAGTTTTGAGCTTGCATCCTAACCCTTTTGATGAAGATGCAATGTCCATTTCATCCATGGAACCACATGAATCTCTACACAATGCTATGGATCCTCGACTATTCGGCCATGAAAGGTAGAAAAGAAAAATGTCTATCAATTGTATGAAGCCATGTCTGAGGAATTAATATCCATTTGTGTTAACAGATTGCTAGTATCTTGTTGTTGTGGCAATTTGGTTAATTATTTCATATAGAATTCTGTTTGTGCACAACACTCATGGAATGCATTGTAAAAGGTAGAGAAAGAAAATCTAGGAGTTTTACCTATGAACTTGACATAGGTAAAACTCATAGGTATAACTAGCATTGCCATTGGCTTTTTATCCTTCCCATTAGGAAAAAAGGTGAAGCCTGGATGGGCCTTTTAGCTTGAGGAGTGATTAGTGATGGACCAATGAGAAGAGGGTGGTGGACACAGTCTAGTCCCTTAATCAACTAGGCTAGGTATAGGCTTCCCTTGTTTTGGGCTAGTCAAAACCACAAAACCATGCTAAAACTCGTGGTTTTCTCCTTCAAGTAGTTTTTGAGAGAGATGGGATTCAAACTCAACCCTTGGATGCCCTTCAAGATCCAATGGGTAGGATTATTTCTTAAGAAATGGGTCACTTTAAATTATAGCC
Organism: Ceratopteris richardii; assembly: GCA_020310875.1. Taxonomy (NCBI): domain Eukaryota; kingdom Viridiplantae; phylum Streptophyta; class Polypodiopsida; order Polypodiales; family Pteridaceae; genus Ceratopteris; species Ceratopteris richardii. Next base: position 167,958,731 of record CM035423.1, on the reverse strand, counting down.
CTTAGATGTTGATTAAATCTAATGGATGTAGTTGTTTCTCAAAGAAAAAAAGGCGCCTTGAATTTGGGACATTGGATCTTAAATGAAACTAATGGATGAGATTTGATCTTGGCATGGATCACTATCCATTCAATCGAGACTATCAATTCTCTAGAAAATCCAACAGACGAAACTGTACGCGCATCCCGAATTCGTTTCTCTCTCCTTGCATGATTTTTTGAGCTTTTGTCTTTTTGTGATAGTGACTGAGCCTATTTTGTCTTTTAGTGAGAGTGGGTTGGGTTTTAATCTCAACCATCCAAGAGAAAAGCCATCGGATGGCTGAAATTAGTTGAAATCCACGTTGTTTTCTTGTCTCTCCTTGCGTGGATCTTCCTATTTTGTCGTTTATTGCCAGAGTTTGAGCTCTTATTTTGTCTTTTAGTGCCCATGCTTTTCATTTTGATCATGGCCATCCAATCAAGAAATCCAAGGGCTTGAAATGCACACGAATTTCCTCACCTGAGCATTCTTTTTTTTTATTCTTTATTGTCACTGACAATACCACTAGTGGTTTTTTCCAACCTATTAATCCACTTGATTAGCCATTCTAATTCCTTAAAATTAGGAATCCTTACAAGGCCCATGCAAGGCTCACCTTTTTTCCTAATGCTTTATGTACTATGCTTCGAGCACATATTCCTTAGAAAAAAAAGGTCCACAATTGATTGCATATTCATGAAGTGATGGATGGGATTTGAACACAAGTTGTGATTAGTTGAAGATGCATGTACTATCCCATGATTCCTCTCTTCCAATAATGGATCTTAGACAATTAAAATGAATTCATTTGTTGCACTAATTCGAATGCATCATCTGATAGGTTCACATGTAGAAAAAGTAAGCTAAACTTTGTAAGATTTAGTCCATGGTTTGTGAATGTGATGCCATTGTAGATAGATTATATCTAGCCACAAAATGATATACTTACTTCTCTACTTCCCTGAAAGAAGGATATGGTCATATACATGAGTCACTTCTTCATATGGAGCAACAAAGCATGGAAAGAGGCCATAAGAGAAGCCAAAGGGATTTTTTGGCTCTTCTCATGGACCAAAGGATGGAGAATGGCTCTTCTCAAAGTTCCATGGAAGGATGTAGCTATATATCCAAGCTAAGTAGTTTTCAAGTTGATGTTTTCATTTCAACACTTGCTTTTCTCTTTGTTTTCATGTAGGTTGCATTCAATTATCATTGAAGCATGGTATAAGTCTTCAATTTTAATAATGTTTATGTCAATTTTACAAACATTAATGAAAGCTAAATGGGCAAGCATAGATGTATTGGAAAACACATCCAACTCCAAGGAAATTAGCATTCATCCAAAAGTTCTTGCATGGAAATGAATCATGGTTTTGCATTTTTCCTTCCAAAAGAATTCTTTGATGCACAATATAAGCTTCCTTATTGTTAGAAAAGCTTCTCAATGCACTCAGGCATGTGCACTAGCATATTCTTATCTTTTACAAGAAGCAAATCTAGCATGTTTGTGCATAGATGCATGAAATGCATGCATTTCAAGCTCTAAAAATCCTTGAATTAGTTTAGGGCATGAAAAAAAATCATGTTAACACATGCATGCATGCATATGAATTTGCATGCAAGCACATGCAATTGCATATATGAGAGCATGATTGTTTGCTAAGTAGATAAATGCATGTACTTTCATAGTAGTTAGCTTGATTTTTAAAAGCTCAAGATTGACATTTGGGAAGATGGAGCCCTAGTTAGTTGCAAATTCATGCTAGCTTTACCCTTGCTACTAATTAACTAGTAGTTTCTTCCCCAAGGTGATACTTAGGTATCACATACTTAATGAACAATTACATTAATTATGTTAGATGTCTTGCTTAGTAAACGTAGGCACAAGAAAAAAATTCAAGCATTCATATTCTTGAAGATCTTGATGGGCACGAAAACATGAGTACTTGCAAACTTATAAACTTTATGATGACTCTAACGTCTAGGAGATACTTAGAGAGTTATACACACAAGTTTAAAAAGGTATTTTATACTTTCTTGTGTAAGTTCTGAGGCATCCAAGTAAGATGATAACTTAAGAAAGTTTCCATAGTTTCATGAGCACTTTGAAGTGAATGCTCTCACTTGATTCCATCCCAAGATGTGATGGAAATCAAAGAAGAGAGATTAAACTCTTCCTCTTAGAAGGATTAGAGAGTTACTTTATGGTTTCATGTAAGATATTTGTAGCTTCAAGAGAAAACCTAAACAAGTGATCTTTAGGAAATAAGATAGTTCCTAAAGACAAGACCTTCAATGAAATAGTCTAGTATTCTATTTCATTAATCCCACCATTTTCCTACCATATTCAACATCAACTTTTCTTTCGGGAACACATGAAGTTCCAAGAAATGGACCTCCATTGACCCATGAACTCTTCCCAAAACACGAATAAGCTCCTAAATATGTTAGGAAAACTACATGAAGATGTCCTTTTAAAAGCTATTCTAAAGATATAAGCTATCATATGATGGAAGCTTTGATTTTTTTTCAAGTATACTTTCTAGAAAAGAGGGTAGAGTCATTAATCCTAATTGATGAGTTAGGAAAGCAAAAGTAAAAATCTTCAAGATATAGATATTTAGTCAAGAAAGTTTTCTAGAAAACAAATTTCTAGCATACTAAAATTTAGAAAATATGGGATCCCTAAGGCTAAAGGTGGTTGTAAACCACAAAAGGTAGCTGCAAGCATGCCCGATGCAAGAGAATGAAGATTATGACCACCACGTGCTAGAGAGATGACTCTCCTCCCAACCATATGCCTCTATATATAGCTCTCTCTAAGTGATTGCCTTTGTATCACATGGATTCTAACCATCCATGTTTCATCCATGTAACTACATGTGCAACAAGTGTCCTAGTTAACTAGAGTTAACTCAAGTGGACACTTCTAGAAGGTTCTAGATCTATTTGGGGAAAACTCACTCGCCATGCTTCCCATGGGGGTTGAACCCAAGACCTCCTCCTTCACACCCTTGAGACTTAACTAACTAGGCTAAGTGGATCACTTGTTTAAAAGAGCACATGAACTTCTATGTAATTGTAGTCTTGAGATATTTGGTCATATGCACAAGTGATCAAATGATGTCTAATTTTAGATCTATCTGAACCAGTCAGACCCATAGATCATGAAATTTATTGTATTACATTCTTCAAATATCCAACATAGGATACTTTTCTCAAAAGTTGGTAGCTAAAAGTTCTTGGGAATTGTCAATCTGATGAGAAATTCCTAACTTCTTTGTTCTACAATGTACTAAACCCTAGATTGTCATAAGGGTTATGCTAGATAACCTAAAGCAAACTCAAATGATTAAGTCAACTTAGACTTATCATCTTTTGAAGATTGAAGGGGTTCTTATAGAGAACATCTATCAAGGATTTTTTATTTAGTTATCTTTTTCCAACTGGCTAACCCTAGAATTTTGTGAAAAGAATAAGATACTTTATATGAGTCAAATCCAAAATATTTTGAAAGTGCAAAGAAAGAATTAAAAATTTGTGCAACCAATTCAAATTTTGAAGATACAAAAACTTGCAATGAGTCAAATTCTAGATGACTCAAGACTTTAACTACTCAAAGATCTCTTTCAATGAGGTATTGAAGCATTTTTTCTATCTATAAGAGAAATAAACTAGATTCTCAAAAAGATTCACAAATTAAATCTAAAAACATTATCCAAGCACAAGATACTAGTGTGGTATCCAACATCAGTGTGGCCACTCACTGAGGTTGAATTGATGATTTTGCTCAAAATAATGCTTCACGTGAGAGTAAGTTAATCTTTCTTTTATTCCATCTCTTTATGATTGTTTACTCGAAATACAATTCTTGTGCATTTCTTTCAGTCAAAGGATTGAATTTACTAAGTTACACTAGAAATTTGGTGCTTGACTAAGTTATATAATCCTTGTCAAAGTAAGACTTCTTCATAAATTTATCAAATATTTTTGAGTCAACAACACTTTATCATGAAGTGTTTCATAATTCAAATAAGAAGAAGTATTTGTCCTATTTGAAAAATAAGATCTTAGAAGTTACTTAATTTGTATCTTATTACTTGATCTTGAAGTTTCTTGAGATCATGTTTATATCCTCCTTGAATTTAAACTTGTCCTTTGAAGTTCTAATTCCATTGAGCATCAAGTCTAATCTTCAAGATACATTCTAGGACTAAAATATAATTATCATCTTATAGTCCAATGTTTATATCCTCAACTTAGAGCCATCATAAAGTTTATAGGTTTGCAAGTGGTCATGTTTTCTTGCTCATCAAGATGGAAAGAAAAGTGAATGCTTGAGTTTTTTATGCATACTTTTACTAAGAAAGACTTCTAACATCCTTAATGTAAGTGGCCATTAAGTATGTGATACCAAAGTATCAACTTGGGAAGAATGGACTAGTTACTTGAGTTGCAAGGTATCTAATATAACATTGTAACTAAAAAGTTTTCCTTCTTTCCTAATGTCTAACTTGAGTGTTTAAAAGTAAGATAAGTACAAGGAAAGTACATTCATTCATCTAGCAAACAATCATGCATTGTCATATGCAAATGCATGTGTTGGCATGTTCTGCTTTTCATGCCCTAAACTAAATCAAGAAATTCTTGAGATTGCAATGTATGCATGTTATGCATCCATGCACAAACATACTAACTTGGATTCCTTTAAAAGATATAAATAGGCAATTACACAAGCTTGAGTGCATCAAATTCCTTTTCAAATAAGAAGGAAGCTTGTGTTGTGCATGAAAACATTCTTTTGGAAGGTGAAATGCACAAACAATCATTCATTTCTATGCATGAGGTGGAGACAATGATTCATAGATATAATAAAGTTCTTGATGAATTTTCCAATATGTCTATGCTCATCCGTTTTTCTTTCATTCATTGCTCAAAAGCCACATGACCATTATGAAAAATGAATACTTATACTATGCTTCCATGATAATTAAATGCAAGCTACATGAAAGAAAATAGCAAAGCAAGTATTGAAATGAAAACATCAACTTAGAAATTACTTATTGTGTATAGATAGCTATGTCCTTTCACTGATCCTCAAGAAGTGCCATTGACAACGTAGCTACTAAGGAAATGTCCAACCTTCTCGTCCACTACCTTGAAAATGGCATATGATTGCCTCACGAATTCCCACTTCTTAGAAGGCTTTTTCATCTTCTTTATACTAATGTGCATACTCATACCCACCTCTCACCAACCTTGGTATGATAATTGTAATATATAGGCATACCTTAATCTAAACAAGAGTGGCTTGTGGCTCTATTGGTCTACAATGATAATCTTCGTAGTCTGAAGGGCATGAACTCGATTCCTACTATTCAATTCTCACCATAGAATAGTAAGAACACCTTTTTTTTTGCCACGAGTGAGAAGAAGGCATAGCGTTGTTATGATTTGCTAAACAAGAATTTACATGATATTTGCATGTATACAAAATAATGATCTATGCTTGTGGTAGTTGGCCAGCATGGTCACCGTGAGGTTGAAATTTCTATCCGTGCCACCGTTTGTGTGTTATGGTGAACACTTCATCCTTTGTTGTTTACTTTAAGTGTTGCACAATATGAATATGATAGTTGTAGAGGATTCTAGGCAACACATTTGCTCGACAACAAATAGTCACTACAAGTTTATAATGGTTATCTGAGCCTTCTACTAGATGATGCATCCAAAGTTCGAATCCAACTTCCGTCAAGCTAGAAATGTCTTTTGTGCATGCAAAAAAAACTTTGTATAATGAATACATAATAATGGGTATATATAATCATCACCATAGAGGTGTGGCATTGCACCACCTTGTTGGGGGAGAAACCAGGTTCCTCCAACCAGCTCTTGTATAGCTTTGTGGTAGAAATAGTCTCCATCTTATTACATGCGCAACTCACACTCTTCTTAGCCTAACATAATATAGCTTTTTGCTATTCTAAATAGGTTGGAAAGAAGAAGAAATATACATAAGCATTCTCTAAATATCTTGAAAGAAGACAATTTACATGCTAGTGCTTTAGGAATAAGAACGATGATGGTGAAGGTCCCCATGGATCCTTAACCTAGGAGCTCGGATACCAATGCAAAGCTCAGATACCAATCCAACAGAATGAAGATTATGACCACCATGTGCTAGACAGATGAATCTCCTCTCAAACATATGCTTCTATATATAGCTCTCTTCAAGGATTGCCTTCCTAGGCACATGAATTCTAACCATCCGTGTCCACCATGTAATTGCATGTGTGCCAGGTGTCCCTATTAACTAGAGTTAACTCAAGTGGATGCTTCTAGAAGGTTCTAGATCTCTTTGGGAAAAACTCACTCCCCATGCTTCCCATGGGGTTGAACCGAAGACCCACTTGTTTACAAGAGCACATGACCTTCTACATAAGTCTAGTCTTGAGATCTTTGGTCATACACACTTGTGATCAAACGATGTCCGATTTTAGATCTATGTGAATGGGCTGGACCCATCTTTATTTTATTACAGTCAAGTTCTACCTAGTACAAGGAGAAAAGAATTAGCTCTCATGATGCTCAATTATGCATGCACTAATTCAAAGTAGCACTTTGAGCTACCTTATATTGATACATAAGGAATCTAGAAATGGTTCTTGAATTATCAAAGGTAGGGTGTGTCCATCTTTGTAGCAATTATACAATGATTCTTAGGTCTTTGTTGACAAACATGAATCTTCAATATAATTAAGCTTCATGAAGGAATATTGGACAAGTGTATCTTTTGGAAAAGCTCATTGTGAAGCTTAAACATTGAGGTCTTCAAAGCTAATAGCAAGCTATCACTTCTCAAAAAGAATCCAGAATATTTTTAAGTGATAGAGAAGATATTCTTGTATTCATAGTAAAATTATTATATGTTGGTTCAATGATTAAGATATGCTGGTAGTTTAAATTATGCAACCATAGTGGGTTGTCGAAATATGTGTAAAGTACTCAGGTAGCATAGAAATGTTGATCAATGATAATAAATTTTGTTTCAAACTCAAGAAAGGGAATACATGTCTCATAAATGAAAGTTCAAGTCAAACTTTTGTGATGGAATGGTAAACCATATCCTGGGTGATATATATTCTTTAGTTTCACACTTGAGAAGTAAAAAAAAACTCAAGCAATAAAGTTTTAGAGTTTTGTACAAAAGTCTAAAATTACTTTCACGAATCATTCAAGAGGTGTGGAACATTCCAAGATGAATCCTTTGCTCATGTTGTTGATTCCTTAGGAGTAATTTCAACTACTTGCAAAATAAAATTCTTCCTAGTAGTGAGAATGAAATTCTTCAAGTTAGTTAGACAACAAATAGTTCCCAAGAAGTCCCAAACCACCGATAGTGGTATTTAAAGTCCAATGATTGATATAACCCATAGGTTTATCAATTTTGATGAGATTCTTAGCTTTGTAATTTGAAACGCATTAGCACATGCTTAGACTTGAGTTGAGGGAAAAATCTCTAAAATCGCACAGGTAAGCCAAAAAGCTTTTGATAGTTTTGAGAGATCCTAACGATAAAGAATAAGTCTTCATTATTGTCGCAAGGTCAACAAGACTTGATTAGCCTTGGCAAGGTTTTTTCAAGAACTTGGGATTGGAATTTTATGAAGTTTGCCCACGTACTAGCAATAAAGTTCATGCATGGCTCATGAATGTTACCTCTTTAAGCATTAAATCCTTAGTTAGATTCAGTTTTAAAATCAAGATATTTCAAAAATCAAGGCACAAGGAGGTAAAAGAGTGTAGATATTTCCGAGATGTTAGTCCTAATTTTTTTTCCAAGACCTAGTAGGTATATAAAGAGAATATAACACCATCATGTTAGCTCTCAATATTGGTGCCAAAAAGGGTTCGAGAAAGGATCATTAGAAATGATCATGAGAGCATTTCAAAGAAAAAGTAGGCCAAACTCACAATATATTTTTGCGGATTGGAGAAAGTACCCACTCATATGGGACAATGGAATGCTAACTCTTTTTGAGAATTTTTCTTTAATGTCCAGAAAGAAAAAGACATGATTCATAAAAGCATCAATCAAGAAATCTAATTCTTAGGAAAATGCATTAAGTTAATGTAATTAAACCACTAGATGAAAGGATAAATAAATTAAGAAGAGTTTTTCTATCACATTTAGATTAGAAGTGAAACTATAAACCTTCACCATGTCCAAATTCTGAATCGAGTTCATGTTCAAAGGTTAAAGATCATTTCAACCAACAAAGTTCCTAGTGTATTTTAGTAAATTCATTCCTTTGACTCGTAGTAATGGAGAAGAATTGCATTCCCAATAACCAGTCAAAAAGATTGAATAAAGGATTAACTTAGTCTCAAGTGAAGCATTACTTGTAGTAAAATATCATCAATATAACCTTAATGGGTTGACATACTAACATTGGATACCATACTAGTATCTTGTGGTTGGATAATGTTTAGATTTAATCCATCGATACTTTTGAGAATCCAATTTATTTCTCTTAAAGATAAATAAATTGCTTCAATCCTTTGTTGAAACACATCTGTGAAACTTTGAAGACTTGAGTCAGCTAGATTTTAACTCACAACAAGTTTAGGTATCCTAGAAGTTTGAATTGGTTGCACAGAGTTTTAGTTTTCTCTTTACACTTTCCAAATCTTTTGGATTGGACTCATATAGAGTATTTGATTCTTTTCACAAAATTTTGAAGTTAGTCGGTTTTTATCCATTTGAGTTTGCTTCAAGTTACATAGCCTAACTCTAATGAGTTTCATAAAGTTTAGCACACTCTTGAAAAGACAAGTTAGGAATTACTCATAAGTTTGACAATTTCCAAGAACTTAAAAGCTAAAGTCTTTGAAAAAAGTATCCTAAGTTGGATAAGTTTCATTTTGGATTTGACTTGGTCAAGTTAAAGTAAGGTTGACCAAAAGTAAATGGTAAGCTTTCTCCTACATTCTACATAGGATTTTTTAAGCCCATTAGCACAAAGTATTCCTCTAGTCAGATAATAAATCGAGTAAATGATGGTTGGGAGTGAACCATACTACAAACATCCAGGCTAGATATTTGGGACAATCAGAATTCTAGTTTTCCAAATAATATTCAAGTTAATTGAGAGTTCTCAAAGTCTTGTTATGGATAGGAATCCCACCTTAGTTAGTCATAGTGAAAATATTGAATTGGCTAGGGATGTTTCTTTATCCACCCTTATTATTCATTCCCTATTTTGCACTCATATCAATTTATCAAAGTGCAAAGCTAGATGGTGTTTTGAATAATTTAGGAAAGGATCCCACCATAGAGATGAAACATGTTCTTCTATATTAGAACATGAGGCTCAAGGATATGCCTACAATTACTATATATAGCTTTATTATTGAGGATGAAAATCTTTTCCAAGGGGGGAAGAATGTAAGAAAGTGAGTCTATGATCTAGCTCTCTGGCCACTTCAGATAGATATGAAATTGGACACTGTTTGTTCACTCGTGTGTATGGCCAAAGATCTTGAGACTAGACTTAAGCATAAGTTCATGTGCTCTCTTAAACAAGTAATCCACTTTACCTAGTTAGTTCTCAAGGTTGGTAAGGAAGAGGTATTGGGACCAAACCCCATGGAGTGCATGTGGAGAGAGTTTTACCCTAAGAGCTATAGATTTGCTAACTCAATTTAACATGACTTAACTTGAGCTGAAAGAGACTTAACTCCAGTGGTGAGTACACCCATCACTAGTAGACTTTAGTGGAAGGTACTAAAACAGTGGTTGATATCACTCCGACCAAAAGCATGTTCTAGTGGAAGATATTAAAGGAGTGGTAGGGATTGTACCGGCATTTGTGAACTCTAATTACATTTGTGGTCCTCGTTGATTTAAATAGCTATATATAGAGGCATAAGATTGAAGGAGAGCCATCCCTCTAGCAGGTAGTGATCCTAATTGTTTAGTTCATATATATATATATATATATATATATATATATATATATATATATATATATATATATATATATATATATATATATATATATATATATATATATATATATATATATATATATATATATAGTTCATATATATATATATATATATATATATATATATATATATATATATATATATATATATATATATATATATATATATATATATATATATATATATATATATATATGTATGTGTGTGTGTGTGTGGGTGTGTGTGTGTATATATATATATATATATATATAACACATAACAAATAAAGTCTATGCTTATCATGCATTGTCACGACCATGTGACAAAACTATCTACATCTCATGAAGGCACCATTTGTGAGACTAGCTAGTGCCAAACTCGGACTCCAATGAACTAAGTGCATATTTTGTGTATGTTCATCAAAGGTGCTGCAAGAAAATGATAATTTAAGTAAAACATAAAAATATATTCCAATGTTTATGAAAACTTTATACTTAGAACCATTTTAAATGAAAAAATCTAAGGTGTGAATGAATAGAGCTCTCATTGGCTTTTTGGACTCTAAATCAAGTCTTACATATACTATGCTTCCACCTTGGGAAGTATCACACTTCGGCATTAAGATACCTATGCATGTGCGCATGGTACCTCTGCTCTCACAAGATGGAGGTGGTGTAGGTGTCCTAAAAATAAACAAATTAGAATAGTTAAAAACACTTATGTTATAATTTTATTGGAAAGAATAAATTATAATATGAAAACATACTTGTGTGTAGAAGGTGCTTGTCTTCCAACAAATGGGTCGACAGATGAGCCTTCCTCTGACCTTTGGGTAGCATATGTATGGTTTAGTCTAATTCTTTAGTCAATATGTATGCATACTCATGCATCACTGCTCCTAAGGAACTAGGTGGAATTCCTCCCATACGATTTTCTATGGGGGTCTTCTTTTGCCGTCTATAGCAACATCCATCATATCTCTACATACAAAATGAAGTGGATTAGAAATGAGTTTATATATACATACACACACACACATATATGTACACATGCATGTATATGTAGAGGTGAATGCAATATGAATGCATATGTGTACACATATATCTGTATGTATGTATGTGCATGTGTGTGTGACATATGCATGTACGTATGCATGTGTATATGTATGCACGCATGTGTGTATGATTGCATGTGTGTGTATGTGCGGTGTATGGATGTATGTATGTGTGTGTATGTGTGTATGCATGTGTGTATGTTCATGTGTGTGTATTCATGTGTGTGTGTGTGCATGCATGTGTGTGGTGTATGTATGTATGTGCATATGTGTGTCTGTATGCATGCATGTGTCTATGTATGCATGTGTGTTTGATGTGTATGTATGTATGTATGTATATGCAAGTGTGTTTGATATATGTGTGTATGTGCATCCATACACACATGTGTGTATGCATGCATGTATGTATGTGTGATGTGTATGTGTGTATGTGCATGTTTATGTGATATATGCATGTGTGCATGTGTGTATGTATGCATGTGCATATGCATGTATGCATTTTTTCTTGTATGAACGTGTGCATATGTACATCTATGCATATGTGTGTATGCATGCATGTATGCATGTGTGCATGTATGTTTTTGTGTGTGTGATGTGTATGTATGTATGTGTATGTGTGTGCATATGTGTATGTTTGTGTATGTGTATATGTGTGTATGCATGCATGTATGTGTGTGTATATGTATGTCTATGTGTATGTGTATATGCATGCATGGACCCATTTGTGTGTATGCATGCATTGTGAATGATTGCATATGTGTATGTGTATGTGTGGTGTAAGTATATATGTGCATATGTGTGTGTGTGTGTGCATGTGTGAATGTATGCATATGTGCATATTCATATGTGTGTGTGTGCATGCATGTATGCATGTGTGTGTGCATGGTGTATGTATGTCTATGTATATGTATATGTGTGTCTATATGCATGTATGTATGCATGTGTGTGTGTGATGCGTATGTATATATCTGCGTGAGTGTTTGATATATGTGTACATTGCATCCATTTACATGTGTGTATGCATATGTGTATGTATGTATGTATGTATGTATGTATGTGTGTGTGTGTGATATGTATGCATGTATGTGCATGTGTATGGTATATATGCATGTGTGTGTATGCATGCAAGTATGCATGTGTGTATGTATGCATGAATGTATGTATGCATGTGTGTGTGATGTGCATGTATGTATGTGCATGTGTATGGGATATATGCATGTGTTTGTATGCATGCATGCATGTGTGTGTATGCATGTATGCATGTGTGTGTATGTATATATGTGCATATGTGCATGTATGCATGCGTGTGTGCATGTGTGTGGTATACGTATGTATGTGTGTGTACACATTTTTCTATGTATACATGTGTGTGTGTTGTGTATGTGCATGTGTGTGTGTGTGATATATGCATGCATGTATGTATGTATGCATATATGTATGTAGGCATGTGTGTGTGTATGTATGCATGTGTGTGTATGTGTGTGCATGTATGTGTGTATGTATGCATATGTATATGCATGTGTGTATGTATGCATGGATGTGTGTATGTATGCATGTGTGTATGCATGCATATAATGTGTGTGTATGTATGTGCATGTGTGTGTGTGCATGCATGTATGCATGTGTGTGTGGTTATGTATGTCTATGCATATGTGTCTCTGTATGCATGCATGTATGCATGTGTGTGTGATGTGTATGTATGTATCTGCATGTGTGTATGTGCATCCATTTACATGTGTGTATGCATGCATGTATGCATGTGTATGTATGCATGTGTGTGCATGATATGTGCATGTATGTATGTGAATGTGTGCATAATATATGCATGTGTTTATATGCATGTATGAATGTATGCATGTGTGTGATGTGTATGTATGTATGTGCATGCATGTGTATGCATGTGTGATGTGTGTGTATTTATAAACATGTGTATGAGATATATGGATGTGTGTATGTATGCATATGTGTGTATGTATTTTTGTGCATATTTCTGTGTCTATGCATGTGTGTGTGATGTGTATGTATGTATGTGTATGTGTGGTCTATGCATGCATATATGTGTGTGTGTGATGTGTATGTATGCATGTGTATGTGTTTGTGATATATGCTTGTGTGTATGTGTAGGTGTGTGACGTGTATGTATATGCATGTGTGTGTGTGTGATATATACATGTGTGTGTATGCACATAATTTAGATTATGTGCCCGCACAAGATAAACTCTATAGGACAATCCTTGTACATAGTTGTTTCAATCAACTTCATGAAGTGCTAGAGGAAATTGACACTCTATTGCCAATATTCTTCAATATACTTTTTATATTTATTTAATATTTATCCTCGTCAATTTAATTAGACTATGGGATGTGAACAGACATTCAAGCAATTGAAATTATTAATATAGAAGTCTGGTTCTTGAAGCCCTAGATTCGTCAAAGCCTTTTCATGTTTTTATTCAATGCTTTAAACACTTCCATTGGTAGTGTGCTTATGCAAAGGGTAGACCAAACTTGGTACTATTGGAGCAAGTCTATGACAAGCCTAAGTATTGTCTCGAGTCTCACAAAGTCTTAGAAGAAGCTTCAAAATGAAGACTATTTAAAGTTCACTTGTGAACTACCTCTTGTAACTTTTGAAGAGTTTACTTAATGTAAAAGTGAAAGAATCTTAAGTGGTTGAGTCCACTTGATCAAGAATGGAAAGACGAGCCACGAATTCGTGATTTGTGGTAGGTAGAGAATCAAATCAATCATTTATTGATTGGAGAGTGATTGAGGGAAGTTAGCCTCCCAAACTCAACTATAAATAGATGGCAGTTTTAGTCGTGGTTAGAGAGACCTATGTGAAGACCTCCAAGAGCTGCGCTTTATGCCATATCAAGGTGTGATTACAAGGCACACATATGTATCAGTAAGTCATTGTATTGTACAAGCAATATAATTTCATTTTCATGATTATTTGAGTTCATATGTCCATGTTCTTGTGAAGTGTACTACTCACTGCCATTACTCTCAGTTTTCTCAGATTGCAGAGATTGTTTCTCTGAGCTTGGTGCATCATTTTCAGTAATTTAACTTGGTAAAGTTATCTCTATAAGTCTACTAGATGCTCACAAATTTTGCATGTCCTTTGGATGTTGTAATCTTCAGTTATGTTCATTTGAAGTCAATAGGGTCTGTTTATCTTCACTTCTCTGTCAGGTACCCGATTTTTTCACTCACCTTGTCAGAGCCATTTCTCAGTGATTACTTATCCAAATTCAGTGATTTAAAAGCTTGTTGGATTCAGCTTACTGTCTAGTATAACCATACAAATTTTCATAATCATTTCATTCCTACATTTTGAGTTATGTTTATTTTTCTGCTCACTGGTCTCAAACTATAGCAGCCCGTGAAAATCGGGATGATGTCATCACTTGTTAAAACTCATTCTCAGTGTGTGGTTTATTATTTTTGATGAGATTACTCTTGAAAGTTAGCTCTTTAAGATACCTAGACTTCCCCAAGAGGAATTAAGCTAATTACTGCTGTGCTCAGAGAAGTATGTAAAACACTGGACAGGTGTATGAACCAAGAATAACAAGTTTTCACCTCTGAGCTAACTCCAACTTATCTGTTTTGATCTATCTTTTTGAGAGTGATCTTCCAAGGTACATAGGGTGTCTAGTACATCCATTGGCAAGCTAAAAGGGCCCACCATATACTCTTGGAGTTCATTTGGCTCGTGTAGATCAAGGATTTTGCAACACCTCTTCATCTTCAAGCACATACCTATCCATCTCTTCACAGTGGTATCAGAGCAAGTTTGGACAACATGGCAGATGGATTTCCTTCATCAATTGACAAATTGGTCAGAGGTAACTACTCAGCTTGGTCATTAAGAATGGAAGCTTATCTCCAAGGTAGAAGTTTATATGGTTATGTGGCTGGAGATGAAGTTATGCCAAGTTTCAGGAACAAAAGTCAACCAACACAAGAAGAGCAAGAAAGATTGAGCACATGGTGCTCCAAGGATGCACTTGCAAGGTCTTATCTCCTCAACTCTATCTCAGATTTTTTGTTGCCTCACATTAGAAGTTGTAAAACATCTCAGGAAGTGTGGGATGCACTTGAAGTTTTCTTTTCTTCAAGTACCAAAGCTAGGAAGCATCAACTATGGCTGGATTTCACAACTCTCAAGAAGGCTCCCAAACAAAATGTGACTGATTTTGTCACAAAGCTCAAGGACATAGCAGATCAATTGGGAAGCATTGGAGAGGTAATAGATGAAGAGCAAATTGTAAGGCAGGTCATCAATGGCTTGAAGGCAAATGACAAGTAGGAAGCATTCACCACAGCTATGGATTTGTACATGGACATGCATGTACCTGATTTCAATACACTCATTGGACAACTACTTACTCAAGAGGCAAAGCTTATCAAAAATGGAGAAAGCTCTAAAGGTAATCAATCTTCAGCTTTATACACTGATAAAAGCAAGTCCAAAGATAACAAAGGAAAGGCAAAGAAAGTGGATGATGAAGCAGGTACATATCAAGCTAACTATGCAGGTAGAGGAAGACATGGCAGAGGTAGAGGAAGAGGAGGTAGACAAGGCAAGGGGAGATCCCAAGACTCCCACCCATGTTCTATTTGTGGACTAACTAATCATACAACTGAAAATTGCTTTAGGAATTCCAGGAATCAAAGAGGAAGAGGATACAATAGAGGAAGTTATGGCTACTCAAGAGGAAGGTTCAACAACTACCATGGAAACTACAACAACTACAATCATTCAAACTATCAAGGAGGCTACAAAGGAAGGAGAGACTACAATAACTACAGAGAAGATTCAAACAAAGAGGATTCATTATTGATCATGAACATGGCTATGCCACAAGGTAAATCTGATGAGCATGTTTTCTACATAGATTCAGGTTGTTCAAATCATGTGGCAGGAAATGTGGCACTCCTATGAGATTTAGAAGATCCAAGGAATAAGCATGAGGTACAAACAAGAGATGACACAAGACATCCTGTGGAGAAAATAGGCAATGTCAAAGCACCTGATGGAAACATCAACCTACTCAGTAAGGTACTCTATGTCCCTACCATTACAAAGAATTTGATAATTGTTGGGCAGATAGTAGAGAAAGGGTTGCAAGTCAGGTTCACAAAAGCAGGAGCATTTGTTGAAGATCCAAGTCAAGGATTCAAAAAAATTGCAAAAGGTGAAAAGACAGGTAGATTGTTCACATTTGAATTACAAGACACTAGAAACATTGCTCTCTTTAAATATGGTAGTCAGACACTCACAGAATTGGAAGTATGGCACAAAAGGTTAGCACATATTGGTGAAAGGTCATTAAATCAAATTTGTAGGGACCAAAGTGTACTTGGACTCCCTAATTTGTCAAAACAACATATGATTTATAAGTGTAGTGCATGTCAATTTGGAAAGTCTCACATGTTACCATTCATGAAGAAAGGTTATATGCATGGAGATCTCTTGGAGTTGGTTTATACAGATGTATGGGGACCTAGCAAGGAAGCTTCAATATCTGGATCAAGGTATTATGTCTCCTTTATTGATAATTGCAGCAGATGGACTATCCTATTCTTTATGAAACACAAAGATGAAGTTTTTTCATGTTTCAAAAGATATTTGGCTCTTGTGGAGAATCAAACAGGTAAATCACTAAAAAGACTAAGGTCAGATGGAGGGGGAGAATACTTCTCCCATGAGTTTGATTCTTTTCTTCAAGAAAGAGGAATCAAAAGAGAGGTAACTACAAGGTACACTTCTGAGCAAAATGGAGTGGCAGAAAGGAGGAATAGGACAATTGTTGAAGTTGCAAGGTCTATGTTAAATGAAAAGCATTTACCTAATTACTTATGGGCTGAGGCTGTATCTACAACCACTTACTTGTTAACAGGTTGCCTTCAAAATCCCTTGATGGGATGACTCCATATGAGGCATGGAATGGAAGAAGACCGAGCCTAGATCATTGTAAAATTTTTGGATGTATTGCTTTTGCTCATGTTCCTTCGCAGGTTAGAGGCAAGATGGATCCAAAGGCAGAAAGGTGTGTATTTATTGGATATGAGAACAATCAAAAGGGCTATAGGTTATACAACCATACCAACAAAGGATTCTTGGTAAGCAGAGATGTAGTTTTTGATGAAAACAATTCATGGTATGAAGATTCATGCAGGAAGGTCAATTTACCATACAATCTTGAAGAAGATTTTCCAAAGCTTGGTAGAGAACAACCAAAGATTGAAGAACAAGACACCTCAGAGGATGATGAAGAATCTCAGATGGAAAAGATCAAAGCATGGAAGTCTAAAGGTAAAGCAAAATTGCAGGAACTTGGACATGAGGCAGAATCATCACATCATGGCCTAAGAAGATCTATGAGGGAAAAGAAAAAACCAGAAAGTTATGGGTTTGACACCTCATTAGTAACTAAACATTCTATCTACATAGCACAGGACATAAACCAAGAGGAGCCATCATCATTTGAAGAGGCCAAAGCAAAAACAGAATGGAAGCATGCAATGAAGGAAGAGATTGAAGCACTTGAGGAAAACGACACTTGGGATTTGGTGCCCAAGACTTCATCCATGAAGGTAATAGGCTCAAGATGGGTCTATAAAGTCAAGAAGAATTCTAATGGTTCCATTAATAGGTATAAGGCAAGGCTTGTGGCAAAAGGCTTTGCACAAACTCAGGGAATTGATTATGAGGTGACCTTCTCTCCTGTGGCAAAGATGCCTACTATTAGGGTTTTGCTTAGTATTGCCTCTTCCAAGAATTGGAAGATACTTCAACTAGATGTAAAGAATGCATTCTTGAATGGTTGGATAACAGAAGAGGTATGTATGGCACAACCACCTGGTTTTGAGAATCAAGTTTATCCTGATTATGTGTGTAAACTTAACAAAGCATTGTATGGTCTCAAGCAAGCTCCAAGAGCTTGGAATTTCAGACTTGTTTCATTCTTGCAGGACAAAGGCTTTCAACCAAGCAAGGCAGATCCTTCACTCTTTATTAAAAAGAGTAATTCAGAGATCATCTACCTATGTGTATATGTAGATGATATTATATTGATAGGAAATGATGCAGATGGTATGAAGAAGATCAAAGATCAGATGAGAGAAGAGTTCAAGATAAGTGTTTGGGTTCACTTACCTACTTCCTAGGTTTGGAAGTTGTCTACAAAGATCATGGTTCGTTTCTCACTCAAAGAAAGTACATTAAGGACATGTTGGCAAAATTCAAGATGCAAGATTGTAAGATTGCAGGTACTCCAATGGAGGGCAATCACAAATTGAGCTCACATGAAGGTGAACTCATAGAGGACATCACATCATATCAAAGTCTAGTGGGTAGTCTCAACTATGCCACATTGACAAGAGTAGATATATGTTACAGTGTGAGTGTGCTAAGTCAATTTATGCACACACCAAGGAAACCACATATGGATGTTGCCAGAAGGATTCTCAAGTATCTCAAAGGAACCATAAATGAAGGACTTTATTATCCTTATGTATCTTATTTAGGTTTGAAGCTATTTTCTGATGCACATTGGGCTAGCTCCAAGGAAGATAGAAGGAGCACTTCAGGTTATCTTACCTTTGCAGGCTCAAAGCTTATTTCATGGTCATCCAAGAAGCAACCCAGAGTTGCTCTCTCTTCTACTGAAGCTGAATATAGAGGTCTTGCCATAGCTACTCAGGAAGCTATGTGGATGAAGACATTGTTCAAAGATCTTGGATTGGAGTTTGGAACTCCAACTATTTTTGGTGACAATATGAGTTCTATTCATTTGGATGCTAATCCTATTTTTCATGCAAGGACTAAACATATTGAAGTTCATTATCACTATGTATGCAAGAAGGTTCTAAGCAAAGAGATTCAAATATCATATGTGTCCACTCATCAACAATGTGCAGATATTCTAACCAAAGCATTGGATGGTACAAAGCTTTGCAAATTCAAGGCTATGATTGGATTGCAGGTAATCTTGGAAGATTGAAGACCTCAAGCATACTTGGCTTGAGGGGGAGCTGTTGGAGCAAGTCTATGACAAGCCTAAGTATTGGCTTGAGTCTCACAAAGTCTTAGAAGAAGCTTCAAAATGAAGACTATTTAAAGTTCACTTGTGAACTACCTCTTATAACTTTTGAAGAGTTTACCTAATGTAAAAGTGAAAGAATCTTAAGTGGTTGAGTCCACTTGATCAAGAATGGAAAGACGAGCCACGAATTCGTGATTTGTGGTAGGTAGAGAATCAAGTCAATCATTTATTGATTAGAGAGTGATTGAGGGAAGTTAGCCTCCCAAACTCAATTATAAATAGATGGCAGTTTTAGTCGTGGTTAGAGAGACCTATGTGAAGACCTCCAAGAGCTGTGCTTTATGCCATATCAAGGTGTGATTACAAGGCACACATATGTATCAGTAATTCATTGTATTGTACAAGCAAAAAACACTGGACAGGTGTATGAACCAAGAATAGCAAGTTTTCACCTCTGAGCTAACTCGAACTTATCTGTTTTGATCTATCTTTTTGAGAATGATCTTCCAAGGTACATAGGGTGTCTAATACATCCATTGACAAGCTAAAAGGGCCCACCATATACTCTTGGAGTTCATTTGGCTGGTGTAGATCAAGGATTTTGCAACACCTCTTCATCTTCAAGCACATACCTATCCATCTCTTCACAGGTACCAACCAATCCATGATGCTAGTCATCGTGTATCAACAGTATAGAATTATTATTTGATGATAGAACATGAGTACCTTAGATTGATTTGTGTAACCAAGATATTTTAGCCTTACTTGGGCCAAAAGTGTACACTTCATGTGGAGCATTCAACACTTTTATATTCAATGAAACAATAGATGCTAGTAGGTCATTTAACTCAATGGCTCTTGTTGTTCGAAGTGTTTCGATATGATGTCATCCATCAGCAAGGTAGCACACAACACATGTCTTAATTAGCTAATTTTCTTTCTAAAATAGATTCGAATGAACCCCTGGATGGATTTGATAACTCTTTTCTAGATGTAGAACTATTAGGTATATTGAATGATCCACTCTCAAGTGACCACAAATGATCCATGATGGTCTAATTTGTATGGCCCCCATTATGAGGGGGAGGTATTGTGAGAGCATGTACATTTGTGGAACCATAAATTCCAAGTTAGATGAGGTCTATGTGAGATTGTTGATGGTAATAGATGATCTTTGTTAGCGTAACCATGGAATCAGCTAGAGCATAGACGGTTGGGTCATTGGATTTGCATTCAATGAGAAAACAAAGACTTTGTGATGCGGCATTTTTTCCCCATAAAAGCTTAACGAAGGGAGTGCAAAGGGGGGCTTGCCCCAGTCTATGCGTTCGAGAGGTGCCAGAGGTAGTTTACACTCTGTTGTGGTCTCTTGTGAACAAGCTTCCATACCCAATAAGTGCTGTTATTGCATATAGATTTAATTGAAGAAAATCCTCAACCATACTCTTACTCAAAATATAAAAGCCAATATTCTTCAATATATTGAATATACTTCAATATATATAATCCTAAAGTGCTGGCACCCTACTCTAAATTCAATTTGAGGTTGGGTTCACAGAGAGGCTGTACCGACACTTGGATAAATATCATTGACTTTCGGAAAAAAGTGCTTGTTCCGGATCCACCATATTTTGGGATGACCTACCCCCTCGAAACAAAAATGTACCACTTAATTGAGAGTTTACTATGATTGTTCATACGGAATTTTCAGCCAATAAACAAATTGTGATTGGTCATACAAAATTTTCAGCCAATAAACAAACAAATCATGTTTACTTTCAACGTAGAGCTGCCACTCTATGTTGAACAGAACTCAATAGAATATCAGTGAAGGCGAGTCAACCGCCTTGTCTGAACTCACGCTAAGCTTTTGATGTTTACAAATTCCATGGCAAATGAAAGTCTGCTTTTTAAGAGGGTATACATCTTTTGAATAATCCTCGAAAAGTTTACGTCTCGCGCTTTTCAGCTTCATATTATTTAAGTAGACAATGCGAAGACGCATATCCATCGCCTTTTACTGTTTTCAGAGTCTAGGTCTCTGTCTCTCAGTGTCGTGCCGAGGGGCGAAAATGCAGCGCGCCACCAAGTTTGCTTTCATGCTCCGCACGGCGAAGTTTGCATCTGCTACGGGTACGTCCGTTATACGTGCACGCCCGTCCCTGAAAGAACGCCTGCGTTCATAATCTTACTGTCACATTGAGTCACCGTTATTCTCAGCTCGGTTGTGCCGTCATCTGCTTTGACGTATAATCTATATTTCTTATCTATGAGTTTCGCATTTTGGCTCAGCTCGTTAACTCTGATCGTACTTTGGACCAGGATATGTTATCGGAGACAAGCTGCAGTATTTTCCAGGACAATTATCAAGTTTGGCATGGAGTCCTTGTACGGATCACACCCATCGTCTCTCCTCGAAGTATCTATCACGACCAAAAGAATTCAGCACTTTGAGATGTTTAGATATCTTAAATCCTGGGATTCCCACATACAGCCTTCCGCTACGCATGAATCTCAATGCACGCGTTGTGCTTTACGATGGTGTCTGTCGTGTTTCGAACGCAGGTAGTTACCGCAAGACTTCATACGTATGCATTGAATCGAACTTGTTTGAAACGAAGTGCGTAATTTATGCAGGAGTGAAGTGGCTGATTCAGACTGACAAAGAAAAATCCCTAAGCTTCTGTCCACTTCAATCAAAGGCAGCGATTCCTTACCTCCGATTGTGCGGCTTAAGACAGGAGGACGCCCTCAATAGGTTTATCTTTGTTGAAGGACCAATAGGACAATTCTCTGAGGCATCCACAGGTAAAGAATATGGTGATCCCTCTATATATTAACTTGAATTACTCTACTGAAACATGATAAGATAAGCGAGAGACATGTTTCCATTATGTTTGGCTTTCGCAATTCCATTTCAAACCATAACCTTCCATCTGCGATATTCAACCCACTTCTTGTTATGGAATCGGTACCATACGCTTAACTCTAGATGAGGCCGTTATTGCTGATATACGGAGCCACTAGTTTCGTTTGAACTCTGTGAACTGTGTTATACCTCAATTGATTCAGTCATCCCAATTTACAAGTTTTTCAAGACATATATCTTAACTCGAAACATGCAGAAGGAGCCTATGGAAAATAGAAAATTCCTTGCACTTATGATTTATTTTTTACGTGCGTTTCCATAGTTTCTTATGCTCATCCATTCCTTTTTCGTTATGTTGCAACTGCCTAACTTTGTGATGTTTTGGTGTATACAGCTGCATTGAGAGTAGCTTTATACTTGCCTGTCCCTTATCGGATCATGAGGATCATTCTCATCTTAGTTCTTCCAGAATGTTTGCGAGATCTTTTCTTTGGCTACATTGCGAGAAGGCGATACAAATGGTTTGGGAAAGCAAATAGCTACATTCTACCCAAACAAGATGCCGTTGATCGTTTTATCAACAGTGATGAAATACTTGCCAAATACAGACGAAAGTCAGAGCTTTAGAAGGCAATGCAGTTCTGTGCACCCATACAATTGTAGGTACAGATCAAGGCGATAAAAATCCATAAATGGAAATCTTCTGAAGTCCTGCACACAATACGTTTTCAGTGATGCAAAATACATCTTCACTGATGCAAAATACATCTTCACTGATGCCACGGACACCAAATGAAGGGACAGGCTCAACATAGTGTTGTGTTTTACTGGAAATGCATCTTCCAAGAATGTTTCAAAAGTTTTACAAAACGTAAATGTACAAGTCAATGGGATCTTGCGCACAAATTCAAATCGAACGCCACTCAAACTTCTCCGTTCGAAACTTTTCAGTAGTATGGAGAAATTTTGATGTATACTTCTCATAAATGAGTATATATGTATGCATGCAATTACATCAAGGATCTGGTACTTCTATGAAGAAAACAATATGGTCTTTCTCACTTTCACTGTGAAGAAGATGGTCTGGATTTCTCACACCGTGATGAGTAAGACATCTCAAACGTACGTAGACATTCTCTCTCTCTCTCTCTCTCTAAAATGCGGGGATATGTGTATGTATGTGAGACATTACACCAATAATGTAATGTCTGCATAAACATATTTTAATTTCTCTCTGTCTGTGAAGTACAATGTACGCACGCGTACGCGCAATCACAAAGGCACATCTTCTTCTACTGCGTATTGGACGATATGCAGACCACATCCATTAAAGATTTCCATTGCCACACTTCTTTCCCCGAAACAATTCGAAAACTATTCATGTAACGAAACGGAAGTACGAACATGTTTTGTGCGAATTTGTAACATATTTTGGTCGCTTTCAACAAGAGGGAACTCTGGGCACTCGCAAGAACGCATATATACACACGCATCTGAGTTTAAAACTCGAAGATTGCACAACGCATGTCTAGCATCTGTTAGTGTACAAAATGGTGCAACTTCTATAATCCGAAGCTGAAGAGTGTGCACTTAAATTCTGCATATGGTACATGATGCTCAATTCCAATTCTACAAATTGCGTAGTATTGATAGTATCCAAGACATTATTTCATACGCGTATATATCATTGACAGTCTTGCAGGAAATTTGAGAAATGTTTATAATCATTCATTTCAATATTTCATTGTAAAATAATTAGATCAATATTTTGTTAGAAATTTTGCAAACCTATCAAGAATTTGTAAGATATTAGTAAAATTATCATTCTATCAATTTGTAAAACCAAGTGTAACTTTTATTGATAGTTTTGTAAGAAGTCTTGTAAGAATTTCTACGACATATTATATATTCTGAAAAGCTTCTAAAACGTAATTTCGATGCCAATGAAATGAAAAGTCGATCTATGCAATCAATCATAATTTGTAAAACAATTGTAAGAAATTTGTTTTCTAGACGTATTTATAGTGTACCCTCTAAGTTCGCATAGTGAATATAGTGCTCAATGCGCAATAAAGTTGTAAGAAATTCGTTCTTACATATTTAGGCATTTCTTTTCTTTGGTGGCGTTTATAATTAAAGTTCATTCCAAATCAGCTTTGGCCAATCTTCCAAGACTCTTGAATATGTCCAAACTATCAAAATACTTGAGAAAATATAGTGTCATAAGTTCATATTTATCCTAGAAATCATATTATGTAGGGAAATAATCTTACAAACTTGCCCACGATGGGTGAATATTTAACCTCATCCATGTCACATCTTGTTTTACTTGTATTATGGCATCAAACGAAATCGTCGCAAGATATATCAACAATCACATAAAGATGTGAGATAAAAGTCAATGCTAATAGCTACACATTCATATCAAGAGTTACATTCTAAGACCATGGGTCAATAAATGACGTGCATTACATTTCCTATAAGTATGCCTGTTGGCAAAGGCTACTCTTTTGATGCTAGATAGCACCCAAAATTCTACATCAAAGCAGATATCAATCAAGAGCTTCCCTCCAAGATCAATATCAACATTGGTGAACCGAACCTCCTAGAACAAGAAATAAACCTTAAGAAGTTATCAAATGAATATTTCCATTATGGAGTGCAAGGGCATAAGACTAAAGGCTTCCTAGTGAGACAAATAACCCCGAGGAAAAAATACCAGGGTGCCTCTCCATCAAAGGCTTATGAGATATATAGGTTAATGAGAAGTACAAGATAGAGGCATGATAGCTCAATTCGATATTTGGGGTAGTGTAGAGGTCATGTATATATAGGCTAATGAGAGATCTAGGCTTTCATGGATGTTTATACATGGGCAGTAGAATGTAGGTGGCCACCACACATGTAATCCCCATACAGGGTTTAGGTCGGTTCAACTCACCTAACAAATATGAAAGAATTTTTACTTCATCGAGGACTATTTCATGGAATATTCTTTTTATTGTCACACCAAGGGCCCTACCTCAGAACCCCCACCAAGGGACCATTGGCCCCTTGGGACCCCTAAAGGGGCCCATTCACCCCCTTGGACCACCCAACTACGGCTTCTCCTCGTTGCCCCGCACCCCACAATTTGGGACCCCGGTCACTCCCTTTCCTTACAATACCTTAGATGGTCCGATTTGATCTTCATCCAACATGCAATTTTGGATTCCCATCAATCATGTAATGCACACTTGTTCTCCTCATAATGGAGGCCTTAAAACATGTGCATTAGTACATAGAATCATGACTACTAGACATTGGTCATATACTAACTTAATAGTTATCAAATGACAAATCAAGTAGGTTTGGGCCCTATGCCCATTTGTTGAAGATGCGTGTTGAGCGGCTCTTTCCAAATGATTAAGTGAATATGTCAGCACAATTTTCCTATGTTGGGTAGCATTCTAGCTCCACAATTTCATCTTCCATTAGCTCACGAATATAATGGTACTGTAATTCTATATTATTGGTGCAAGCATGAAATACTAGGTTCTTTGCAATGGCTCTACAACCTTGATTAGCACATTTAATTATAGTCTCCATCTATGATGGAAATCCTAGATGTGCAAGAATTCTGCTTAATCAGATTGCCTCACAAGAGGCAAACTAAGCTGTTTTGACTCTACTTCAATAGAGGAGAGTGTGAGAATTGTTTGTTTCCTATTTACCCAACTTAGAGCTATGTGAAAGATATCATACCCTTTCTCATTGTGAAAATTTATCCCCACATTCTCTTCATTGGCCACATCTAGTGTAGAGAAGATCTAAGTCCACCCATAGGGTTCAAAATCTTCATCATTAAATTGTTGAGGTAGATATCTTTCATCCTCTATAGCCATGTCATTTATGAAATATTCTCTTCTCAAAAGAAATCTTTTTGGTATTTTTTTTTGTTGGACCACATGCCCAAAGTGGTGCTTCACTTTCACTTTCTTCAATTCAAGTGGTACATATGTACTGTCATGTTCATTATGTACTTTATTCCACTCTCTTTGACATATGTCATGATAAGTTCCTCTCCTCAGGTTGAATCTAGTTAAATTCCTTTGGTTTTGTAGAGAAAAGCAATATTTTCCCCAATCTTGAACTACTTGTAGTTTTCTCAAAAAAGGTCTTCCTAAGACATCTCATATGATGTTAGATGGGGAAATTCCATTATTGCAAAGGTACTTTCTTTTCTATTTCAATTCACATGCCTTTATTATTACTTTTTCTCGAATACCCAAGGGTATCTCTAGACATCCATCTACCAATTGGAGTGTCATTCTAGTAGGTTTGAGTTGCTCAACTCCCCATTCTTCACAAGCCCTTCTTGTCATAATGGTTACTCTAGCTCCACTTTTTTTATAATGAATTGAGAGTATTGTGTTTCCTTCCTCCCCTTCACAATATCCTCCAATTCTGTCTATTGGCACTTGCATCAAAGATTCCATATCTAAGTTTAAAGACTTTACAATTGAACTCTTTTTCTCCTTGCTTATATATTCTTGTATATGAGGGTTTTGTTTCATTACTTCTCTTAAAGTCCATGATAAGAAATTTTACAATGATCATTCACCCTGACTTCCATTTTCAATGGTATCTCCTTTGTTCTATCTATTTCCATGATATCTTCTTTCTCCTCTTCAGTTTTTGAGTAGGGAAATTGATCATTTTTTATGTGATTCCATTTTTTTTCCAATAATGTCTTCCACACCTTCTCCTGGAAGTTTTCTATGGTAGGGAAGTTGATCATTTTTTAATGATTCCAATTTCTTTTCCAATATTTCCTTCCACACTTTCTCGTGCAAGTTTTCTATGTTCTTAGGGTTAGTCTCTAGAGGATCTTCTTCTAGAAATTTTTGTGTCGTCTCTATAATTTCATTCTCTCTGCATCTAGTTATGGCATTGGATATATTTTTTCTTGATCATTTGGTATAGATCCTTCCTCTATTCTTGCCCTATATGCTTTGACCAAAGTGTCTAACTATTTTGACAGTTCTTGTATTGGCTTGCACTCACCTTTTTGTTTAAGGATATCCACTTTTGGTTTCTTTTGCATTTTTTCTTGTAATGTTTTCTCCAATTCTTCTACTTTCCTTTCCCATTATGAGTTTTGTTTAGCTCTTCTCTCTTTCCATGAAAAATTCTTTCTTAGGGTTTTCTTCTCCTCATCAATGTCTATTTGTTGATGTTTATCTTGAGCTCTAGTTATCACTTGCATAGGTGTTATTTCATCTTGACCACTTCTAAAAGTTGATAAAATTTCCACTATTTTAAAAGGTATGTGATCGTTTGCACTTTGGCTATTTGGATTTTTTAGACAGTATCTAATCAGATATTCTCTCCCACACTCCTCATAATGTGATCCTTATAATCTAAGAGTAGATAATGAAGGACAATCTCTCACAAAGTGATGTCTTTCACACCTAGAAGAGTTCACCTTCTATATATTCTTGAATTTGGGTTTTGGGTTTGACATGTAATTATCGGTTATGTACATGAATGTGGTTGCATCCATTTCCACTCTCCCATTTCCCAAATATTCCAAGTCTTGAAGATTAGGTTCTTTGTTGTATGCATAGTCCCAATTTGTTTCATCATAATTATCATCTAAATGGCTATTATATGTTTACAAACATTTTTTTCCTTAATGATAAAAACCATGATAAGGCACGTCATGTAAGGGTTAATCCAAAAGCTTCAAGTTGTGTAATAAACTACTTCCTCTGCTCTCAAAATTTGTGTGTACTCATCTCCATCGTCATGAGGATCTCTAGATCCTTCATAGTAGTTTTTTATACATTTTCTACTTGATATGGTCTCAATCGTTTCCCAAGGTTATTCCATTCATTTTTGCTTTTCATTGGAAACTCATCCAATCCTTCTCCTTTTCTCACAAAGAGATTAAGTGAGGTTTGATCCCTTCTCTCTCTTTGTGGCTCTATATGAGTTTGGCGTCTTCTATTTCTTGGATAATCTTGTTGTTCTAGGTTTTGATGTAAAGTTTCGTTTTTTAAGCACTAACCTAAATCATTAGTTTTATCAGGATTGCTTGTAAATAAATAAACACATCCTTGTCTATCCTCATATATGCCATCCATAGACTGAGTCACAGGCATCAAGTTTAAAGGAATTTCTAAGTTCCTCAATCTAATGCATTCTTTAAGCAATCCATCCTGATACACATAGACGATGTCCATTTTCACTAAAATATGATCAACCATGGGGTTACAATTCCTCATTTGGGAAGATCATATGTGCATAGGCTGAGTCTTGAAGTCATCTAGGATTTTTGATAGCACTTAAGTTTCTAGCTTCCATGCACTTTTCCTCTTCTGCAACAACTTTACACATCCACAATTGTGTATCCTCTTGCATCCTTCAAGGATTTGATCCTAGGAAATGCACCAATTGTGTCTTATCTAATGTTTTATGGATTGGGCTGCATTGGAGGGGTGGTACATCTCTATGAGAATAGTCCTTAAGGTTGAATTTGGTAGTTATCCCAAATGATGTAAGTACAAGAAATTGGTTCCCCATTCTTGCACTATTTGCAATTGTCCCATGAGTCTAGGATGGCTTTCATTGTGTATCCTTGGTATGTGATAGAGATACATATTTCCTATTTCTCTTTTGCTCATAGCTCCTATCTTGTTTATGGGTATTTTTGGTACTTTCTTTTTAGAACCTACTTGAGATGGGGAATTAGCAACTTATAGCAATTGGTTTGCTACATGCTTCCACAAATAAAGTTTGACTTTTAGCAACTCCTCTAAAGTGAGATGGTGCTGCAATTTAGTGTTCTTAACTACTTTAGTGATCCTAGGTAGAATGGATTCTTTGTTTCTAATCATTGCATGTTCCACTTCTTCAATTGGAGGAATCTCTCCTTGGCCCATTTCTCCTCTTCTATTTCTCGCAAAAACTCTTGGGAGTACTTACTGATTGATGACGGAATTCCATCATTAATAGAATTAAGAAAATAATATTCCTATGGGGGTAAGCTTTTCTTTTCATTTCCACTATTTTGAACTTCTAGAGTAGTTAAACTTTTGGGTTTAGCTAACAAATTCTCTAATCTCTTCAAAAGTCTTTCAAAATGCAGCTATATTTTATTACGTTTGTCTGATTGAAAAGATGGACTTGTGTACAACATAGCTTGAGCTAATTCTACCACTTTTACACAAAGCTTAATTCTCTCAATCTCTAAACCTACTTAGGGATAACATTTATGCAAATCAACTATGTTTGTCCCTTCTTGAAGTCGAATCTAATAGGCCTTGAACATCATGTCCAAGCCTTCTGGAGTAGGATCCGCTAGGACTGATCTTGCTCCAAGTTGATGTGGGATAGATTGTGGGGTAGTGGGTTGAATGGTGGTGGTGTCTAAGAGGGAGTTTGAGATGCATGTTCCACTATATCTATCTTTGTTTCTTCAAGGCTCTCTTACTAATTCACTCAGTTTCCTAGCCCATTGTCTCTTCAATCTTTCTTGACTCTCCTTCCAAGATCTCATTCTCCTTTTACCTATGCTCTCTGACTCACTAGCCTCTAAATTCTTTTCCTGCTCTATGTCTGGGGTCTTTTGTAGAGCCTATACTTTAGTGACTACCTTTACAAGGATGATATTATTCACACTTTCGTTAGGTTCTACTACCAAGCCAATGACATTGATTGGAGTAATGTTTTGCATTTTGGCTAGATTTAATGTCTAAGAATATGTTCCTTTTCACAATCAGGATAAAAACCTTGATCACTATAGGTTGAGGTTGTCCTGGTGGAGGAAGTGGAGAATCACGAATGAACTGATCCCTTGACATCTATAGCATGGTCCTCTAGGTGCCTAAGGTCTCATTTGTCTCAATTTGGGCCTAGGGTTTGGATTTGTATAAACCACATTAGAGAATTTAGGCTCTCAATTATGTTCTAATAGTGGTGCTTCATAGGGGGTAAATCTCATTATGCTCTCATGATTTAGAGTAATAAATCGGTGGGCTATCTACATGAGTTGAATCAAAACATTGAGAATTGGGATCACCTTCTAAGATTATTGGTGATTCTAGCACTAATGCCCCTATTGAGATCATCATCTGCCACCCATATTTGAGTGATATCATATTGGCAGGGGTGGATGTTGTTGTCCTAGAACTCATTGAGGTTTAGGTTGCATTTGATAGTGTGGCTGTTAATGTTGTTGTGTCCTCTAATATAGATTTTGTTGGTACTCTTTTTGATACCCCTAGTTCATACATGTGTATGGGGACCAAGCAAGGAGCCTTCAAATTCTAGATCTAGGTACTATCTATCATTCATTAATGATTGTAGTAGATGGACAATATTATACTTTATGAAGCATAAAGATGAAGTATTCTTATGTTTCAAGAAATACCTAGAACTTCTAGAAAATCAAATAGGTAGGAGACTAAGGTCAAATGGAGGGGGAGAATATTTCTCCCATAGTTTTGACTCTTATTTCCAAGAGAAAGCAATCAAAACAGAAATTACAACCAAGTATACACCTGAATAGAATGGAGTGGTAGAAAGGAGAAATAGAACCATAGTAGAGGCTACAAAGTCAACACTAAATGAGACTAAATTACCCAACTACTTATGGGCAGAGGGTATATCCACAACCACATATCTTATCAATAGAATCCCATAAAAATCATTGGATGGGATGAGACCCTATGAAGCATGGAATGGAAGAAGACCTAGCCTTGATCATTGCAGGATCTTTGGCTGCATAACATATGCACACATACCTTCAAAAATCAAAGGCAAGTTAGATCCAAAGGTAGAGAAATGTATCTTTATTGGCTATGACCTTAATTAGAAAGGATATAGGCTATACAATCCAAGCAATAAAGGCTTCATTGTAAGTAGAGATGTTGTGTTTGATGAAAACAAATCTTGGTTTGAAGATGATTGTAGGAAAATCAAACTTCCCTATGACCTAGAGGAAGACTTTCCAATATTGTCAAAGAGGAATGAGGTTACACTTGAAGTACCAAGTGATTTTGATGATGAACAAAAGACTCCAAGGAGAGAAATCAATTCTTGGAACTCAAATGCAAAGACAAAATGCAAAAGTTGAGAGATGTACCAGAATCATCTCAACAAACTATAAGAAGGTCTAGTAGTGAAAAGAGAAAGCCAAAAAGGTATGGTTATGATACTTCTTTGGTCACTAAACACTCAATATACATAGTACACGGCCCCCACCACCCCTCCACAGCCCTCCACAAACTCCACAAACCCCACACAACTCCACACCCCCCCATAGCCCTCCACAAACTCCACAAACCCCACACAACTCCACACCCCTCCACCACTCCACGACCCCCCACACAACTCCACACCCCCCCACAGTCCTCCACAAACTCCACAAACTCCACAAAGCCCACACAACTCCACACCCCTCCACAACCCTCCACCACTCCACGATCCCCCACACAACTCCACACCCCCCCATAGCCGTGCACCACTCCACGACCCTCCACACAACTCCACACCCCCCCACAACCCTCCACAAACTCCACAAACCCCACATAACTCCACAACCCCCCACAGCCCTCCACAAACCCCACACAACTCCATACCCCTCCACCACTCCATGACCCCCCACACCACTCCACACCCCTCGACAGCCCTCCACAGCCCTCCACAAGCTCCGCAAACCCCACACAACTCCACACCCCCCCCCACAACCCTCCACAAAATCCACAAACCCCACACCACTCCACACCCCTCTACAACCCTCCACCACTCAACGACTCCCCACACAACTCCACACCCCCCCACAGCCCTCCACAAACTCCACAAACCCCACACAACTCCACACCCCTCCACAGCCCTCCACCACTCCATGACCCCCTGCACAACTCCACACCCCCCCACAGCCCTCCACAAACTCCACAAACCCCACACAACTCCACACCCCCCCGCAACCCTCCACAAACTCCACAAACCCCACACTACTCCACACCCCTCCACAGCCGTCCACCACTCCACGACCCCCCACACCCCTCCATAGCCCTCCACAAACTCCACAAACCCCACACAACTCCACACCCCCCCACAGCCCTCCACAAACCCCACACCACTCCACACCCCTGCACAACCCTCCACCACTCCACGACTCCCCACACAACTCCACACCCCCCCACAACCCTCCACAAACTCCACAAACCCCACACAACTCCACACCCCCCCACAGCCCTCCACAAACTCCACAAACCCCACACAACTCCACACCCCTCCACAGCCCTCCACCACTCCACGACCCCCTACACAACTCCACACCCCTCCACAGCCCTCCACCACTCCACGACCCCCCACACAACTCCACACCCCCCCCACAGCCCTCCACAAACTCCACAAACCCCACACAACTCCACACCCCCCCACAGCCCTCCATAAACTCCACAAACCCCACACAACTCCACACCCCTCCACAGCCCTCCACCACTCCATGACCCCCCACACAAATCCACACCCGTCCACAACCCTCCACCACTCCACGACCTCCCACAAACCCCACACCCCTCCACAACCCCCCACAAACCCCACAAATCCCACAAATTCCCACGACCTCCCACAAAGTTCTCATGCAATTTTGGATATTTGGAGGATTATTTCTTATCCAAACCCTACAGTATTATATATCCTTGGAAAGCTCTCGACGAGAAATTTCCAATGGTACAATGATAATTCTGAGATCTTGGATGAATTTTTGACCACACCCCAAAAACCCCCACAAACTTCCCACAACTCACTCACCCCCTATTCCCACCCACAACCTCCCACACCCCCCGTAATCTCCCTCAACTCCCCACAACTCACCTCCCATACAACCCACTTAATATGAAGGATCAAAATCTACTACAAAAATTAGGTGAAGGATGTGCTTCTCAGGGTCGTTCAAACATCACGGGCGGCACAAAATGAGGAGCTCAGCTTGCATGCAAAAGTGACAGTAAAAGTGTAAGTGGTAAAAGTGAAAGTGGAGAAATGACTGTTGGCGCCAACCATTCATGAGGACTGCCTATTTTTGAGGATCCAATCCAAAATTGGTGGCATATTTGATCTACCCCTCCAATTTTGGGCAATCAATCGGCGCATGATCAGTGGACGTGAGGAATCGGCAAGGCCCTCTTGGCCCATTGGAGCCTATAAAAGCAATGGATTTGTGTTCATTTGGGATACATTGAGAGAGACACATATACATACGTACATGCAGGGGTCCTCTCTTGGCACTCTGTGGCTACAAGCCTACTGTAGGAAGTCACTCTGTGGTGAGGATACAGAGCGTGGGCTTCCCAGTGAGGGCTAATAGCACTATAGTGTAAAGAGAGTGGCTTGGTTTTGTCATTCAGTGTGAGTCATTGGTATTTCGTGCTCTTCCCCTTAGAGCAAGTCTTCATACTTTGTATTGATGAGTGCTAGTCTACATCTAGTTGTGTCCATTGTACGGATTGGATGAATCCCTTGTATTGATGTTGTTTAGTTCTAGAGTGGCATGTTAGCCCAGAGCATAAACTTTTGAGCATCTCTTTTTCCTATGTTGTAATCATCTGATTCAAACTAAGGAGTGGTTGGTCTTCCATTATTGTCATTTTGTCATTAATATTATCCCTAAGTATTCACAACTCTGTGCAATCATTGATATCTGCCTGCTCACAGAAGTGTTCAAGGGTATATTTCCCTAAGGAGAATCTCCCTTGAGTAGGTGAAGTACTAGAGTGCTTGCTGCATGCTCCTGTTAAAAATAGATACCCCAATACCTCCTCTACAGTTTGGCACGCTCGGTGGGACACTTGCATTTCTGTGAGGGGCCCTGAGGATAGTAAATAATCCTCTTTTTCAGTATTTTTGCCCTGTTGCATTTGCAAGTAGGTACATGACCCATACGCGAGCAGATAGAGCCTCTTCGTATACGAAGGAGCCTTAACAAGACAGCTATATCTTCGACTAGTGAACCTAACTCCCCTCTACCC
Organism: Ceratopteris richardii; assembly: GCA_020310875.1. NCBI lineage: Eukaryota > Viridiplantae > Streptophyta > Polypodiopsida > Polypodiales > Pteridaceae > Ceratopteris > Ceratopteris richardii. The sequence goes on along the minus strand of CM035423.1, from coordinate 167,924,714 downwards.
TCTTTGAATTTATCTATTGATTTTGGAGCGACACCACTGTCAAAGGAGAAGCATAGGGGAACATTAGACTTCTCCTCCGATACATCAGAAGAAACACCAGTGCAAATGGAGGATGTCTCTCATTTACTCTCCAGACTCAATATCAAGTTCCCTACCTTCAAGGGACAAGCTTATGAGGATGCTGATGATCATGTGAGGAGGTTCATCTCCTTATGTCGAGGACGAGGTCTGGAGAACAAAGAGGATGCAATGTTGGTACTCTTTCCATCCACATTGGAAGGCCTTGCTGAGAAATGATACAGTCAATATGCAGATGGCCATTTTGCTACATGGGAGGCTCTGAAGACGGCATTCTCACAGACATTTCGACCTAGTGACTCCTCGGAAAGAGCTTTAGACCATCTCGAGAATCTAAGGCTAAGGTCAGGTGAATCCTTTCATGAACTTCACACTAGAACAAAAGCACTTGTTGCACGTCTACCACATGCTCCAGGTGACTTCTTGGTTAAAAAATGGATAGAAAAAGCTCTGCCCAAGTCATCTCAGCAGAAGCTACGTGAGTCTCTTAGATTGGATGCAACCCTCAATGATTTTGTTGCAGCAGCATCACGCATTGAAGATTCTAGGCAACATTTTGAAGGGGATACACAATCGAATTATGCTGCAGAACTAGACCCTATTGGGCAACTGAGGAAGGAACTGGAGGCATTGAGAATGCAACAAAATCAACAAGAAGAGAAGATCTTACCACCACTGCGTCGCACTGATGATGAAGTAGCCCAACTTCGCCGTGAGTTAGAAGATTTGCAGACCACTCAGGATATAAGAAGGTAGATTTGGTGTACAATATGTAACAACAATGGACATTCCAATGCTAATTGCCCTAACAAGGTAAGCTGTCAATTTTGTGGAAAGGATGGTCATGAAGCTAGAGACTGTTACTACCTCAAGGGTACACAGCAACGAATTAACCCTCAAGCTTTGGATTCATATTATGCTAGTACTTCAAATGCACCTAATAGAGAGGAAAATTGTACGACAAAGCCCAGATATAATAGGCCTTTGATGTGCTACCGTTGTGGTGAGTATGGCCATATGCAAAACAGGTGTTCCCTTCCAGAAGATGCACCTCCTTGTCAGCATTGTCCCGAGGCTAAGGATCACTACACCAAAGATTGCCCAAGAAGCCGTCCTGCTCCAATCCACATGATTGCAGTCTCTCCACAAGAAGAAGGTAGGACCACTCAGTCTTATGCTGTTTCATCTTCTTCAATGCCCATGATGACTAGAGCCAGACAAGCGGCAACAACCCATAGAGAAGAACAAGAGGGAGTCCAGGATAAAGAAGAGGAAAAGAAGGCGGGGTGGAAGGGCATAGAGGAAATTGAAGGAGTTTATGAAAGGATGGCTACTTCTCTAAGGGACCAACCAACAAGTCTACAAGAAGACACTCATGAGGTAAACATTGAACAGATCTTGAAAGGTATTCATCACAAGGTTAGTCTGTACGAACTTATAAGGATGGATTCAAAAATAAGAAGTGACTTATTGAAGATTATACACTCTGCTCACTAGATCCAATCACCCAGTATAGATGGTTTCATGGTTGATTTTCCCCCTGCACCCTTGGCAGACTACCAAAGCTCAAGATTATTTGTTTGTATAAAGGATGAAGCTCTCACAGGTGTGATCATAGATGGAGGCTCTGGTATCAATTTGATGCCAGATCTCACAATGAAGAAACTGAATTTGAACCCCACCAAGATGGCACCATTCACAGTTACACTAGCAGATCAACATCAGGTTGCGCCTCTTGGCATTATTGAAAAGGTACTGATGATAGTACATGGTTGTCACTTTGTTCTACATTTTGTTATTATTGCACTTCCACAGGAGACTTCTTACCCTTTACTCCTGGGGAGACCTTGGCTCAGGCAAGCAAAAGCTTTGCAAGATTGGGGAAAAAACAAACTATGGATTTCAACAAGCACCAATAGCCAGCTGCAATTACATTTGGAAGAAGGATTCGACTTAGGGAAAACTACTGGGTATACTGTGGATACTCAGGTAATGCCCTCTCTACCCCAAGAAGAAGATACATTATTGAATTGGATGATGGAAAGTGTAGAGTGTTGCATAGTGGAAATCAGTGAAATAGAAAAAGAAGTTACGGATGAAGGAGTTGCAGGAAAAGGCCATGAAGATCACAAGGAGTTGGAGAATGAGAGTTTGTAGAAGAATACAAACTTTGAAGAGGCAAAAAATATAGAAGTACCCGAAATGGAAAGTTATGAGCCTGGGTGCAAAGAAGATCTTGCTTTTACGGATATACCTCAAGGATGGACCAGAGAACATATTGTAGAATATAAGTTAAAGTCCACTCATGCATACAATGGAGATGATTTCTCAAACAAGACTAGTCCTGAAACACTGGTTCAAGAAATAAATCTAGGGGATGAAGAGGACCCTCAAGTAGTCCACTTGGCCTCTTGGCTATGGCATTATCCTCCTTTACTGCAGAAGGTAACTTCTTTACTTTTTACTTACAAAAATGTCTTCGCATGGTCCTACAAAGATCTAACAGGGATATCAGAGGAGCTGGGATTACACAGAATACCCTTAGTTGAGGGAGCCGTGCCTGTAAGAAGTAGGCCGTATCGACTCAATCCAAAATATGCAAAGGCGGTAAAGTTGGAAGTTACAAAACTAGAAGAAGCAGGTATAATTGTTCCAGTAGAACATTCCAGGTGGCTTTCTTCTATGGTTATTGTACCCAAGAAAAATAGTGGAAAAATAAGGGTTTGCGTTGATTTTCGTGCATTAAATAAAGTGACTGTTCAAGATGGATTTCCTCAGCCCTTTTCAGAACAAGGACTTGAGGAAGTAGCCGGTCACACTTTGTATAGCTTCTTGGATGGTTTTAGTGGCTACAATGAGATAGTGATCCATCCTGATGATAGGGACAAAACAGCCTTTGTTACTCCATGGGGCACTTATGTCTATACTCGCATGGCTTTTGGTTTGAAGAATGCACCAGCTTCATTTAATAGAACAATGTATCTGATATTGGGCAAGTGGTTAACAACCTTTCTCCTCATTTTCATGGATGACTTTTCAGTGTTTTCAGGCACAGATAGAAGAGCAGCAGTTCAAGATTTCCATGATCATTTGAAAAATCTAAAGGAAATCTTTGAGCAATGTCTCAAAACAGGTTTGAAGTTAAATCCTGCTAAATGTCATTTTTTGGTCACCAAGGGCACTCTTCTTGGTCACATAGTATCTGCTGAAGGGATAACGGTTGACCCTGCAAAGGTTACTGCTATTCTATCCATGCCTATTCCACAAAGCCCAAAAGAAGTGCAAAGTTTTTTGGGCCATGCAGGATATCATAGAAGATTCATACGAATGTATTCAGAAATAGCTAAGCCCTTATCAAGGCTTACCAGTAAAAAGGTCCCTTTCTCATGGAGTGCTGAAGCTGAGAAAGCATTTTGTGAACTGAAAATGAGGTTATGTACTGCTCCACTTTTAAGTGTTCCTAACTGGTCATTAGAGTTTCATGTGCATACATATGCTAGTCTTCATGCTGTTGGTGCAGTTCTAGCTCAACCATCATCACACAAGGTTGATAGACCTATCTCCTATGCTAGCAGACTACTCACCCAAGCAGAAAGGAACTATAGTACGAACAAAAGGGAAGGCTTGGCTATTGTATTTGCTCTTTAGAAGTTTCGGCATTACCTTCTCAGTGTACATTTTATAGTCATATCCGACCATCAGCGCTTGAAGTACTTGATAAACAAGCCTAGAGTAGCTGGAAGGATTTGGAGATGGTTACTCCTCTTTCAAGAATTCAACTTTGATATGCATATTAAGCCAGGAAGAGAGCACCACATGGCAGATCAAGTGTCCAGGACTGCAATGAGCGAGAAGGCAACATGTATTAATGATGAACTAGTGGATAGTAATCTATTTCTAGTGGCAATTCAGACTCATTGGTATGATGGAATTCTCCATTTTCTCACTACTGGAAAACTCCCAAAACACTTGACACCTATAGAAAAGAGAAGATTGCTCCTGAAAACCAAAGCATATTCACTTATAAATGGAAATTTATATAAATATTACTGTCAGGATGATATCTTGAGAAAGTGTGTTTATCCAGAGGAGGTAAATCTTTTGTTAGAGGCAGCACACAGTGAAGGGCATCTAAAGGGGGAAGAATTGGCTCACACAATCATCCACAAGGGACTATAGTGGCCTCATATTTACAAGGATGCGATCAAGTTTGCTAAAGAATGCCACATTTGCCAGAGATGTGCTCCTACGCCAACCAGATTGAATTTCCAACCATTAGTCATATCTATAGGATGGCTCCCATTTGAACGATGGGGTCTTGATTTCATAGGACCAATTAGTCCAATTGGTCAACCTGGGGGTAAGAAGTATATTTTGATGGCCACATGTTATGCAACTAAATGGATAGAGGCTAAAGCTACTGTGGACTGCACAGCGTTAACAGTAGCTAAGTTCTTGTATAAACGTATTTTCTCAAGATTTGATTGCCCACTCGAAATCACTAGTGATAGGGGAACACATTTTGTAAATCAGCTGCTCCAATTTATATTTGACAGGTACAAGGTCTTCCATAAAAAATCTTGTGCCTACTATCCAAGGGCAAATGGGCAAGCAGAGAGCTCCAATAAGATTTTGATCAGTTTGCTGCGCAAATTATCTTTTGATCATCAAAGCTTTTAGGCCACAAGCATTGATCGGTGCAATTTGGGCTTTCAAAACTACAAGAAGGGGAACCACTGGTGAGAGTCCATTTCGCTTAGTATATGGAAAAGAGGCATTGGCCCCATTTGAATTCATTATCAAAAAGGAAATGGGAACCAAAACCATTGAATTGAACCTCCCATTGAAAGATTGGTGGCATTAAAAGAATACAAAGAAGGAGCAATGTAAAAACTTCAGGTAACACAAGAAGAGCGTGTTGCAGAGCAAAGGAGCACATGAGAAGAGCCCCAAAATTTTCAAATTAATGGGCATAATTTTTCTTCTTCGAGGTCTTAGAGAATTCCCTGAAAACCATGTAAATGCACTAGAGGAGTCCTTTAGTTGCATAACCCCAACTTGTTGTAAAATACCCTTTGTAAATTAGTAGGAAATTTACTTTTTTGGAATAAAGTGCCGGTCTCTTGTGTGAAAGGACCAAACTTAGGGCACATGTATATAAGTCACTTTGTGACTCTTTGTAGAGACTTTTTGCCATGGTGAAGAAGGAGCTCTCCAAAATTTCGAATTTGCCTCTTCATTGCAGATTTCGATCTTCTCTTTGATCTTGTATGTGTGTATAATGCTTGGAATGTGTGTGTAGGACTGTTGTCTACCCCTCCCCATTATTTTTGAGCTACTATAGTGTGTGTGTGAGCTTGTAGGAGTTATGGCGTGAGTGTGGGTGCTTCCCACCATTCACCACTTTGGCCATAACTTGAAGCAGAGTTGTCAAAATCGAGTGAAAACTTTCAATAGATGCGTCTCATCGAGAGCTTCGAAACGAGTACCCTATTGACTATATTCCAAGTTCGAAGCTGGGAGAAATCCTCGATTTTCTGAAAACTGCTGTAAGAGGTATCGCGGCAGACACTTTCAGCATTTCAATGAGTGTGAGAGGTGGATTAGTCTTTTCTCATGCATACAAGCTTAACCACTTCATTTTCCATCATGTGTGCACATGTCGTCATACACTTGGTTAGGTCGTTCGATTGGATTGACATTTAAATGTGTGTTAATTTCCCACTATATGCACTTGTGCTGCAATAGAGGTACAATCTCATTGGCACGAGTCCTTGAGTCTTCTTGACTCAAGTACACACGTTTTTGGCGCCGTTGCCGGAGAACACTCAGCCAAGGTGCCTTCGTGATGGTTATAGATTGAGTGAGATAGAATCGTACTTGTAGAAGTGAATTCGTCCCGTGGCAAGTAGTCAATCACTTCAACACTTGTTACTTCACATCCCGGAGGTGTGTGTAATAAGTTTTAGGTTTAGGGTTAGTAGGAAGGGAGAGACAGAGGAGTTAGGGTTAGGTTAGACGGAGAGGAGAAGTGACGAGAGGTGAAGTAGAAGTAGGCAAACACCATCAAAAAAGTCCCAAAAATCATCTAAAATTAGCAAGGTTCAAATTCTGCCAAAAAAGGTATAAAAACCAAAAAAATTGGCTCATTTGACACTTCACAGTGTTCTGGTATCGCCTGAGAATAGCGACTGTATTATGTGCTACATATCGTGCGATTCAAGCCTTAAAAAGCGGAACTTGAGCTCACGGAGTGAACTAGGCTGTGCTAAGGTAAGATTCCTCAAAGTATTTACAACAAAAACTCAAGAAAAATGCACCAACCAATGACTAAATGCATGCACGGTATCGCGGAGGGGGAATAATTGTTATTTGAATTTCTTTTGTGAGGGACAAGGGCCTAGGAGTGAAGAGGTGTGTGAGAAGAGCAAGGGGGTGCAAAACTTTGTGAAATTTTAGGCTTTTTGGCTTGAGTATCGCGATCGGTTGAGATTCGGTATCGCGATACCAAAACTCCCTTGTATCGCGATACTCGCCGAGAGATCGTATCACCGGGTACCAGTCTTGGTATCCTGATACCACTGTGGTATCGTGTCACTAGGTTGGTATCGCGATTGTGCATTGCCTCGAGGTATCGTATCGGCACATACCAAAGTATCGTATCGTCCGCTTGCCTAAGTAGTATCGCGATACCATCTTTAGTATCGTATCGCTTGGTTATCCGGTATCGTATCGCGAGGACCTGGGTATCATATCGTACCATTTCCTAGTGAAGTATCGCGATACCATACCTGGTGTCGTATCGTGCACGTGGTTGTATTGTATCACCACTTGTCCAGGTATGGTATCGTCTCCTCGTGGAGAATCGTATCACGATACCAAATTAGTATCGTGTCGGCGGTGTGTCTGGTATCGTATCACAGCCAAGTCCCGTATCGTATCGTTTGCTACCCAAGTATCGTATCACCTCTATTGTGTGGTATCGTATCGTAGGACTTCCAATGTCGTATCGTGACCAAAAGTAGTATTGTATCATCACTGGTGCTCTGGTATCGCATCGGGAGGATTGTTGGTATCGTATCGTAGCAATTGTCCAGTGTCGTATCGTCTACTGCAGACAATATCACATCGTGTTGACTTCAAGTGTCGTATCGTGGCCATTATGGTATCGCCCAGTGCAATATCGCCGGGAAGTGGTATCGGCCAGAGTGTTGGAAACATTTTGTCAGGTAATTAGAGGTATTGGAAGAGCTACTCAAGGAGTGTCTCTGAGACTGAGAGAGACTTAGGAGGGTGAATGAACTTGAGGTCAGGGAGAGTGCTAAGTAGCCGAAGAAGTGTCATATCCTCAGTGGGAAGTGCTGCCCAGGTTAGTCACCACTCCGCCTACTCAGAGACCTCAAGCGATTCCGAGGAGGAAATACCCATGGCTTCGGAAGACATGCAGGGTCCAACACCAAATAGAAATTTCATGTCCACTGTTGAGGGAGATTACCGTACTTCCTTATAGTATGTGTCTACCAATGCCTAGGAGATCCCTATCTACTTGGATGGCTTAAATAGATCTGTGGCCATGATGGTAACTTCCATGAATGCCACAATCGTACCCCGACCTACTGTCAAGTACGAGGGAGGAGCATATGTAGACAAAATTGGTCATATCTATATTGTGACGGAATTTCTTGAGAGGATCAATGAAAGGGGGGAATTTGTGGACCCAGAAAACCCCAGAAGAACACACCCTGAAGAGTTAGTGACCACCCCTAGGGGCAGGTCCCAAGTATCACGAGTCTTGAGAGGAGATTTGATACCTCAAGATGACTACTTATTGGAAGTCTATGATCCATGGATCAGACTTGTTGCTTCAAACAGACTTACCTGCTCCAGGAAGAGAAGAAAGCCCCATGACATTTTATGAGCTAAAAGACCCAGATGATGAAAGTAGACTCACCTACTTGGACAAAGATCAAAGGAGATATTGGCCCGTGAGTTCCTTAGACAGGGCTCGACTGAGATACATGGGTGCACCTGTATTTCCTCAGAGAGATCAGGCAACTACCTCACAAAATCCTTTTGGAAATCAACAAGAGACGGAACATACCACCTCAGGATAGACCAGCCAACGAAGTGTGCCCAACCGTACTCATGTACAATTTGCAACTCCAGGAGTGCAAACACACAATCAGACCTAGGCAAGGGTAGGTAATCAGTACAGACCACCAATCAGACCACGACCACCGGTAGGAGGACAGCCTGGAATACCTCCAATGAGACAGCTGTCCCAGTCTTCCCTGTAATGCCCAGACCGCCTGAACCAATGAGAAGACTGAGACCTATCCAAGTGGCAAAGTGTGTAAGAAATCATTACGATGGACTGGGGGAACCCTACGATCACATTGCAAAATTTAAACAAGTTCTAAGGGCAGAGCAAGTAGACGACTTCTTTGTGCAGTATGAGTCTTTTGGACTCACCCTCACAGGGACGGCTCTAACTTGGTTCCAACCCTTAGATCCAAATCAATTTGGAAACATGGAACAATTCTTTCAAGAATTCATTGGGGAATTCACAAAGAGAGGGATTAAACACAATTCTACGTCTTTAATCCACAACTTTAAACAAAACTCCAATGAAACTGTGAAGACGGCGGCCAGAAGATTCAATCAGTATGTGGATAGATGCCCAATTGCCGAGAGACCCACGCAACAAAAAATGATTTCATTATTTTTGGATGGACTTACAAACAGAACTCTAAGAACGCTAGTGTACGTGAAGAGGTTACAAACAACTGAGTGAGTGCGTTCAAGAGTGTATTGATTTGGAAGATAACCTAGCCGAGGACCTCAAGAGTACACCCAGCCTCACTAAGTCAGAAGATTCAAGGAGTACCATCACATCCAACTCCAGTAACATGGAAGAATTAGCGGAACTATTAGCAAAGAAACTAGGAGTTCAGGGGCAAAGAGCTTACCAACACCCGGCCCAAAGAGTGCCTATGCTACGGAGATGTAACTTATGTGGAGGAGATCACCCCACACACTTGTGTGTGAGAGGAGGGACTGGTGCACAACCTATGTATCCATACAACAGGCAGCACCAACAAGGGACTTCTTTGTACTGCCACATAGAACAAAAATACACCAACCACACTACTGAGAATTGTCCATTTAACCGGCAAGCACGGCCTTTCCAACCACCGCAGTATCGACCATATGGATACCCACCTAGGGAGCCAAGCAGAGAGTTACCAAGATACAACCCGTATCCAACACCAGCAGGAGCATCAAGGCCATATGAACAGGCTCCATATCCACCACCACAACCAGTGCTAGGACCCCAACTATCGCAACCTCAACAAGTAGTGCCGGTGAAGTATGCTCAACCAGAGGAAAACCTGGAAAGAGCCCTAGTACCAACTTCGACAATGACCAACGTAGAATCTAAAAACCCTGGATATGAACCGCCACCAGGAGAGTACCACCCATACGAAGCCAACATAATAGAATATGAATCTGCATATGATGCGGCTTATTATGGATATGAAGGCTATGATCAGACTTATGGAGTAGAGACGGCTACCTTAATGTATACGGCTCCTAAAGCACAACCAACCATGAGACCTCCCATTAGACCACCTGTGCAGAGAGGACCATGCTATAGATGCGGAGGAGACCATTTCATTAGAGAGTGCCCTTGACCTTATAACCCTCCACCACCTAGGATTTGGGAAGGATATTGTAGTGATTGCGGAAAGGAACATCTTTTGAGACTGCCCCAAGAATCCGACAAAAACCCAAGATATTGCACCAATCAACGTGATTGAGGTCATAGAAGGATCGGGAGGTGATAAGGAGTACACTGTGCCGTTAAAGGACATTATTAGAGCCCAAACGAAGCAACAAAAAGGAAAACAACCAGAAGAGGAACAAGAGAGCACTAACACTATAGGCCCTAAAATTCAGGTAGTCGAGGATTCTGAGGACCCACGTGAGAATTCCCAGAACACAAAAGTACAAAAATGGAAGGAAAGACGAGAAAAACTCAAAGATAAATGGGCAAGAAATAAGAGTCAAGATAGTAAGAAGCAAACCAAAAACTTGAATGAGCATAAAAAACAAAGGACTCGGAAGGAGATCCCTGAGCCACCACGTACTCAAGAGGTAGAGAAGCCAGGATCAATTCTAGCTGACCCAAAGCCAGACGACTTAGACATGTGGTTGAAAGCTTACCAAGCTAGAATCAAGATGGGCCCAAATATAGAGCAACATGAAAAACTCTACCCTCAAGGGGAATTAGAAAAAGAAAGACTGGCGATATGCAGGAAGCTTATAGAGGTAGCACAAGCAACCCTAGAAAAGACTATCCCAATTCTACCCAAGACAAGGATTGCACATAGTCTATACAAAGAATGCATCAAATCCAAGGGTAAGGAACCGAGGAAGAGGGATGACCAAGGTGAACGGATAAAAGTACAAGATGAACCTGTGTCAATAATACCACACCTAGAGGCAGATTGGCCAAAAGACTTATGGAATAAAATCCGAGAAGACCAATGGAAGAAGAATGGAGTCAGTCCGCCTCCTTTTGATAAAATAGATGTGGGAGATTGTCAACCCCATCCCAACCTAGAGGAAGTATATGAGGAAGTATCAAGACTCGATAGAGGTAGAGAGGAAACCCTGAGCATTTCAACATTGCCTAATTACATGGGAGAATACGAAAGGGAGTCTATAATAATACGAGCAGCCACAGTACATGGGAAGGGAAAAGGAAACTTAGAGGAGAGTTCACACAATCTAACAGAACTAAAGAAAACAAAAGTGCAATGCAAATTGATGGTAGAAGAGTTGCTTCAACTTAAACCACAATTATGGAGGCAGTTAGCAAACCAATTAGAACCACAGCCAGAGAAAGGAGAAACGAAAGGAAAGGAAAAAGAAAACAACTCTACAATACAAATCCCAGTTGATAAAGTGGGAGAATTTAGTGAAGGAGACGAAGGTAATACGTGTCTACCTGTCACCCACAATGGTTACATGACCAAGGCTATCCTAGATACGGGATCCGGGGTAGGAATTGCCACCAAGGAGGTTTGGGAAAAATGGGGAAAACCTGCCTTACGACCCACACGCATGAAGCTCCAATTAGCAGACGGTCATGTGGAAAACCCTTAGGAATATTGGAAAGAATCAAATTAACCACCTGTGGAGTAGAATTTGAAGACACATTAGCCATTTGTAAGTTCGAGAAAGCGAACAACTATGAAATGATATTAGGACGACCCTTCATGAGACAAATGCGAGTAGTACAAGATTGGGGAAGAGATTCGTTATACCTGCAACATCAAGGAAACACCACCAAGATAAATATGCACACATTTGCCTATCGAGATGTCCCTCCACTACAATGGAATCCAGTATGTAGGGAGGAAGATGACCTATCCATTCATAGTGCTGGATCAAGTGATCAATCTTGGATGCATGAGGATGCCCAGTTATGGATGTGTAAAGAAGCCAAGAGAGAGGAGAGAAAAAAATAACTGTGGCCGATAGGACATCCTAACTACCGATCAGTAGAAGACCCAGATTACATGCCTCAAATCTTTCCTGATGAGATCTTCGAGCCGCATGGATGGATGGAAATTTTAGTAACCTTAGATGTGTGCGTAAATGAAGAAGTTTTGACGATGAACGAGTGCATAGATGAGGAAGGCTATGATGTAAATCTCTATATGGTTGTCCTTCAGGAAGTAGAAGAAGGAGAAATCTTGGAAAAAGAATGGAAAGAGGAATATGAAAGCATAGAATATGAAAGAGGAATATGAATTTGACTCCGAAGAAAGCTACCTAAACACTATTTAGAACAAGAAGGAACAGGAACCAACAAAAATCTTAGCAATTGAAGCTGCCCCGCCAATACATAAGTAGAGGGAAGACATGAGTAAGGTAGAGCCGGACCCAGATCTTTTTGAAGTTCCTGAACATTTTAAAAAATACGAAGTAGAAGAGAGAAAGGTAGCCATTCAAATCTAATTCCAACCAAGCTTGACAAGAGGTTCTACATGACCAAAACTTTGCAATGATATGCCTCTTGACTTCCATAACAGTAAATGAGACTACCTGTGCATCTCCAGAATCTTGTATGGCTCCACCAAGTTTGTCTTTGTTGGAAATGCAACCAAGAGGGATTGCACATGTTTTCAGAGTTATCACTTTTAGACAAAGTTAACCATGGCTAAACCAAGATCAAAATTGGTCAAAACAGTAAAAAATTACAAAAATTTTTAATTGCATATTTGGAAATAACATGTCAAGAACTTTCCATCGATATATAATACTCAAAATTTGGACCATATGTGGGCAATCAAAAGTCAAACCCTAATTTTTCAAAATCGTGTGAAAAGCAATTTTTATGTGTGAAAAGTAGTTTTTAAAATAAAAAAGCAAAATACCATGTAAATTTCACAAAAAAAAAACCCAAAATTAGGGTTTTCGTAATCTTCAAAATTAGGGTTTCCAAAAATTTTGGAAGGTAGTCTAAGCCTTAATAGAGGGAGTCTTCTTCAACTTTGGAGAAGAGAAGAGCTTGGATTTCTTCATCTTCAACAAGGAGGGGAGGAGCTAGGGTTTGTGTCTCTTATTTATCCACAAGGAGGACATTGACTTGAGCTTATCTATACTTGGAGGAGCTCATCTTCACTTTATGGAGATTGTGAAGTGACGAAGATATGTTGCAGATTTGTGCATTTATATGCAAATTTTATGATCCTTTGTAACATTCATGTACTTCATATTTTGGAATGTATGGCGTATATTTGGAGCTTTGCTCCGTCTCTCTATTGTCATGTCTATTCTCTCTCATGTCTCTGTTTCGTTTTTGTCTCCATATTGATTGTGGGTCATAACAACCAGTAATGTCTATTCTCTCTCATGTCTCTATTTCATTTTTGTCTCTGTATTGATTGTGGTTCTTAAAAACCAACTATTGGTATCAGAGAAGGTGAAAATAGTGCACATAGAGCATGTTGAGAATAGTGCAATATATGTAAAGATAAGAGCAATATGGAAGACACAAGTGAAGCTCAATTCATTATTTAGCACATAGGAGCACGTCCATAAAATAGGAAGCTTGCTCAGTACATGAACCAAAGGAAGTAAGCTCCAAGAGGGGTCGCATCAATCATATTTGATTGCTCAAGCAATCACACATTTTGTAGATGTTCTTAACATGTCATATTCAGGTTTTATATCACATTTCTAAAGACTTGCAAGATTATTAGGATATATATTTATTTGACTAAAGGAGTGGAAACAGATCTATATTCAGAACCTTATGGTGGACAATTTCTCAACTTCTTGTATACATTTGTTGTGGATAGGTGTAGACAAGAGCATATGAGTGATACTTGATAGGCTTGACCCACCTTGAGAGTCGAGGAAATATGTTTTAAGTCTATACTTTTATCTTTTGCTTTCCCTATTTTTATCCTTCCATGCTAGTATTTGGATAAGAATAGTATATGGGAAAATTTTAGGAGTTCTCTTTTTCTGTTGGATGGAGTGCTCTTCATGTGAACAATCTTATGTATTCTTATGGACATTTACATGATCTTTATAGATGTCTTCATCATTATCACTTTTTCATGTAGCAACATCATTTCTATCCAATAGAACATATATACTTTTCTTTGCATATTCCCCTTGTGTCAGGTTAGGAGGGGATTGTTGGAAATGTTCCCTTCCATTAGAGGGATCGCACATGCTTTCATAGTTGTTTAGTCTTAGACAAAGTCAACCATGGTCAAACCAAGATCAAAGTTGATCAAAACGATAAAAAATTGAAGAAGTTTGCTATTGCATACGTGGAAAGTACAAGTCAAGAGCTATCCATTGATATAACACTTAGAATTTGGACCACATTTGGATAGTCAAAAGTCAAACCCTATTTTCTGAAAATTGTGTGCAAAGCAGTTTTTTGTGTGAAAAATAGTTTTTAAAAGCGAAAAGCAATATACCATGTAATTTTGAGCCAAAAAACATAAAAAAATAATAGAAAACCCAAAAATTATGGTTTCTATAATTTTTGGAATTAGGTTTCCGAAGATTATGGAACCTTGCTTTTTGAGTTTTTTAATGCCTTTTAAGTTTGCTTTTCATGGAGAAACAAAAACTATATAAGAAGGAGGCCTATGGCACTCACATCATCACTTAGTGTGGTAGGCCTAAATAATAATCACAAGTTAAATCAAGGTCTAATCTTTATTAGGGTTACAGGTTTTGCCATTTATTTCAGCATATAGGCTGTATTTTCTACATACAATCCTACAACCTTCTATTTCAAGCACACTCACACTTTTCTACAATTCTTAGACACTCTTTTCTCATACATTTGTACCTAGAGTCCTGTTACATCCAGCCCTATATTCAGATTTTGTGTATTATACACATTGTATTATTATTCATTTATCAAGTAAATTTTATTTTTGAGTAGCGTTCAATTGCACTTTAACTCTCTCTTGTCTCTTGTCTATTTCACGCATAGTACAAAGTAGAGATTTAAATTGTAGATTTAAATCGGGATTTAAATCGGGATTTAAATGGGGATTTAAATCGGGATTTAAATCGTTTAAATCGTAGAGGTTTTAAAAAATAAAAATAAAAATCGATGTTTTTATTCATCAAGAGAGATTTCTATTTTTTTCTTATATTTGAGGTATGCACAATCCCTATTGACTCATGTATACATTTTAGTGTCAAAAACACATAAAATACCTACTGTAGAACCCCTCCCCATTACATCATTACAATTTACATCGATGAGCTGCCATACATGATACATCATAGAACTTAAATGAATGATAAATCATGAACATCATATCCACATTGCAATTTACATCATAAATGAGATAGTGATCAATGACATTTCATTACATGAATGATGAAAAGTAAAAGATGTACATGAGTGTCAATAGCCAATGGCACAAAAACCATAGAGCAAGTGGAAATGTCATACCAAAAAGCATAGAATGATGATGTGATCACTATCACAGAGTCCAGACTATAATCTAAGATGAATCATGAGTCGTGACTCATGACTCCTCAATGTCATCCATGGAGTCATCATCTATGGGATCCTCATCAATGTACTAGCCCATGATGATGTACTATCCGACTCGGAACGTCCAAACTGAGCTAGAAGTGCTGTAGCGTCGGGCCCAAGATCATCTCCGCTAGAAGACGAGGCTGATAACTCCTCCCAATCATGTGCATGCTCTGTAGAAGTCCTAGGGCCACCAATATCATGAACACTAGATGTCCCACCACGCTGTTCACGACCTCGTCCACCTCGTCTCGAATAATACTTTCGTGGCCGACTAGTAGATGGCAATGATGGATCATCTACATGTCGCATAATATTTTCATAAAACAATATATTAGAATTAAGAAACTAAAATGAAGAATGAAAAGTATTCTTATCTATAGAGTATAGACTATACATTATAATCTAAACTTTGTACCTATGTGAGGTCTATCCCTTCGAGTGCGACTACGGGTTTGACGTACATGTCTCTGTGGCTCCATGGCAAGCATGGCAAAGATCTCTCTCTCCTCCTGAGGGATCTGAGGGATATCTTTGACGAGGCCAATATCAATAGAATCTACATTAACCTTGTTAGAGTATGATCAATGTCTACCCCTCATGATTGTATGCACATTTTGTAAGGCCCCCTTTATGAGGAGAAGCCAAGCGTGCATTACCCAATTGATGGGAATCCCAACTTGAATGTTGGATGAAGGTCATATTGGACCATGTAAGATATTATAAGGAAAGGGAGTTACCAGGGTCCCCAATTGTGGGGTCCGGGGCAGCGGTGAGCAGCCCCGGCTGGGGGGTCCAAGGGGGCCAGCGGGCCCCCTGGCTGGGGGGTCCCAGGGGGCCAGCGGGCCCCCTGGTGGGGGTCCGGGGGCAGCGCCCCCGGCGCGACGGTAAAGGGAATATTCCATGGAATATTCCCTGTCGGAGTCAGAAATCATTTATATTTGTTAGGTCGGTTCAACCAGTCTAAGCCGTGTATGGCAATTACGCGGGCGGTGGCCGCCCACGCCCTACCGCCCATGTATAGCCGTCCATGGCAGGCCACCCATGATCCTATATATACATGACTTCTGCACTACCTAAGACATTGAGTTGAGCCAGCATACCTCTACCTTGTATCTCCCTATCTAGAGTTGTCTAGATCACCATTTAAGCTCTACCTTGAGAGCGCACGGGTGGACAACGCCATCATCTTTGTACTTGCTGCTAGTAGAAAATTGTTGAGATTCTCCTATATCTGTTATCTTCTCTGCTATTGCTCCTGTGTTATATTGCGTAACTATTGTCTTACATGGTATCAGAGCTGTAAGGTTCGAATAGCTTGAGAAGTATCATTATTTTAGCCTACTAGCAGACTAGAATATCAGTAGATTATTCGAGTGATTACATGATGGCTTCATCGTCGAACACTAGTCTTGGTGCTTCACCTAATGTTAATGCTGCACCTATTCGAATTCGTCCACCTGCATTCACTGAAGGGAAGCTGGATGGAACCAACTATACACTCTGGAAGTTCAAAATTTCTGCAATTTTGGACTCCTATGAATTACTTGACACTGTCATGGGACCGATGGGATTGGATCCAGAGCCTATACCAGTTGAAGATCCAGCAAATTCAAGATTGATGATTCAGCCAGATCCAGATCTTCTACGAGCTTGGAAGAGGCGGAATGCTGATGCATTATGTGCGATTGTCACTAGTGTAAGTGATTCTGTGCTTACTTTAGTTCAACATACTACTAAAGCACATGAGGCTTGGGGCATATTGGCTCGACAATATGAGACCAAGAACCACACTAGGATACAGAATTTAGAAAATCAATTGGCAAATGAAAAGCATTCTGATTCTGAAAAGGCTGAAGATTTTATCAAACGGATAAAGCATCTTCAAGATCAATTGGCTGCAGTTGGTGTTGTTATAACACCAGAAGAGCTAGCTCGAAGATCTGTACGTGTTCTTCCAGCAAAGTATGATGGATTAGTAACAGCCCTTAACACTCAGGTAAGGCCAACTCCTCTTACATTTGAAGAGTTTTGTGCCATGCTTTTAGAAGAAGAGATGCGGCTGAAGAATCGGCAAAGTACAACTGATGCTGCATTCTCAGCAAATGCAAAAGGTAAAGGCTCTTCAGAGGGATCAAAGAAGAAGCCAAAGAAGAAAAAGTTCACAGGAAGTTGCTTCTATTGTGAAAAGAAAGGCCATGCCATCAAGGATTGCAGAAAGAAGCAAGCTGATGAACGGAATGGGACTGTAAAATCATCATGGAAGAACAAAGAGTCTGCAAACAACACAGAGCTGGAACTTTGGGTAGCTATTGAAGAGGTATGTTCATCTGCTCAAGCTCGTGTTGATGAGCCATGGATTTTAGACAGTGGAGCTTCTCGCCATATGACTAGTAAAAAGGATTGGTATAGTTCCCTAGTGCCTCTGCGGGAATCCATCAATGTAGTGGTGGGAAACGACTCCAAGTGTCCAGCTGAAGGAACTGGAACCATCTCTTTTATCACTTCTCCAGGTGTTGAGAAAAAGTTATCCGATGTTCTCTATGTACCTACACTCAAAAGAAATTTGTTGTCAGTTTCTGCAATAACAGATCGTGGACTCGAAGTTCACTTCAATAAGAGTGGTGCGGAAATCATGGATTCATCAGGTAATGTTGTAGGTAAAGGCACACGACGGGATAACTTGTATGAGTTAAGTGCTTTAACTGCTACAGAAGATAAAGATGTAAGCAGGTTATGGCACCAACGATTTGGGCATCTCGGATTTGCAGTTTTGAAGGAGATGCAACGAACAGGGATGGTTGCTCATTTGCCTGCATTTTCAGAGTTGCAGGAACCTTGTGAAGCTTGTATGATGGGCAAGCAACAACGAAAGGCATTTCCAAGAGAGACCAGCAATCGATCTCAAGCTCCTCTAGAGTTGGTACATGCTGATCTCTGCGGTAAAATGTCTACACCTGCTTTAGGAGGATCTTTCTACTTCTTGCTGTTAGTCGACGATTATAGTAGAAAGATGTGGGTTTATTTCATTCGAGAGAAGGCTGATGCTTTTGAAAAATTTAAAGCGTGGCATAAGTATGTAGAAAGTGAATCAGGAAGGAAACTGAAGAAATTTAGAACAGATAGAGGAGGTGAATTCTTGTCAACAGAATTCAACAATTACTGTAAGGAGCATGGTGTGAAAAGGCAACTTACCACAGCTCATACACCTCAACAAAATGGCGTTGTTGAGCGCAGGAACAGGACAGTAGTTGAAATGGCTCGTTGTATGTTAAAGGCTCAAGACATGCCTGATTCATTCTGGGCAGAAGCAGTCAATACAGCAGTCTACATCCTCAATCGAAGCTACACAAAAGCTCTGAAGGGGATGACTCCTCAAGAAGCATATTCTGGTAAAAAGCCTTCAGTTTTGCATTTCAGAATTTTTGGTTGTTTCTGTTATGCACATATTCCTGATTCAACAAGATCAAAGTTGGATTCAAAAAGCAAAAAGTGTGTCTTCCTAGGATATAGTGAAGAGTCTAAAGCATACAGGTTATGGGATCCTGAGGCAAGGAAGATTTTTGTCAGCCGAGATGTGGTGTTTGATGAACGACCACACTTAGTAGAAGATAAAGGTAAATCTACTATCTCATCAAACGGAGAAATATCTCACCTTGTGCCTATCAAAAGACAGGTTAAAGTTGAGGAGGAGGAAACATCTGATGGAGAAATTTCCTCAATAAAAAGCCAACCAATTGTAGCTGCACAGCGTAAGCCACTACCGAAGTGGGCACAACAGCTCTTTGATGATCACAATCCACATGTAGATGCACCAGAATCATCATCGGATGGATTACGAAGATCAAAGAGAATAGAGGAGCAAAGAAGAGCCTCAGAACACATTGTTAACATGGCTCTAATGGCAGATATCATGGGTTCGATAAAGGAACCTACCACCATTGAAGAAGCCATTGATGATCCAGATTGGAGAGCGGCAATGCAGTCTGAGTATGATAGTATACTCAAAAATGATACATGGGATCTAGTCGACTTGCCGCCAAAGAAGAAGGTAATAGGTACTAAATGGATTTGGAAAGCTAAGTATAAAGCTGATGGAACATTAGAAAAGTATAAGGCACGATTAGTTGCACAGGGTTTTTCACAGATTGAAGGATTTGATGTTCAAGAAACTTTTGCACCAACAGCACGCATGACAACTATTCGGACGGTACTTGCAGTAGCTGCACAAAAGTCTTGGCCTATTTTCCAGATGGATGTCAAATCTGCATTTTTGAATGGTCACCTCAAGGAGGAGGTATATGTATCTCAACCACCAGGTTTTGAGGTGCCCAATTCAGAAAATAAAGTTTGCAGGTTGAAGAAAGCTTTGTATGGACTTAAGCAAGCTCCACGGGCTTGGTACCAACGAATTGATCATTTTTTCAAAAATATGGGTTTTGAAAGAAGTACTTCTGATGCTAACTTGTATGTAACGAAAAGGGATAGCAAGCTAGTTGTTGTCATTGTATATGTAGATGATTTGATCATTACAGGAGATCATCAGGAACTCATCAATCAAACTCGGATCAGCTTGGGAACTGAGTTTGAAATGACAGACTTAGGTCTACTCCATTTTTGTCTGGGAATTGAAGTATGGCAAAGGAAGGATGGCATTTTCATCTCACAACAAAAATATTCCAAAGAAATTCTCAAGGCATTTGGAATGATGGACTGCAAACCAACTAGCACACCTATGGAGGTAAATCATAAGCTATCTATGGATGATAACATGCCTGATGTAGATGCTAAGAAGTATAGGAAGCTCGTTGGAAGTCTTATTTTTCTGTGCAACACTAGACCAGACATTTGCTATGCTGTTGGAGTGTTAAGCAGGTTTTCCAACAAACCTAAGGAGAGTCACTGGAATGCTGGAATGCGAATTCTAAGGTACATTGCAGGAACCTTGGATTTTGGTATTTTGTATACCACAGGTGATACACTCCAAGGATATTGTGATTCAGATTGGGCTGGAGATTGTGATTCTAGAAAATCAGTTTCTGGATATTGTTTCTCACTTGGTTCAGGAATATTTTCTTGGGTAAGTAGGAAGCAACCAACTCTCGCACTCTCCTCCACTGAAGCAGAGTACAAAGCAGCTTGTTTTGCTTCTTGTGAGGCAGTCTGGTTAAGGAGAATTCTTGCAGATATAGGCTTTCCATCAAATATGCCAATTGTACTCAAGTGTGATAATCAAAGTTGTATGGCTATTGCAAAGAACCCAGTATTTCATGCTCGCACCAAGCACATAGAAGTACAGTACCATTACATTCGTGAGCTAATTGAAGATGAAATTGTGGAGCTAGAATATTGCCCAACAGAGGCAAATTGTGCTGACATATTCACTAAAGCACTTGGAAGAGAGCAGCTCAACAAGCATCTTCAACAGATGGGCATAGGACCGAGACCTACTTGATTTATCATCGGTAAACATTGAGGGGGGGTGTTAGAGTATGATCAATGTCTACCCCTCATGATTGTATGCACATTTTGTAAGGCCCCCTTTATGAGGAGAAGCCAAGCGTGCATTACCCAATTGATGGGAATCCCAACTTGAATGTTGGATGAAGGTCATATTGGACCATGTAAGATATTATAAGGAAAGGGAGTTACCAGGGTCCCCAATTGTGGGGTCCGGGGCAGCGGTGAGCAGCCCCGGCTGGGGGGTCCAAGGGGGCCAGCGGGCCCCCTGGCTGGGGGGTCCCAGGGGGCCAGCGGGCCCCCTGGTGGGGGTCCGGGGGCAGCGCCCCCGGCGCGACGGTAAAGGGAATATTCCATGGAATATTCCCTGTCGGAGTCAGAAATCATTTATATTTGTTAGGTCGGTTCAACCAGTCTAAGCCGTGTATGGCAATTACGCGGGCGGTGGCCGCCCACGCCCTACCGCCCATGTATAGCCGTCCATGGCAGGCCACCCATGATCCTATATATACATGACTTCTGCACTACCTAAGACATTGAGTTGAGCCAGCATACCTCTACCTTGTATCTCCCTATCTAGAGTTGTCTAGATCACCATTTAAGCTCTACCTTGAGAGCGCACGGGTGGACAACGCCATCATCTTTGTACTTGCTGCTAGTAGAAAATTGTTGAGATTCTCCTATATCTGTTATCTTCTCTGCTATTGCTCCTGTGTTATATTGCGTAACTATTGTCTTACAAACCTGTAATTCAAAATTTTCAAAATTATAGATTAGAGTTTACCAAATAAAAATATAAATTTTAAATGCATGATTAAATCATAAATGTCAAGAATTTATTTACGTGTAAAGGAGCAATGTTATGCCCTTTAGTCTCTAGCAACTTGAGATTGCAGTGGCGATACACTAACTTCTCAAGTTGTGTTGGACTCAATCTATTCCTCTTTTTTGTATGGAATAAAGCCCATGTGCTCCAATTTCTCTCTGCAGGTCCTGTACTATTGTATTCGCAAGGCAAGTTTTCTCTGTGATTCACACACAATCAAATTAATTAGAATTTATACTTGATTCTTTGATAATGAGATGAAATATTTATTAAAAAATCACTTACCAACAAAGGAGTACTAACTCCATATTTTTCCCACCATGTGACAGGAGAAAGCTGATTCTTTCGTAGTCGTGCTGTAGGTTGTCCAAAATACTTCTCCATGCTACGGAACTGCACTCTCTCATCCTCCAACTGAGACAAGAGGGCTACATCACCCCTTGTCCATCCCGAGATGTACTCAATCCAGCTATCCTCAAGAATCTCGTTTGTGAATTGCTCCTCATTTCTCCATAGTGGATGAAGAATGTGAGCAACTGCATGGATTGGTTTATGAAACCAATCCCATCGTCTCTGGACAACGTCACATAACTCGTTCTTTCTATTAAAAAAAAAAAACATATATAAGCATTGAGCAATTATCAACAATCACACATGAATCATGATACATGATACATCATATTATATATATGATATATCATGTATGAATAATGATATATGTAACATAAAAAATTAAATAAGTAGCAAATTGCAATAAAGTTATTAAACTTACTCTGTCTCTGATAGTCCATCCACTCGTTGGATGCAATCTTGTATACGGTTGATGTACTCGTATACAAGGCCAAGAGTGCTACCCTCCATATCTGTAATGCAGAGCACAGTGTATACAGGCTAGATAGCATCTACCAATATCTCTCCCTTCACCCAAAGATCATCCTCTCCCATGATGAGTGGTGAAAACTTTGTGAAGGGAGGATTCCCTCCTCTAACTTCCGGTAATTGATACCATTCTTTTGCAACACATGTGCGTAAAAGACCCTTCCTCACTCTCAAGGCTCTATCAACAACTATGTACATGTAACAAAAACGGGTGAGAGAGGGTTTTTGGAAATCTAAGGAGGAGTGAGCGCGAAAAATATTTAAGAGTTTTGGGCGACTAGTGACAAACTTCACTATGAATTTGGCTTTATCTAGGATGGATCTTACCCATGGAATGCCCCCTATGTCTTGACTCTTCCATGAGTAGATCTAAGCTATGTGATGCACAAGGTATCCATTTGATTTTGGGATACATATCCTCAATCATACGTCCCATGGACACACAGTTATACCCATTATCGGTCACAACTTGCACCACATTTTTACTCCCCACATCCTCAATGGCTTTTTGCATATGAGAAAATATGAATTGGCCAGTAATCATTGTGCTAGGTGCATGTGCAGGTATGGCACGCAAGAACATTGTGCCCTTGCATGAAGAAACAAGAATGTTGTAAACATTTCTCTTCCTTATGTCTGACCAGCCATCACATAGAATAGAGCAGCCATACTTTTCCCATGAGCCCCGTAATGTCAACATCTCTATCTCAACTAATGTTTTTTGTTTGGAGAGCTCAGAAGTACGTAAGACTTGTCTTGATGGACCCTCCCAAGGATATCCAATCCTACTCATAGCTTTCATGGCCCTCTTCCCTGCATGTGTATTTGCCACATTGAATGGGATACCACATTGAATGAAGAGCTTGGTTATTTCTCTGGTTGCTTCATTCATTGATTGTTTCTATAGTCGAGCTCTCACACTGCCTTTCACAAATATATTACTCTTTGGAATCTTTGGTCTAGGATCCTCAGAAATGCTCACTGAGCTAATGCTTTCAGTGCGGGGCCGTTTCAATGAACTAAGGATATAATCATTATCATCGGCATCAATGGGATTGGTTTTGGTTTGCTCTTCATTGCTATGTGACCATGAAGATGAACCAATTGGCATCTTACCCACCCCTTCGCTCAATTGAAGCTGAGCTGTGAGCTCTCAACAATCCTTGGAAGAATAGAAGTGCATTTTCCAATGCCTCCACCTTTTAAGACAAGGAGATGAGCTTTGATGCGAGATGCGGTGCCTGTGTAAACTCCCATGCAATATTTGCATTGCCATGTATTCTTGCCAAGCTCTTTCACATGGCTTCGAATAACATTAGGAGTCCTTCCCATGATGATAAAGGCTAAAGCTCAAGAGTGAACTTTGAAGGATAGAAAAGGGTAGGAAGCAGGCTACAAGCTGAAAATGAAGTTTGAAGTTTGAACTCTCCCTTTAGGCTCTCTCAACTTTCAAGGTTGAAGGGTGGGGCTCTCTCTCTCTGTTGGGAATTGAACTCACAACCTCCCGGTTAGGAGTGCGATGGGCTAACCACTTGCCCCAAAAGCCATGGTTGAGGATTACTTCTTAATCCTCTCTCTTAAGGCATGGTTTAACCATCTCCTACTAGGATTATGTGACATTCCTTTCCCCTTAGACTTAGCATTGTCCTCAATGCTCACTTGTGGATCCTTCTAACTCTTGGACCCACTTTCCATGCATGAGCGCTTCCACCAACCTCAAACTCCAGCACATGGACCAAATTTGGACCTATCCCACCCTCCGTGGGTGCCCAAATGCCCATGCGCCTTCATTCAAGCCTAGTTTCACACTCACCACGAATAAGCGCTTTTTCCAAGTGCCCACAAATGAGGCGCGAACCTCCATCTTGCCCAATTTCTCAACTAGGCTCTGATACCAATGTTGGGAATTGAACTCACAACCTCCCGGTTAGGAGTGCGATGGGCTAACCACTTGCCCCAAAAGCCATGGTTGAGGATTACTTCCTAATCCTCTCTCTTAAGGCATGGTTCAACCATCCCCTACTAGGATTATGTGACATTCTCTCTCTCTCTCTCTCTCTCAAGATGGGCGTGCAAAATGTCTCCGGCAGACTGCAGTCGGCCGATCGAAACTATACATAAGACGGGTAGACCTAAGTGAAAAAAAAACGCAACGATTTTTTGAATAAAAATCATAAAATCGCTGGGGCGATTTTTACAACTTTTTTTTTTTTTAAATCGCACGATTTTTTTTTCTATGATTTCCCGACTATTATTTGGTTCAAGGTGTGCGCATGCTTAAGTATTCATAGTGTTGGAAAGACCTTGGGAATATTTATAGAATTTATATTGGGTTTATCTCACTTCCAATAAGAACTTCTGAATTTTTGTCATAAATTTGATTTCCAGCAATGTAAGCATTGCATGAGAGTAAGGCTTTACTTGTTTTTGAAACATACAATATATAACCTTTGGTTTCAAGACCATAACCAACGGAAACAGCTTTGATAGTTTTTTCATCAAGCCTACTATGATCCTTGTTTTCAATGTGAACATAAGATAGAGAACCAAAAACTTTGGAGCAATTCACATTGGGTTTCTTACCATAGTATGCTTCATAAAGCGTAATCACCTTATGAAGCCCTAGTAAGAATGTGATTAGCTATATGAATAGCATCAAACCAAAACTTTGGTGAAAGTTTCTTAGAAGATAGCATACTACGTGCCATTTCAATAAGTGTACGATTCTTTATCTCTACAACATCATTTTGCTCTGGAGTACAAGCAATAATGAGTTGATGAGAAATACCTTTGTCTTCGAAATATGTTTTAAAGTCAATGAGATATGTTTTCTCCTTCTCTATCACTTTTTAAAATTTGAATTTTAAATTGATTTTCATTTTCAACCATAGCTGTGAATTTCTTAAAGTAGCAAAAACTTCAGACACTGCCTTTAAACCAAGTACCCAAGATTATCTTGGAAAATCATCAATAAAAGTGACGAAATACATATGAGTATGTAAAGACTCAGCTCTCATAGGTTCATTCACATCAAAATGAATGATCTGCAACTTTTATTGACCGTACTTTTTCCTATAGCTCCATTAGCAGCATCTTGTATAAGTTTTATAGAGAAAGAAAGTGGTGCAAGAAGTCTTCATATGATGGTTGTTTGTCAGCTTCGTGACCTTGCTGAATTGCGTTTGCCCTATTTTTCTTCCAGTTGGTAGATGATGGACCAAGAACAGGCAGTTGAAGCGAATGAGATGTGTGTCTTGCTACCCACTAAAACACTCTCTACCCTTAACTCATATGTCAGTTCATTAGAGTTAACTACCAAGCGGTGGTAGTAAAGACTGGAAGTGAGAGTTGGGGACCAGGTTCAAGTGAACCGGTTGTGACTTTGCTTGTAAACTAGTTTTCTGTGTGGCCCTGGATGATTGGATCATGAACTCCAAGATGTTGTACCTAGATGTAGAGTATGGATACATAGACTTGTGTTCTTGATTCTCTACTTTCACATAGTAGTATCAAATCCTCCTCATTCTCGTTGTATGCAGAGATATCAATATACATGAGTATTTATTACTGGTTAGAAAGTGCTTTAAACTCTGATGAAAGTTCTGGAGGGCTCATGATGCTTTTGCTTTCTTAATATACTCAGATATCTATGTATTTTAAGAACTTGCTTATATTTGCTTTTTGGCTGTCCTCCAACAACGATAAATTTGAGCTGGTTGAAATCCGGAAAGCAATAACATGAGGAAAGCTTTTGAAACTCTTCAATCATATTTTGTCAATAACATAGTAGAACTTCTAAGTAGTGATTTATGTAGCATTTTTTTATTGTGCTCAATGAGACAGCAGATGCAGATCATGGTTTTTTAAGCTGGAAGAACAACATGATTGTAATATTGTATATATTTTTGATACTCATGCAGATATCGTGCAATTACCACTGCATATTATCGGGGTGCCGTAGGTGCTTTGCTGGTTTATGACATAACTAGACATCTGACATTTGAAAATGTGGAAAGGTGGCTTAAAGAGCTGAGGGAGCACACAAATGCAGACATTGTGATCATGCTTGTGGGTAATAAGTCTGACCTGCGGCAATTGAGAGCTGTTCCACTAGAGGAGAGTGAGGAATTTGCAGAGGCAGAGGGTCTATATTTCATGGAGACCTCAGCCTTGGAATCAGTAAACGTAGAAGAGGCATTCAAGCAAGTTCTCACCCAGATTTATAGGGTGGTTGTCAAAAAGGGACTTGAAATAGGAGAGGACCCAGCTGCTATCCCTAGCAAACGGCAGACACTTCAATACAACAGAACTGATTCCATGGAAACTAAGAAGATGAGTTGTTGTTCAGTGTAAGGATTACAAGCCAGTTTTACGGTTTGGTCGTGACACTTGTTAATATTTTTGAAGGCTTTATGGGTACAATTCTGGAGCCAGCTATTTCCGGAGGTTATTTTTCAAGCTATTTGTCACAATTAAGAATGAGGATGTCACATCTTTTTACTTCAGCAGAAGTTGTAGAGTTCTGTTGGATTGTGTACAATTTCATTAAGTTACCTGATGATGCTATGATGCTGTCTGAACCAATTACTTCCAAGGTGATCATGGATTCACCATATTTTGAGCTTTCATATACGCCATCTTATCTTGAGCATGCCTACAGGTTTGGAATATGACAACAGTCAATGCAATCTGAAGAAAGTGTCGGGATGTGGTCCTCATTTGGGTTGTCTAATGAAGACTTCTTAATTTTCCAGAGAAGTATCAATGCCTTCCAGGTGGAATAAGATTTCAGAAATTATGCAGCACAGGTTTTAAATGGAGTTTGTCAATTGAATTCAGTTGTTGATATTTAAGTGATTCGTCCCAAGCTGAACAGTGCAGATTATATACTGCAGCCTTTTTCCTTTGCAGCAAAAATGTTGTACTTGATATAGCAAATGCTTCAAACAGGTCTTCTTTGTTATTCTGTATATAATACTTTCAATATAAGTGGTAGCTTCTAAGGTTCTGTTATGCTCAGTTCTATTTTTGTACGAGCTTGATGGGTATGCTGTCTTTTTTCAAATACTTTCGAGTTTCAGGAAAGTGTCAGTCAATGGCTCTGTAGTGAACACTGTTTTGGAATGCAGGTGTTGAGATAGTTTCTGAAAATGTATTTTGAATGATCCAGTTATTCTTTTAATATTGTTAATTGCATGCGCGCGCGCACACGCACACACACACACACACACACACACACACTCTCACACACACACACACACACACACACACATGCACACATACATAAGTTTGTATGCACGAACTGTTTAATTTTATTGTGCTTCCAGTTATTTGCATTCAGTTCATTTCGGGCTTGCACAAAATGGAATCTCTGCTTGTGAGAAAGTTCTTATGAGGATTGCTGAGATTAATTAATGTGACTGTAACTATAACCTAGTTGAACAAGCTAGAGTTGCATGTAACTGTGATTCAGAAGTCACGTATATTGAATCAGCATCGTGTGATAACATCTTTTCATCCTAATAGATACTATCTTATAGTTTTTTGCAACAACAATATAACGTTGAGGGGGAGGATAATTTTCTCTTTTCGGAAATTCTCAGGCAAGGGCTTTGCAACAGTCATGTAAAATGTAATTTTTATTGGAAAAACAACAAAAAGTTGCCAACTTATAAATTGGGAGATGCATTTTGCAATCTTTTTTCTAAGTAATGCATATCCAAGCATGGATACATGTTGTAGTTAGACGTCTGCGGAAGCACGCGAACAGCACAAGGAAGAGGAAGAAGCTTGGAGCACAACACACAAGACTGAATGTATTACTAGAGAATGTACAAAGATAAGTAGCCCATTAGGGCAATAGGCGTATATACAAGCCGGGGGAAAAAAACCTCTTAAAGAGGGAAAAAAGTGCCCCGGCGGTCCTAGAGTGTTCACACACATCACTACCTAAATATATCAACAAATCCCCCCTGAGAGTGATGCGGTGAACAAGGAGCTGGCACTCATGTATAAGGAAGTGCCGAGCTATGTGGAAATCACTCCACAAAAGAAAGTAAGCCCAAAGCTTTGCGGAAAGCTTCAAACTTCTCCCTAGGCAGAGCCTTCGTGAAAAGGTTTGCAATGTTCTCCTGCGTGGGCACATATGCCAAGCTGATCTCCCCAGCAGAGAACCTCTCCCTGACATAGTGATAATGCACCTCAATGTGCTTAGTGCGAGCATGGAACACAGGGTTCCTCGCAACTGCCAATGCGCTCTGACTGTCAGTGAAGATGGTGGTGGCAGAAGACTGGCCAACACCCAAATCAGCCATAAGGCGTCTGAGCCACACACACTCAACAGTCGCTGTGAAAGCTGCCCTCTACTCAGCCTCACAACCGGAAGTGGCCACAGTAGGCTGCTTCTTGCTCAACCAAGATATACATGAGCTACCAAGCATGAAGCAAAAACCACTGGTGGACACACGAGTGTCATAGCAACCAGCCCAATCTGAGTCAGAAAAAGCATGCAAATCTGGCGGTAGTGATCCCCCCTTGGGATAAAACAACCCAAGTAGCCGAGTACCACTCAAGTAGCAAAAGATGCGCTTAACCGCTTTCCAATGCGTGACTCTTGGGCAATGCATAAACCTGCTCATCTGTGAGACAGCAAACTGAATATCTGGCCGAGTAATGCATAAGTAAATCAAGCATCCAACAGCCTGCTGATAGAGAACAGCATCAAATGCATCTCCAGCATCATGAAGACTCAATCGTAAACCTGTCTCCATAGGAGTGGCAATAGGCTTACAGTCTTCAAGGCCAAAACGCTGCAATAATGTGTCAATATATTTCGTTTGACACAAAGCCATTCCACCATCAGCTTGCATAAACTGAATGCCCAAATAGTGATGCAAATGCCCCAAATCAGACATCTCAAATGAGGCATGCAAATCAGCCTTGAAATCAGCAATATGCTTCTCAAGGGGACCAGTGAGCAGCATGTCGTCTACATAGACAACAATGATCAAAAGCACATCATTAGCACGCTTAACATATAAGGTGCTTTCAGTTGGACTGTTCTCAAAACCATGTGCAATCAGATAGGCATGTATTTTCTCATACCAAGCACGTGGTGCTTGCTTTAAACCATATAACGCCTTCTTTAACCTGCACACCTGGTTTTCATGCCCTTTCTGCACAAAGCCACGGGACTGAAAAACATACACTTCTTCATGCAAGTCACCATTCAGAAATGCTGTTTTAATGTCCAACTGATGTACATTCCAACCATGATGGGCTGCAAGTGCACAAATGCTCCGAACAGTAGTCATACGGCATGTAGGTGCAAAGGTCTCATCAAAATCAATGCCTCTTTCCTGCGCATAACCCTTTGCAACAAGCCTAGCCTTATACTTGTCAACTCTACCATCAGATTTACGCTTCAGCTTGTATACCCACTTAGTGCCAATGGCCTTCTTGCCAGGAGGCAAGTCACATAAAGACCATGTACCATTCTTCATTATAGCATCATATTCAGATTGCATAGCAGCCATCCAATTTTCTGAATTTTGTGCTTCATCAAAAGAAACAGGCTCATTCTCATCACAGAGACTAGATGCAGCCATAGCATAGCAATCTGATGCAAAGGAGGTACTATGAGAGCCTGAACGAGTACGATATGACAAAGGTGCATCTAATTTGCTGTCACGCAAAGTCTGCACCAGCCATTTTGGCATAGTTTTTGCCTGTTCAATATCAGCTCTCTCATCAACAAGTGCATCATGTAAATCTGCATCAGAAATGGCATGATCTGCATCATCATATGAAACCTGCAAAGGCTGAGAAGTTGCCTCATTAGGACCAGCGCTAGCCTGTCCACCTGTAAAAAGAGGCATCAAAGTATCATACATGTCTTTGGAGCTAACAGATGTCTCCTTAGTACATGAAAGCAATGGCTGAATAGCATCTTCCACAAAAACAACATCACGGCTAACCAGAATGCGTTTAGTCTGTAGATGATACAGACGATAGCCTTTACTTTCAGAACTGTACCCAACAAAAATACATTTTACTGCCTTATCATCCAATTTTCTGCGATGTTCAGGCACTAATGCATATGCCAAACAACCAAAAACATGCAGATGAGCAACAGATGGCTTGCGGTCATGCCAAGCCTCATATGGAGTGATAGACTGCAACGCTTTCGTGGGACACCTGTTCAGTACATATGCTGCACACATGACAGCCTCAAGCCAGAAACTATGTGGTAAAGCCTGACTTTTGTCCATGCACCTCGCCATCTCCATGAGTGACCTGTTCTTTCGTTCAGAAACTCCATTCTGTTGAGGTGTATACGGCACTGTACACTGGTGTTTTATCCCACGTTCAGCCAGAAATGCATTAAAATCTGAAGACATATATTCCCCCCCTCGATCAGAACGGAGGGTGCCCATTTTACATGCTGACAGATTTTCAGCCAAAACCAAAAACTGTTTGAAGCACATGAACACTTCGGACTTTGCTTTGAGTGGATATACCCATGCATGCCTGGAAAAATCATCAATGAAAGTCACGAAGTAAAGGTAATTTCCAAAAGAGGGTGTCTGCATAGGACCACAGACATCACTATGTACAAGCTGCAATTTCTGCATAGCCCGAACTGAACCATCTTTTGGAAAGGAAGAACGCTGCATTTTGCCCAAAATACAGCCTTCACAAACATGTTTTCCAGGTGCCTCAAGTTTGGGCAAAGAGGACACCATTTCAGATTTCTGCAGGCGTAACAAACTAGCAAAATTCAGATGACCAAAGCGTGCATGCCAAAGCTTTGCATCTGACATAGCCTGAGAATCATGAACTGCACATGCCGAATCATTCACAGATTTTTCATAGTCTATGAGCTTATACAACCCACGACATAAAATGCCAGAAGCAATAATCACATCGCCATTTGAGAGATCATGGACTGTACACCTGTCATCAACGAATTTCACAACCAAGCGAATCTTGGCTAATGCAGAAACTGATAACAGGTTCTTTTTGATCCCTGGCACAAATAAAGCATCTGACAAAGTGAAAGAACTACCATCAACAGTAGTCAGAATGATCTTACCAACTCCCATAACAGGATAAGAGGAGTTATTGGCGCATGTGACAGTATTCCCTGTAGGGGCAGGCTCGAGTGAAGAGAAGAAACTGCGCTGCGAGGTAATATGTTTGGTTGCCCCACTGTCAAAGTACCAAACATCTGAGTCTACTGCAGACATGCACTGATCATGAGAAGATGGGTCAAAACTGCAAACAGTAGTAAACGCCCATTCTTCTTCCTGCACAAGATTTGCAGACTCTGTTTTTGGTGTAGAGGCCTCTGCAACAATCATTCCAGCCTCTTTCTTCTTTGCCTCTTTAGCAGCCAGTTTTGGACAGTTCTTTATAATATGATCATTTCCTTTACAGTACTTGCAGAACAATTTCTGCTTTTCTGATTTCTTCTCATCTTTATCCTGGTTCTTCGATTGTGCAGCATTTGCAGATTTCTGCTTACTAGTAGAAGAGCTCCATTTTCCTTTGCCCTTCTGACTAGCCAGGAAAGCTTGATTTGCAACACGCATAATGGACCTGTTCTGCCTGGACTGATCTTCCTGCAACAGAACAGAGACTAATTCCTCAAATGACAAGGCATTCGGATTGCCTTTCATCATCAATCGAAGAGTAGAGGCAAAACTCTGATATGAATCAGGAAGGCCATTCAGAACGGTCTGCACAAGTGAGCTATCTGGTATAACCTCATCAGCAGAAATCAATTGTTCCTTCAGGTCTTTGATCTTTGTAAGAAAACTGTCCATCGAATCACCTTCATTCATGTGCTCACTCTCCAACTGTTTTCGGAGGTAAGCAACACGAGCCTCATTCCTAGCCTGGTACAAAGTGGTAAGTGTATCCCAAGCATCCTTTGCTGTTCTGCAAGAGCGAATGTGAGGAATAATGGCACGTTTGACAGACAAAGCTATCAATGCATGTGCCTGGGCATCTCTGCCATCCCAACGAATCTGCTCTGCAGTAGGTGCAACAGAAACAACAGCACGGACAGGAATCTGCGGAATATCATCTTCGACACCATCTTCATCAGCTCCAACACCTGTATTTGCAGTACCTGTCGTTACAGGTGTAACAGGACGTCTTTCAACACCCTGCACAATGTTCCACAATCCTTTTGCAACCAGTACATGTCGCATCATATAAGCCCATAATGGGTAGTTGGTACCATCCAACTTATCCTCAACAACCAACATACGGAATACATCACTGCTTTCAGCCATGGCCGGTGACTAAAATACCTTGATGCAGAAAATTGACTGTATCTCAAAAAGTTGAACAGAACTGCCGAGACGAGTTCTGCTAGACCTGTAGCAGACTTTGAGACGCTTAAACTGGCGAACAAAAACTGGTATATACCTTTGGCACAAAAGGACGAAATAGCCTGCACAAGCACTGCGATAGTGCGTTCGGAGGCCGAAACGAGCTCAGATCGCGATTTCGGCACCACAAAGCAAAGCAGTTTTGATCTCGAAAACACCTTGAGTATGCTCACCAAATTTTGTGCGAATCTGAGACTGCAAACGGAGGAGTGTCGACGGCGCCCTAGAAGAATCAACGACCTGCTCTGATACCAATTGTTGGAGTTAGACGTCTGCGGAAGCACGCGAACAGCACAAGGAAGAGGAAGAAGCTTGGAGCACAACACACAAGACTGAATGTATTACTAGAGAATGTACAAAGATAAGTAGCCCATTAGGCTAATAGGCGTATATACAAGCCGGGGGAAAAAAACCTCCTAAAGAGGGAAAAAAGTGCCCCGGCGGTCCTAGAGTGTTCACACACATCACTACCTAAATATATCAACAATACATACGGTGAAAGCCATCACTCAAGTTAGTTTGTGTATGACATCTAGCAAAAAAGCTTGGTGAGACCTTGGATGGACCTTTTGCATCACCTACCTTAGGTTGAATTCACTCATCCAAAGACTGGGGAAACCCCCATCTATTGCAAATCTTGTAAAGGGTATGAATGCAAATGGCATTCAGGTCCAGAGTCAGACTTCATTTGAACAAAGAAAAAGTCTTGACAGTGTTACAAGAGGATGGAACAAAGCAGTTTGAAGAAGTTTGTTGAGATCACCAAGGATTTGGCTATTGATGTTGTGATGTATATTGAAAGTAAATATGACACGATATATTATGCCAGAATCTAGCTCGAAAACCACCAGAAAGAGATAAATAGGGAACTAATAATTTTATTATTGTAAGCAAGATACAATGGTGGTATTGTCAACCCATGCACTCCCACAATTGGAGCTTAGATAGTGATCTGGATGGACACTAGATTGAGAGATCGCAAATGTAATTGCTGCCAGACTATGCACAAGCATAAGGCTTAACTTATGCAATATAAGTGTTAACTCGGATGGCCTTTTTATAGGTTTAGCCAGATGTTTCCTGGCTGACTTTGGGGTTGTCAAGAGGCCTTGCCATCGGCACTTGGAGAGGGACCACTCCTTGGACCCTCTAGCTAAGGGTGGGGTGGTTTGTTGCTCTCCTTCCCCTCTCCCTTGCGAAGGAAGATCTGACCAGCAACAAAATAAGTTGCCTTTTATTCTTCTTTTGTTGAAGGCAACGCCATAGTAGGTTGCTTCTTACTAATCCAAGAGAAAACTCTAGATCCAAAAGAGAAGTACACCTAGAAACTGACTTTCTAAAATCTAGATCTTCAGTGCAATGAGAATTACAATAGTTTGCCAAAGAGGTGCTTGATGAATTGTAAATGATGGCAAAATTTATGATTGCCTTTGAGATACCTAAGGACTCGTATTCTAGCTTTTCAATGGTTCTCTGGAGGTTGATTTGATAACTTGCTCAAAATGCCAATTGGAAAACTAATATCAGGTTTCATGTTGCATATGTCGATAAGACTACATGCCAACTTCCTATGTGCCTTCATGTCTCTAGGCCATGATGTATTATCTATAGATGACATGGTGTTTACCTCCATTGGTGTAGCTATGATCTTGCACTCCATCCCAAATTCCTTCAAAATCTCGTGCATGCTTTTTTTGCGAGATATAGATTTTTCTTGGTTGTTGCCAAACTTCAATCCCCTAAAAGTAGTGCAAGAACCCTAAGCCGGGTTTCTAAATGAAGTCTTTATGGTCACCTATGATGGGGAGATCATCCACTGCATCATGCTGTGAAGTGTACAAATTTGCATTAGAAGGATGCCTTTTGAAGTTTAAATTTTGAAAAACTTATCTATCAACAGGTATCACACTCTTGGGGCTTGTTTCTGTCCATACAATGCCTATTTCAATTGACACACTTTGATTTCCAAATGGGGGGCCTCAAATTTGGTGATTGAGTCACATAGACATCCTCCTTAAAGTCACCATTCAGAAATGTAGTCTTGATGTCCATTTGGTACACTAGCCACTTTTTTTGTGTGGCCACAACAAGTAATGTATGAATAATAGTCATCCTTGCAGTAGAGGTGAAAGACTCTTCAAGTTCAAATCCTTTCACTTGCTTATATCTCTGTGGAACCAATGGAGCCTTAGTTTACCATCAGATTTATAGTTTACCTTCTAGATCCATTGCCAATAATCTTCTTCATTTTTAGTTCATCTACCAATGTCCATGTTTCATTCTTCATGATACTATCATTCTTGGCTTGCATCCCTTACTTTTAGCATGCATTTGCCAATGTGTCTTCCAATTTGGTTGGTTCTTTGAGTTTTTCCATAACCTTAACCATTGATTCCATGTTCACTATGTTTGGAGAGGCTTTCCTTTGCTCCTCTATCCTCATTGATTGCCTAAGCCCATTTGCATTATCCTCCGCTTCATGTTTCCTTTTTATCTAAGCTTATTCCTTTTTTTGTTTATCCATTTGTGGTGCCTTGGTCCATGAGCTTGCACCGATATCTTCAACACTCCCCCTCATGCTCATGTGGGAGGTACCTTCATTCGTGTCCTTCAAGTTGATGGTGACTTTGAATTCTTTGAGGTTTGTAGTATCCAAAAAAATTGTGAACATATCAACAACCTACTCCTTTTTTCTTATGAACTTTATATCCGCATCTTTACTAAGCACCTTCTCCCTAACATAATGATAGTGAACTTCAATATGTTTGATGTTAGCATGAAACATAGGATTGTTAGCCAAAAGTGTGTTTTATATGTTTTGTCCATGAATCGGAATTGTTTAAATTCCACATCCCTCCCAGATCTTCGTGGTCTTGGGTCACTTCTCCTTATATCATTTGCATGTGCTTTTTTTACTCTTGGTTTCTTCACAGAGGGCAATCCAAGTTCCTCATCGAGACTCTTTTCCGAACTGCTTGAATCTCCATCAATGTCTTCAAAACCAATAGATGTTTTACTACCGGGAGAAAGATTTTCTTTACCTTTCTTGGATGTATTTGATGAATTTTCTAGATTGAAATTTCCATGCAATCTTTCACTCCATGGATCTGAGTTGGAACTATTGCTTGGTGACACATCTGGTCCACTTAGAACTTGAGATCCTACATTTGATTTTTTAGCATTTTCTTTGTCATTTGGTTCAAGATTAAGTCCTTCTTTGACATCTGCATAGAAGCTTGACATTTCATCAAATACCACATCTCTACTTATCTTCACCTATCGTGTGAGTGGGTTATAACATTTATATCCCTTTTGCTCAAGGGAGCACCGATACATTGTCATGCTTTTGGATCATTCCTCAACTCATCTAGAATGAGTACATACACAATACAACCAAAAACTTTCATTTGTGATAAGTTTGGCTTTTTACCTGTGAACTTTGTTGGAGTTAGACGTCTGCGGAAGCACGCAAACAACACAAGGAAGAAGAAGAAGCTTGGAGCTCAACACACAATACTGAATGTATTACCATTAGAATGTACAAAGATAAGTAGCCTATTAGGGAATTAGGCATATATACAAGCCGGGGGGAAAAAACCTCCTAAAGAGGGAAAAAAGTGCCATGGCGGTCCTAGAGTGTTCACACACATCACTACCTAAGTATATCAACAAATCCCCCCTGGGAGTGATGCGGTGAACAAGTAGCTGGCACTCGTGTATAAGGAAGTGCCAAGCTATGTGGAGATCACTCCACAAAAGGAAGTAAGCCCAAAGCTTTGCGGAAAGCTTCAAACTTCTCCCTAGGCAGAGCCTTTGTGAAAAGCTCTACAATGTTCTCCTGCATGGGCACATATGCCTAGCTGATCTCCCCAGCAGAGAACCTCTTCATGACATAATGATAATGCACCTCAATGTGCTTAGTGCGAGCATGGAACACAGGGTTCCTCGCAACTCCCAATGCGCTTTGACTGTCAGTGAAGATGGTGGTGGCAGACTCAGCCTCACAACTGGAAGTGGCCATAGTAGGCCGCTTCTTGCTCAACCAAGATATACATGAGCTACCAAGCATGAATCAAAAGCCACTAGTGGACACACGAGTGTCATAGCAACCAACCCAATCAGAGTCAGAAAAAGCATGCAAGTCTGGTGATAGTGATCCCCCCTTGGGATAAAACAACCCAAGTAGCCGAGTACCACTCAAGTAGCAAAAGATGCACTTAACCACCTGCCAATGCTTGACTCCTGGGCAATGCATAAACCTACTCATCTCTGAGACAACAAACTGAATATCTGGTCGAGTAATGCATAAGTAAATCAGGCATCCAACAGCCTGCTGATAGAGAACAACATCAAATGCATCTCCAACATCATGAAGACTCAATCGTAAACCTGTCTCCATAGGAGTGGCAATAGGCTTACAGTCTTCAAGGCCAAAACACTGCAATAATGTGTCAATATATTTTGAATGACACAAACCCATTCCACCATCAACTTGCATAAACTGAATCCTCAAATAGTGATGCAAATGCCCTAAATCAGACATCTCAAATGAGGCATGCAAATCAGCTTTAAAATCAACAATATGCTTCTCAATAGGACCAATGAGCAACATGTCTTCAACATAGACAACAATGATCAGAAGCACATCATTAGCATGCTTAACATATAAGGTGCTCTTAGTTGGACTGTTCTCAAAACCATGTGCAATCAGATAGGCATGTATCTTCTCATACCATGCATGTGGTGCTTGCTTTAAACCATATAATGCCTTCTTTAACCTGCACACTTGGCTTTTTGCACAAAGCCACGGGGCTGAAAAACATACACTTCTTCATGCAAGTCACCATTCAAAAATGCAGTTTTAATGTCCAACTGATGTACATTCCAACCATGATGGGCTGCAAGTGCACAGATGCTCCGAATAGTATTCATACGACACGTAGGTGCAAAGGTCTCATCAAAATCAATGCCTCTTTCCTGTGCATGACCCTTTGCAACAAGCCTAGCCTTATACTTGCCAACTGTACCATCAGGTTTATGCTTCAGCTTGTATACCCACTTAGTGCCAATGGCCTTCGTGCCAAGAGGCAAGTCATATAAAGACCAAGTACCATTCTTCATTATTGCATCATATTCAGATTGCATAGTAGCCATCCAATTTTCTGAATTTTATGCTTCATCAAACAAACTAGGCTCAGTCTCATCACAGAGATTAGATGCAACCATAGCATAGCAATGTGATGCAAAAGAAGCACTATGAGAGCCTGATCGAGTACGATATGATAGAGGTGCATCTAATTTGCTGTCACGCAAAGTCTACACCAGCCATTTTGGCATAGTTCTTGCCTTCTCAGTATCAGCTCTCTCATCTGTAAGTGCATCTGCATTAGAAATGGAGTGATATGCATCATCACATGAAACCTACAAAGGCTGAGAAGTTGCCTCATTAGGACTAGCACTAGACTGTCCACCTGTAAAAAGGGGCAGCAAAGTATCATACATGTCTTTGGAGCTAACAGATGTCTCCTTAGTACATGAAAGCAATGGCTGAATAGCATCTTCCACAAAAACAACGTCACGACTAACCAGAATGCATATAGTCTGTGGATGATATAGACGATAGCCTTTACTTTGATAACTGTACCCCATAAAAATACATTTTATTGCTTTATCATCCAATTTTCTGCGATGTTGTTTGAGCACTAATGCATATGCCAAACAACCAAAAGCACGCAGATGAGAAACAGATGGCTTGTGGTCCTGCCAAGCCTCATATGAAGTGATAGACTGCAACGCTTTAGTGGGACACCTGTTAAGTACATATGCTTCACACATGACAACCTCAAGCCAGAAACTATGTGGTAGAGCTTGACTCTTGACCATACACCTCGCCATTTCCATGAGTGACCTGTTCTTTCGTTTAGAAACTCCATTCTGAGGTGTATACGACACTGTACACTGGTGTTTTATCCCACGTTCAGCCAAGAATGCATTAAAATCAGAAGACATATATTCCCCCCCTCGATCAGAACGGAGGGTGCCCATTTTACATGCTGACAAATTTTCAGCCAAAACCAAAAACTGTTTGAAGCACATGAACACTTCCGACTTTGCCTTCAATGCTATACCCATGCATGCCTGGAAAAATCATCAATGAAAGTCACGAAGTAAAGATAATTTCCAAAAGAAGGTGTCTACATAGGATCACAGACATCACTATCTACAAGCTGCAATTTCTGAGTAGCCCGAATTGAACCATCTTTTGGAAAGGACGAATGCTGCATTTTGCCTGAAATACAGCCTTCACAAACATGTTTTCCAGGTGCTCAAGTTTGGTCAAAGAGGACACCATTTCAGATTTCTGCAGGTGTAGCAAACTATCAAAATTCAGATGACCAAAGCGTGCATGCCAAAGCTTTGCATTTGACATAGCATGAGAATCATGTACTGCACATGCCAAATCATTTACAGATGTTTCATAGTCTATGAGCTTATACAAACCACGACATAAAATGCCAGAAGCAATAATCACGTCGCCATTTCATAGATCATGAACTGTACACTTGCCATCAACAAATTTCACAACCAAGCCAATCTTGGCTAATGTTGAAACTGATAACAGATTTTTCTTGATCCTTGGCACAAACAAAGCATCTGAAAAAGTGAAAGAACTACCATCAGCAATAGTCAAAATGATCTTACCAACTCCCATAACAGGATAAGAGGAGTTGTTGGCGCATGTAATAGTATTCCTTGTAGGGGCAGGCTCGAGTGAAGAGAAAAAACTACACTGCGAGGCAATATGTTTGGTTGCCCCACTGTCAAAGTACCAAACATCTGAGTCTACTGCAGACATGCACTGCTCATGAGAAGATGGGTCAAAACTGCAAACAGTAGTAAACGCCCATTCTTCTGCCTGCATAAGATTAGCAGACTCTATTTTTGGAGTAGAGGCCCCTACAACAACCATTTCTACCTCTTTTTTCTTTGCCTCTTTTGCAGCCAATTTAGGATATTTCTTTATGATATGATCATTTCCTTTACAGTACTTGCAAAACAATTTATGCTTTTCTGATTTCTTTTCATCTTTGTCTTCCCTCTTTGATCGTGTAGAATTTGCAGATTTCTGCTTACTAGTTGAAGAGCTCCATTTTCCTTTGCCCTTTTGACTAGCCAATAACTCTTGATCTGCAACTCACATAATGGACCTGTTCTGCCTGGACCGATCTTCCTGCAACAGAACAGAGACTAACTCCTCAAATGAAAAGGCATTTGGATTTCCTTTCATCATCAACTGAAGAGTAGAAGCAAAACTCTGATATGAATCAGGAAGACCATTTAGAAGGGTCTGCACAAGTGAGCTATTTGGTATAACCTCATCATCAACTGTTCCTTCAAGTCTTTGATCTTTGTTGGGAAATTGTCCATAGAATCACCTTCATTCATGTGCTCACTCTCCAACTGTTTTAGGAGGTAAGCAACACGAGCCTCATTCCTAGCTTGGTACAATGTGGTAAGTGTATCACAAGCATCCTTAGCTGTTCTGCAAGAGTGAATGTGAGGAATAAGGGCACATTTGACAGACAAAGCTATCACTGCATGTGCCTGAGCATCTCTGCCATCCCAACGAATCTGCTCTGCAGTAGGTGCAACAGAAACTGCAACATGAACAAGAATATGCAGAATATTATCATCTTTGACACCTTCTGCATGAGCTTCAATACCTGCAGTTGTAACAGTTGCAGGTGTGATATGACATTTTTCGACACCCTGCACAATGTTCCACAGTCCTTTTGCAACCAATACATGTCGCATCATATAAGCCCACAATGGGTAGTTGGTACCATCCAACTTATCCTCAATAGCCAACATACAAAATACATCACTGCTTTTAGCCATGGCCGGTGACTAAAATACCTTGATGCAGAAAATTGACTATATCTCAAAAAGTTGAACAGAAATGCCCAGACGAGTTCTTCTAAACCTGTAGCAGACTTCGAGACGCTTATATTGGTGAACCAAAACTAGTATATACCTTTGGCACAAAAAGACGAAATAGCCTACATAAGTCCTATAATAGTGCGTTTGGAAGCCGAAACGAGCTCAGATCGCTATTTGGCACGGCATAGCAAAGCTGTTTTGATCTTTGAAACACCCTAAGTATGCTCACCAAATTTCGTGCGAATCTGAGACTGCAACCGGAGAGGTGTTGACGACACCCTAGATGAAGCGATGACCTGCTCTGATACCAATTGTTGGAGTTAGACATTTGCGGAAGCACATGAACAAAACAAGGAAGAAGAAGAAACTTGGAGCTCAACACACGATACTGAAAGTATTACCACATAATGTACAAAGATAAGTAGCCCATTAGGGCAATAGGCATATATACAAGCCAGGGGAAAAAAACCTCCTAAAGAGGGAAAAAAGTGCCCTGGCGGTCCTAGAGTGTTCACACACATCACTACCTAAATATATCAACAAACTTCTCTTCAGGTGTAACTTGATGTATAGCAGCAGTCGGATTTCTGTTCATGATGTATACAATAGTGTGCATGGGTTCTTCCCAATTATAATGAGGCATATTCTTCTAAGCCATCAAGGCACTTGCTATTTCTGTAATATGCCTATTTTTTCATTCAACAACGCCATTGTGTTGTGGTGTGTACATGCATGAAAATTGATGTCAAATTCCATGACTTTTTAGAAAGTTGCTGAACTCACAAAAATAAAGAATAAGTGACATAGCCTTTATAGATAGGCCTATACACATGCATACACTATAAAGGGCTCATTTAGGACTTTATCCCAAAAACCTCCCACTTAAAGGCATTGGTGATATATTTAGGTAGTGATGTGTGTGAACACACTAGGACCATCGTGGTACTTTTTTCCCTCTTTAGAAGGTTTTTTTCCCCCGGCTTGTATATATGGCTATTGCCCTCATGGGCTACTTATCTTTGTACATTCTCTAGTAATACATTCAGTATTGTGTGTTGTGCTCCAAGCTTCTTCTTCTTCCTTGTGCTGTTCGCGTGCTTCCGCAGACATCTAACTCCAACAATTGGTATCAGAGTAGGTCGTCACTTCATCTAGGGCACCGTCGACACTCCTCCGGTTGCAGTCTTAGAATCACACGAATTTGGGTGAGCATACTCAGCGTGTTTTTGAGATCAAAACAGCTTTGCTTTGTGGTGCCAAAATCGGGATCTGAGCTCGTTTCAGCCTCCGAATGCACTATTGCAGCGCTTGTGCATGCCATTTCATCTTTTTGTGCCAAAGGTATATGCCAATTTCTGTTCGCCAGTATAAGCATCTCGAAGTCTGCTACAGGTCTAGTGGAATTCATCTGGGTAGTTATGTTCAATTTTTTGAGATACAGTCAATTTTCTGCATCAAGGTATTTTAGTCACCGACCATGGCTAAAAGTAGTGATGTATTCCGTATGTTGGCTGTTGAGGATAAGTTGGATGGTACCAACTACCCGTTATGGGCTTATATGATGCGACATGTGTTGGTTGCAAAAGGACTGCGAACATTGTGTAGGGTGTCGAAAAACGTCCTATCACACCTGCAACTGTTACAACTGCAGGTACTGAAGCTGATGTAGAAGGTGTCGAAGATGATGATATTCTGCATATTCCTGTTCGTGCTGTAGTTTTTGCTGCATCTACTGCAGAGCAGATTCGCTGGGATGGTAGAGATGCCCAGGCACATGCATTGATAGCTTTGTCTATCAAACATGCCATTATTCCTCACATTTGCTCTTGCAGAACAGCTAAGGATGCTTGGGATACACTTACCACATTGTACCAAGCTAGGAATGAGGCTCGTGTTGCTTACCTCCGAAAACAGTTGGAGAGTGAGCACATGAATGAAGGTGATTCTATGGATAGTTTCCTAATGAAGATCAAAGACTTGAAGGAACAATTGATTTCTGCTGATGAGGTTATACTAGATAACTCACTTGTGTAGACCGTTCTAAATGGTCTTCCTGATTCATATAAGAGTTTTGCTTCTACTCTTCGCTTGATGATGAAAGGCAATCCACATGCCTTATCATTTGAGGAGTTAGTATCTGTTCTGTTGCAGGAAGATCACTCCAGGCAGAACAGGTCCATTATGCGAGTTGCAGATCAAGCTTTCCTAGCTAGTCAGAAGGGCAAAGGAAAATGGAGCTCTTCAACTAGTAAGCAAAAATTTGCTAATTTTGCATATTCGAAGAAGGAAGATAAAGATGAGAAGAAATCAGAAAAGCAGAAATTATTTTGTAAGTACTGTAAAGGGAATGATCATATCATAAAGAACTGTCCAAAACTGGCTGCTAAAGAGGCAAAGAAGAAAGAGGCTGGAATGGTTGTTGCAGAGGCCTCTACACCAAAAATAGAGTCTACTAATCTTGTGCAGGAAGAAGAATGGGCGTTTACTACTGTCTGTAGTTTTGACCCATCTTCTCATGAGCACTGCATGTTTGTAGTAGACTCAGATGTTTGGTATT
The DNA here is from genome assembly GCA_020310875.1 of Ceratopteris richardii. Classification (NCBI taxonomy): domain Eukaryota; kingdom Viridiplantae; phylum Streptophyta; class Polypodiopsida; order Polypodiales; family Pteridaceae; genus Ceratopteris; species Ceratopteris richardii. The sequence goes on along the minus strand of CM035423.1, from coordinate 167,881,476 downwards.
TTGACAGTGGGGCAACCAAACATATTACCTCACAGTAGTTTCTTCTCTTCACTCGAGCCTACCCCTACAGGGAATACTGTTACATGCGCCAATAACTCCTCTTATCCTATTATGGGAGTTGGTAAGATCATTTTGACTACTGCTGATGGTAGTTCTTTCACTTTTTCAGATGCTTTATTTGTGCCAGGGATCAAGAAGAACCTGTTATCAGTTTCTGCATTAGCCAAGATTGGCTTGGTTGTGAAATTTGTTGATGACAGGTGTACAGTTCATGATCTGTCAAATGGAGATGTGATTATTGATTCTGGCATTTTATGTCATGGGCTGTATAAGCTCATAGACTATGAAAGATTTGTAAATGATTTGGCATGTGCAGTAAATGATTCTCAAGTTATGTCAGATGCAAAGCTTTGTCATGCACGCTTTGCTCATCTGAATTTTGCTAGTTTGCTATGCCTACAGAAATCTGAAATGGTGTCCTCTTTGCCCAAACTTGAGGCACCTGGAAAACATGTTTGTGAAGGCTGTATTTTGGGCAAAATGCAGCGCTCGTCCTTTCCAAAATATGGTTCAGTTCGGGCTACTCAGAAATTGAAGCTTGTACATAGTGATGTCTGTGGTCCTATGCAGACACCTTCTTTTGGGAATTATCTTTACTTCGTGACTTTCATCTATGATTTTTCCAGGCATGCATGGGTATATCCATTGAAGGCAAAATTCGAAGTGTTCATGTGCTTCAAACAGTTTTTGGTTTTGGCTGAAAATCTGTCAGCATGTAAAATGGGCACCCTCCGTTCTGATCGAGGGGGGGAGTATATGTCTTCTGATTTTAATACATTTCTGGCTGAACGTAGGATGAAACACCAGTGTACAGTGCCATATACACCTCAACATAATGGGGTTGCTGAATGAAAGAACAGGTCACTCATGGAGATGGCCAGGTGTATGGTCAAGAGTCAGGCTTTACCACTTAGTTTCTGGCTTGCGGCTATCATGTGTGTAGCATATGTACTGAACAGGTGTCTCACCAAAGCACTGCATTCCATCACTCCATATGAGGCTTGGCATGATCGCAAGCCATCTGTTGCTCATCTGCATGTTTTTGGTTGTTTGGCATATGCATTAGTGCCTGAACAACATCGCATAAAATTGGATGATAGAGCAATAAAATGTATTTTTGTTGGGTACAATTTTGAAAGTAAAGGCTATCGTCTGTATCATCCATGGACTAAACGCATTCTGGTTAGCCGTGATGTTCTTTTTGTGGAAGATGCTATTCATCCATTGCTTTCATGTACTAAGGAGACATCTGTTAGCTCCAAAAACATGTATGATACTTTGCTACCTCTTTTTACAGGTGGACAGTCTAGTGTTGGTCCTAATGAGGCAACTTCTCAGCCTTTGCAATTTTCATGTGATGATGCAAATAATTCCATTTTTGATGCAGATGTACATGATGCACTTATTGATGAGAGAGTGGATATTGAGTAGGCAAGAACTATGCCAAAATGGTTGGTGCAGACCTTGCGTGATAGCAAATTAGATGCACCTCTGTCATATCGTACTCATTCAGGCTCTCATAGTGCCTCTTTTGCATCAAATTTCTATGCTATGGCTGCATCTAGTCTCTGTGATGAGAATGAACCTCTTTCGCTTGATGAAGCACAAAATTCAAAAAATTGGATGGCTGCTATGAAATCTGAATATGATGCTATAATGAAGAATGGTACTTGGTCTTTATGTGACTTGCCTCCTGGCAAGAAGGCCATTGGCACTAAGTGGGTATACAAGCTGAAGCATAAACCGGATGGTACAGTTGACAGGTATAAGGCTAGGCTTGTTGCAAAGGGTTATGCACAGGAAAGAGGCATTGATTTTGATGAGACCTTTGCACCTACATGCCGTATGACTACTGTTCGGAGCATCTGTGCACTTGTAGCTCATCATGGTTGGAATGTACATCAGTTGGACATTAAAACAACATTTCTGAATGGTGACTTGCATGAAGAAGTGTATGTTTTTCAGCCCTGTGGCTTTGTGCAGAAAGGGCTTGAAAACTAGGTGTGCAGGTTAAAGAAGGCATTATATGGTTTAAAGCAAGCACCACGTGCTTGGTATGAGAAGATACATGCCTATCTGATTGCACATGGTTTTGAGAACAATCCAACTAAAAACACCTTATATGTTAAGCGTGCTAATGATGTGCTTCTGATCATTGTTGTCTATGTTGACGACATGCTGCTCACTGGTCCTATTGAGAAACATATTGCTGATTTTAAGGCTGATTTGCATGCCTCATTTGAGATGTCTGATTTGGGGCATTTGCATCACTATTTGGGCATTCAATTTATGCAAGTTGATGGTGGAATGGCTTTGTGTCAAACAAAATATATTGACATATTATTGTAGGTTTTTGGCCTTGAAGACTGTAAGCCTATTGCCACTCCTATGGAGACAGGTTTATGATTGAGTCTTCAAGATGCTGGAGATGCATTTGATGCTATTGTCTATTAGCAGGCTGTTGGATGCTTGATTTACTTATGCATTACTCGGCCAGATATTCAATTTGCTGTCTCACAGATGAGCAGGTTTATGCATTGCCTAGGAGTCAAGCATTGGGAGGCAGTTAAGCACATCTTTCGCTATTTGAGTAGTACTCGGATACTTGGGTTGTTTTATCCCAAGGGAGGATCACTACCACCAGATTTGCATGCTTTTTCTGACTCTGATTGGGCTAGTTTCTATGACACTCATGTGTCTACTAGTGGCTTTTGCTTCATGCTTGGTAGCTCATGTATATCTTGGTTGAGCAAGAAGCAGCCTACTATGGCCACTTCCAGTTGTGAGGTTGAGTATAGGGCAGCTTTCACAGCGACTGTTGAGTGTGTGTGGCTCAGATGCCTTATGTCTGATTTGGGTGTTGGTTAGACTTCTGCCACCACCATCTTCACTGGCAGTCAGAGCGCATTGGCAGTTGCGAGGAACCCTGTGTTCCATGCTCGCACTAAGCACATTGAGGTGCATTTTCACTATGTCAGGGAGAGGTTCTCTACTGGGGAGATCAGCTTGGCATATGTGCCCACGTAGGAGAACATATGGCTGATTTGGGTGTTGGTCAGACTTCTATCACCACCATCTTCACTGACAGTCAGAGTGCATTGGCAGTTGCGAGGAACCCTGTGTTCCATGCTTGCACTAAGCACATTGAGGTGCATTATCATTATGTCAGGGAGAGGTTCTCTGCTGGGGAGATCAGCTTGGCATATGTGCCCACGCAGGAGAACATTGCATACCTTTTTACGAAGGTTCTGCCTAGGGAGAAGTTTGAAGCTTTCCTCAAAGCTTTGGGCTTACTTCCTTTTGTGGAGTGATTTCCACATAGCTTGGCACTTCCTTATACATGAGTGCCATCTCCTTGTTCATCGCATCACTCCCAGGGGGGATTTGTTGATATATTTAGGTAGTGATGTGTGTGAACACACTAGGACCGTTGGGGGCTTTAGGAGGTTTTTTTCCCTCGACTTGTATATATGCCTATTGCCCTAATGGGCTACTTATCTTTGTACATTCTCTAGTAATACATTCAGTATTGTGTGTTGTGCTCCAAGCTTCTTCTTCTTCCTTGTGCTGTTCATGTGCTTCCACAGATGTCTAACTCCAACAGGCATAAATGGCACCTTTAAGCTATGTGACCCCCACCATCTGTATACATAACTGATGTTGTGCTTTGGGTAATCACTTGGTAAGAACATCTGCAGGGTTCTGTGATGTATGGACCTTAACCAATGTGATAAGGCCATCATCAAGCACTTCTTGAATGAAGTGATATGACACATCAATATGTTTTGTGCGTGCATGGAACATGGAATTCTTTGCCAAAAATATGGCACTCTGGCTATCACAACCAAGCATAGGTGCTCTGTCAGGCAAACCAAACTCACTGCAAAGAAGTGCTAACGATATTGCTTCCTTGGAAGCCTTAATGGATGAAATATATTCAGTCTCAATAGTAGACAAAGCAAGAATCTTTCGCAGTCTACTGCACCATGATACAACACCACTTGCAAGAGTGAAAACATAGCCACGTGAATTTTCATGTATCCACATCACCAACCATGTCAGAATCACAGAATCCCCTCAGCTCTAATGGATCCTTTCCATAATAGAGGCATTTGTTTTGTAGTAGCTCATAATGGACTTTACTACATTCCAATGTGACTTCCTTGGATTATCCATAAATCGGCTTACAACTCCTAGTGCATGGGCAATGTCAGATCTAGTAACAACCATAGCATACATAAATGAATCACAACTTGAAGCATAAGGTACACTTGCATATCATTGATTGCTTCTTGTGTCTTGAGACAATCTTCCTTGGAGATTTTATCATATGGCTGTAATGGCGCTCCAAGAGGCTTTGCATTAGCCATGTCAAATCTGTTCCACACATTTTCAATGTATTTTTCTTGAGATAAGTACAATATGTGCTATTCCCTTTGCCTCCTAATCCTTACTCCAAGTACATGTTCAGTTGCCCCAAGGTCTTCCCTTGAAAATGTAGATTTTAGCTTCTCTTTAAGGGCAACAGTGCTCCCTTTCTTGGCAGCAATGAGCATATCATCAACATAGAGCACAAGAATGATTGGTTTGCCATCTTCATCATGTTTTGTGTACAAACAATGATATGGATGGCTTCTTTTGTACCCATGTTTGAGCATACAAGCACCAAAATTTTTGTACCATTGCCTAGAATCTTGCTTCAGCCCATACAAGCTTCTATTGAGATTACATAGAAGATGTTCCTTTCCAAAAATAACAAAACCTTTCGGTTGTTTCATGTATAGCTCTTCCTCAACATTTGGTCCAACTCTAAATCAAGAGCAACCACTATGGCAAAAAGTACCCGCAAAGTGATCATCTTAACTACAGAAGAAAACACTTCTTGGAAATCTATGCCTTTAGTTTGAGCATATCCTTTTGCAACCAACCTTGCTTTATACTTGGGTTTCTCATCAACATTCTTGATTTTATATACCCATTTTTTAGGAATACCTGTCCTTGCTTTGGGCAATTCAACCAAGTCCCAAGTATTATTAGAATGCAAAGATTTAATTTCTTCTTGCATAGCAAGCTCCCACTTATTGTTGTGCTTACATGCTTTTTCCTCTCTATATGTAAGAGGTTCTCCCTCATTAGTCAACATAATATAGTGCAATGAGGGGTCATATCTACTCACGTTACGCCTAATATGAGTAGATCATCTCACTCAATGATCCACATTCTCTGGTAATGGGTCTACATCAGGTGGTATAATAAAATCATTATTTTGATGCTTCTGTACATTATTTCTAGCATCGTTTTCAACATTATTTTGTGGCTTCATGCACCCTTCAGGAGACTCTTATAGTTGTCCAACATCATTTGGCTCAAAAACCACTGGATTATCTACATTTTCAACCATATGTGGTGCATCCTGAGGGTCTGAAATAGGCCTAACATGTGGCTGATCTTGAGAAAATGTGACCTCTTTATGGTCATGTTTTGGAGGCAATGTTAGTTTGTAGCAGCCTTGCCTCATTAAAAACAACATCTCTGCTGCATATGACCTTTTTCAACTGAGGTAACCATATTCTACAACCCATTTCACCTTCTTCACCATATCCCATGAAGAGGCCTTTAATGGATTTGGCATCAAGTTTACTCCTCAACTCAGGCCTTATGTGTACAAAAGCTTCATAGCCAAACATGCATAAGTGATCATCTGAATAGGTTTGCTAGAACAAATCTCTTCAGGGATGTCACCTTTCAAGGACATGTGAGGGGATCAATTGCATATATGCACTACAGTCTTAAAAGCTTCTCCCCAAAAACCATGAGGGAGATTAGCTATGGATAGCATGCATCTCACCCTCTCACAAAGAGTTTGATTATACCTTTTTAGCCACATCATTAGAAGAGGGGCTATATGGAACAGTAAGCTCTCTCTTTACGCCCAAATTTTCACAAAAAATTTTGAATTTAGCACTTGTGGACTCACCCCCATTATTCGTACGTATGAGCATCATCAACTGATATAGTAGAACATAGGATATCTTCCATATCTGAAAGCTCCTTAATAACAACACTAGAGGCCACATTGGCCTTGTCTTTCTCTCTCTAGTTGTCCCATCCATCAGTCCTGTCTTCTTTCTTGTCCTTTCTTTTGTCTCCAACATTATTCTTCCTCTCAAGCTCTGCTTATGGTATCGGCAATAGGGCTTCTTGTGACCTTTCCTACCACACTGGCAATGTGTCACATCACTACCCTGCTTCTTGCTAGAGCTTCCCCTTTCTTTGATTTTGCTCTTACTTCTCTGTGAATAAGAGCCCTTCTTCGTTGATCTGCCTCTAAACATGTTGGCAGAAGTGCCTCCTTCACCACATACTCTTCTCCTGATCTCTTCATTCAATATAGAATCCCTCACACCATCAAAAGTAAGATTGGGGTTATTTGATAATGAGACTACCAAGGTCTTCCAAGAATCAGGAAGTGTCATATGCAAAAAAATAGCTTTCAACTTATCATCAAAGGGAGGCATTCCTGAGTCTTGCAACTTTGATAGAGTACCTGTGACAAGTGCTCTGTAGTGCTTTTGGACTCGTCCAACTGCATGCCAACTAATTTCCTCATCAGATGTACCTGATTAATAGATGTGGTGTTCTCATAAGTGGCCTTAAGCTTGGCCCACAACTCTGAAGCTATACTGATGTCCTTGAGGTCTACAAGAATATCATCTAACACGATCATTTTTATGTAAGTGATGGCCCTTCTATTCAGATTATGCCACAGATCATCTGACATGTCTTTTGACTTTCCTACTTCCAATGGCATGTCACAATCTTTGAGGAAGAGAATTCCCTAAATTCACTCCTTCCAAAGATCGAATCGTGTGCTGTTGCTCTAGCACAATGGTGAGAACCACGTTAGGAAGCTCCACCTCCTTAATGTCAATCCGCGGAAGAGATAGGAGTGATATGAAGATCGTGAATGTGAGATGAAGTGAGAGTGAAGGTGAGAAGCATAGAAATGCACACACACATACACACACACTACGAAGAGACAAGCAAGACACAATGGAAGGTGAGAAAACAACTCTATTACTCAAGAACACTATTACAAGCTCAAAATAGCTCTAAGCTCTTCTCTACTCCAACAAGCTAACCTCCAAAAATGAGCTCTCTAGCTCTTTTTATAGTTTCTAGACTAGTTTTGACCGGTTTCACATCTAGTGACCGGCATAGTTAAAAATTAGGTCCTAGATGCTATTTGGAAGGGTAAACGATGTCTAAAAATAACGAAATTTGGTACGCGCATTCTATCTAAGCTCCTCAAGCTTGAGGACTCCTCGGCTTGCACAAAATGGAGCTATGGATTACAAAATGGGGTTTTCTATGTTACATATGTTACAATAGTGATAAAAATCACTGTTGGAGGTTTTTGGAAAGTATTTGAAAACATAATTATTTGAAAAACGATTCGACTGGCTCCCTGCTTTGTCGTTACATGCTTCCGTGTCGTCTGTGCCTCTGGCTGCTTCCAACACCCCCCTCCCTCTCGCTTCTGTCGTCCCTGACAGAACCTTGCTGTGAGGTCTGCCGGATATAGTTCTGTAGGAGGTCTTGAGCGAGGGTGTGCTCGGAGATACGAATGCCTCGGGCCAGGTCTGCCTCGAGTTTCTCCCAGTCGATTGGTTGTGGTTCTTCCGGTGGCGGGAGGTGATAGTGTGTGGAATAGACCATTCGTTCACAGGCAAATAATTGTAATAAATGTGTAGGCCTGCTTATGAATACCTCTGAATGGTATTCCCAGAAGCCGGTTGTGAACATCTCTTCGAATGTTTGCTTGTAGCACGCCGGTAGGTACTTTATTCTGCAGTGCCAGGCATAACACACCCGTAGCAATGGCGTTGTACTCATATCATATACCAGATCGAAATTGCCATGCTCAAAGCCCGGGGTGTTGACATGTGGTGCCTTAACGCGTTGGAAGACTTTAAAAATCATTTGCATCATGTCAAAGATTTTGACAGTCATATGCGCCGCTATATCATCCATATGCTTTAATCTAGGGAGCCAGTGGCGAATTGTAGCCATCATGTAGCCAACAGTTGGTAACTCAATGGGTGGCTTAAAATAGGGGTAATTCAACCAGTCTTGGCACTGCTTATTGTTTTGTACCTTAATAGCAAAGGCAGTCTAGGAGCGGCGTCATGGCACTGGTCCCCAACACGGGTTATACTTCAAATGCAAAGGTGCCTTTACCCATGTACTCATCATCTCTGGATACTGCTGTAGTAAATCTTTTCGCCACTCTGGTTGATAGATCCTTCCTTTCTGTGCATCTAGCGGCAAATCATCCGCCTCGAATTGAGTTGCATGCGATGGTTTCTTACCTGTCTCTTTCTCAATGGCTAATTGGTATTCGGCCATTAACATGAAATACGGTTTATACTGTAGCTCGTGCCCAGATATGTATCGTCGCGGGGCCAAATGAGCAAAGAATGGAGACTGTAATATCTTTTCTTCTATCATCACCATGGCATGTAATTGTGCCTCTACTCTCGCTGAGTGCGTTGTTCCAAGTTCCTCAATAGTCTTCATCCACGCGGGGGTCGGAAGTTCGTATGTCATTTGGCCCTCGGCCGTGACGCGTGCGCCTGGGATGGGTTGTGGCTCGTACGCTTCTTCAAACGTTTCCTCCACCGGGACGGTGACCGTTTCTTCCTCAGCTGGAAGCTCAGGTGGGGAATCTAGCCTTGGTGGCGCCTCATATACTGCAATCCTTGATTCAAGGGTCGATACCTGGGCCCGTAATGAGTTGAGTTCCTCTAGGAGGTCAGGAGAGGGGTCCACAGGTGCTGGTATGTCTTGGTGTGCCGGTTCTCGTAACTGGAGTAATTTGTGATCTTCTTTGAGTTTCTGTAACTCCTCGTTCATGCGGTCGTATTCATCTAGTAATCTTACATGATCGTCTAGCAGCATCCTCATCGAATCTGAAGGAATGGCTTTGAACCTGCTAGGACTGAATGGTTGGTCTGGGTGGTCGAGCGCTGCTTCTAAGTTTTCTCGGTTCTGATCCTGTAAGCGCTGGTTTTCTTCCTTGGCGGCTGCTAGGTGTCTTCGTAGTAAGCCCATGTTTCGTGTTAGCGTTGCATTGCGGACTGTCTGGGCTCTTAATAAATTATCCAGGTCAGCAGTGGCTTCCTTGGTCTTTTCTTCGCTTTCTAGTTCCAATTTGTGATAAGCCTCGCGTAATTCCTGGTATCGGGTGTTCAGAGAGGCATTTTCGATAGACAATAAATTAAGCTGCGACTGTAAGTCATTGGTTGTCCTCTGCAGCTGCTGATAATTATCACCAAGAGATGTGAACTCATCTCTTACTTGCGTCATACACATGAACATCTGTCGGAATGCATTATCTACAGTGGGTGATAGTATTAATGGGGTGCTAAATGAAGATGCAGTTGGTGTAGATGCAACGGGAATGGGGAATGGGGATGGGAAGGTGGATGATGTAGTGATTGTTGAAAATTGTGATGTGCCTAAAAATGTTTGTGCCGGGAGTGAAGTGAGTGATGGTGCGGCGGGTGGTGAGATGTCCATGTCAGTGGACGTATCTAGTGCGGTGACCGTGAATATGGGTGTGATCGTGGGTGCTCGTGGTGGTGTAAATACGGGATTTACAAATGTTGAGGGGTAATTTACAGGGGGGCTGGCTGGAGCAGCTTGGTGGAAAGGGGAAAGAGGGGTTACAGTGGGTCAGGGAGGCGAGACGGGGGAGAAGGTTAACGGCGGGGGGAATGGGAAGAGGGGTCTTGGAGTTGTGGGGAAAGATGGAAAAGATTGATGAAGGAATGGGTTGGGTAGAAAGGTGGGTGTGGGAGGGGGTAGACTAGGGTTAATGGGTGCGGGAATTGTGGGGTTAGTGGTCGTAAAGACAATTTCTGCAACACCACCGACGAATGAAGATGTTGGTCTGGGGGAAGGAGGGTGAAGAGGGGAGGCTGGATGGACGGGTGGTGAGAGAGGAGCGGTTGGGGTGGTCGGTACTTCAGTGACTGCTGAGGTAGGTACAGTTGTAGCGCGGGGTGGGGAATCTACAATGATGGTTTCTACGGCCAATGAACTTTCGGGGACGAGGCGTGCCTCCCTGGCTTGTTCTGAAGATTGTGCTCCGATTGGTACACGAATGTATTCGCCGGGCTTTGAAAGTAATCGTACTCTACAGGGGTCAAACTGTGGTAGTGGCTTTCTTTGCAAGTACCTGAGTGCCTCGTTGGATCCTACTGATTGGACTAATTCTTTGAATCCTTTGATGTATGCGTCTTCGAATCCGCCTGTGACAAGTTCTTGTTCTATTATTGTTTGACTCTCTTCCTCTGTCAGCTTTTTGCGTGCCCAAACTTGTTCCATAGTTCTATACAGCTTCTTGATAGCTAGTGTGTAAGCTGCTGCCTCGTAAGTTTCATCTTCATGGGTACTTGTATCGTCATGTGTGTCTGTTTGTTGGCCTTGGCCATCTGTCTGTGCATGCTCTTGGGATTCATGTGTTCCCTGGCTAGCTTCGTCGTCTCCTTCGTCGTCATCGATTGCTGTTCGTTCGTCATCAGAGCTGGACACGACCTGTCCTTGTGGCTGATCCCTGGGTGTGGTAGGGTAGCTAGGCCTTTCAAATTCTTGAGAAAACAATTGTCCTTCTGAAAACTGGAACTCATTGGAGAATGCATCAGGCATCTCAAAATCAAAAGTTTGGTCCAGTGGCTCTGCTTGTCCTGGTTCTAAATGCGGTATTGGAAAAGAGAAAGCTTCCGCACCAATAGTGGTGGGAAGTTCAGCTGCTGTGGTGATAGGTTCTGTGGTTGTGGCTGCTTGGGGTGCAACGGTACTGGTGGTGCCCTCCGGCATAACTGGTCTTGATAACCGTATACGAATTGGTGGTACTGTGGGAGTGGCTGCTGTTGGTGACTGCTCTAGAGAGGGTTGTGGAGAGGGTGATGCTGGGACTTGTAGGCACGGGATAGTACCTCTCATCCGCTTTTCGGCTCTGCCTTTGCTAGACTTTCTAGCCTTCCTAGTGGTCCCTTTGAATGCTTTCAGTTCCTCACTGGTCATGGCACGCTCTATGGGTAAATCATATGCCAAGCACATATATATGATCCTGGTGAGGGCGTAGCACCCATTGATTACCTTCTTTCGCTCCCACCTATGTTGTGCCAAATAGAGCTGATCAATTATCCAGCTGGCTAGATCAACTGTTTGAGGTCCAGTACATGCTAAGTATAAACCAAACCAGATTCTCTTGTGAGGCATGGTAAAACGATCCTGAGTTGGGAAAGCAAAGTGCTGCATGCATATCCGTAATGGCTTGGAGAGCTCAGGTGTTATAGCACAAATATCCTCCCACTTAGTTACGTCACCACGCTTCATCTGCTCTGGGACTAGCCGTTCTTTCTCCGTTGGAGTGTGTGTTCCATGTATTTTTAGAGCTGCGCGAATCAAATCTTTAGACAAATAGAACCTTCTAAATGGAGGATCATTTACCAAGGATGGTAACATGAATGTGCCGGGTAGATCCTTGTTTTCTGAAGCCGTTAAGGTGGTTACCAAGTAAAAGCATCTGTAAAAATCGGGTTTAGGCAGAGGGTCACTAAAGTATTCTGTAAATCCCGCTCGTGCCCAAACGTGCGTTAAGTCTTGTGTATTCTGCAGTCCTTCAAATTCTCTTGACAAGAACTGGTACTTGGTCCATGTGCGAAGATCAAAGGCCAAATTGGCTTCAAATATGAAATCAGCATCTGCTAATGGTCCTGCTAGGCCTTGAAACCAATGAGAGTTACGATGAATCTTCTCGGTATATCCTCTAGGAGGATCATCGATTGGCATGGGTCCTGGAAAACCTTGAAACTCTGGTGGTTGCATAGTAGGATAAGATTCCGCGAGTAATTCTTCAATAGTGGCCATTGGTGTGCTTGGGCCAGCTTCTGATGGTCCTGCTTCGGTTTGCATGATGACTGATGAGCTAATGGAAAAGATCTGCTACAAAAGATTAACACATTAGTATGGAAATTAATTATGATCCCATTAAGGTGAGACCGCAATCCCTTTCCATAACCGATGTGTAACCCGTGTAGCCAAGTGTCGTGAAGTGATTGATGCAATGATTTTTTGCAAAACTAATGCAGGTCTCTAGATGCCTACATGGTCAGATTATGCATACATTTCTTGATGAGCTTTTATTATGCAAAATGTGGGGTTTTAGTGTATGAATTTATACAAGGTTTGGTTGAAGGTGAATTAGTACAAGGGTGGAGTTTAAATGGGGTGGGAGAATTGTTAGATAATGGGGTACAAGAAGACGTTTGGATACATTTCGGTATCCATTTCCTAAGAGTCTTGGAGTGGGTGGTATGTTTCTGCTGAGGGACAAAAAGTGGTATCGGGTTTGGTGGTATTGAAGGATGAAAAGATTTAGGAGGGGTATATATTACATGGCTAGAGGATTGGGCTATAATACATTGTTTGGGTACCCAAATCTGCATGGGTGTGGGTCTATGGATAAGGTATTTCTTGGCGATCCAAATCTGTCGAGTATTGGTACTTGTAGAAGAAGATCGAGGGGACTTTTGATGCTGACTCTGCTTTTGTTGAAACTTTGTCCTGTTCTTGTCTGCAGTGTTGCCAATAGCCTGTGGTTGCTGTCCTTTTGGCACCCATATTTGTTTCATGCCACTTGTTCTGTGATGTTGATACTGTTGCTTTCTTTGCCTTGTCTGGTGATGTCGTCGGTCTGGGTTCCTCTGTTGTGGTTGACTCGTTCGTGGTTGGGTTTGAGAGGTCCATTGGACGCTCTGCTTTGGAAAAGAAGGGAGATCCAACACTTGCGTGACCTGCCCATTAGGAAGTGATTCGTTCTTTATCTTTAATCTAGGCCAGTCCGCAACAAGTTTGGAAGGATGAGCACCGCAGGGTGTTGTGCTCATTTGGCCGCTGATGCAACCCACCTGACCGCTGATTGTGTTCATCTGCCCTAGCGGTTGGGTAGCTGCCCCTTCTAGTTTGCAGGAAGCCCCAGGGAAGATCTCCTGTCGTCCTTCTGATTGACAATTGTCCCTAGCCAAGCCCGAGTGGGTTGGTGTAGACGTAACGTGACTGGTCTGACCCAAGATCTTCCGGTCTTCCGTCGCATGCGTTTCATAGGGTCTAGGGTTACAACCCTCAATCGGAATGCCGTTAGGGAAGTCAAGCGGTATCACTCGCTTCTGTTCTAAGGTTCCAATCTGTAAGGAGCCTTGTCTAAGATTTAGGTCCACTGAGTGATCGTATAGCCAATCTTGGCCAAGGATTAGGGGTTCTATCAGGTCGTCATCATGGCACACTAGTAGCTTCGCTGTCATGGTCACATCCTTAATGAGGATAGGAAGGTCCACCTCACCCATGCAAGGGGTTTCCATGCCTCCTAGGCCTATGAGGTATGCCTCAATTGGCCGCATTTCTATTCCTGAATCCTTATAGTGGGACCATCTAATCGCACTAGTCGCAGCACCTGAGTCAATTAAAGCCCTGAGCTCGTGGCAAGGGTTGCCGTGCTCTAACCTGACTGTAATGAATGGTCTCTTGTCCACTATACTAGGATGAGTGGTGGACTTTACTTGACACATGGCCATGGGATATCTGGGTGTAGTTTCCAGATGGTTATAATGTTCTCTCCATAGTCCTTGTCTTCTTAACTTCATGCGTTTAATGCGTTCTATTGCTTCTGCCTGAGCTTCCGCTCGTATTCTATTTTCTTCCTCCTTACGCTTCTTTGCCAACGTGAGTCGTCTAAGCATATCCTCAGTAAGAGGTTCTTGATATAGCCTGACTCTACAACCACTAATATAATTAGGCATTACGTCTCCTTCTAAGGTGGCTAACTGTACTGCTCCACTTGTTGAGAGTCTGTTAATGATCATAGGTCCATAACCTCGCTTTTCTAACTTACGTGCGTGTTGCTTTAGCGTGTATACTAGAACTAAATCTCCTTCTTTTAGGCCCTTATCTTTCACATGTGCATCAAAATATGCTTTCTGTCGCTTCTTCGCTGCATATATTCCTGTTGCTGCCTTTAGCCTGGTTTCTCCTAATCGTTCCAAGTCCATTATTCTCGCTGATAATTCATGGCCGGTCCACTGATGTTCTTGTGCAACCTTAAGGGTCGGTATCAAGAAGTCCAAAGGAAGCACAACATTCTGACCAAAAGCCATCTGAAAGGGAGTTGCATTGAGTACGGTTTTGTAGGCCACTCGATATGCCCAAACAGAGTGGTGTAACTGTTTGTCCCAATCTGAACGTTTGTTGTTCACGAGTTTCGTGAGTACGTTACAAAGGATCTTATTAGTGCTTTCAGCCTGACCATTGGCCTGAGGATGATATGGTGCGGATTTCTTGTGAATCACCATAAAATCCTGTAACAAATATTCAATGACTTGGTTTAGAAAGTGAGTGCCTCGATCGCTCACTAACTCTATAGGCAGTCCATATCTTGTAAAGACATTCTCAAATAAGAATTTTGCAGTTGTTTGTGCATCATTCTTTTTCGTGGCTTTTGCCTCTACCCATTTCGTAAGATAATCTGTGGCAACAATAATGTATTCAGCATGTGTACCTTTTGCAGGGGGGTTAATGGGTCCTACAAAGTCTATACCCCACTTTGAAAATGCACGTCCGCCCATCATGGGTTTCAAAGGCATTTCATCTCTGCGAGTAGGAAACTGAGTTCTTTGGCACACATCACATCTCTTTACATAGGTATGCGCATCCATGTGAAGAGTGGGCCACCATAATCCTGCAAAGAGGATGGCTTTGATTATCCTATCGGGTCCAAAATGACCTCCTGCAACACCTTGGTGTGCAGTCTCTAGTATGCTCAGATAATCTCTCTCATGAACACATTGTCTTAGATATCCATCTCGTCCTCTTTTGTATAGGTTATCGCCAATAAGTGAATAATCTTGAGCTTCCTGCTCTAGACTGCGTTGTCGTGCTAAAGTCATTCCTTGAGGGAATGTGTTCGTCCTCAAGTATGTCACTAATTGTTCACTCCAGTCTGGTGTGAGAGACACGTGATATAATGTAGCATGTTCTACTGGTGGTCTTTCACAACAAGCATGGCATTCTTTACACAACTTGTAGACATCTGCTTCCATCGAAGGCCAATATACTCCTAGTCTATGCAGAGTCTGTAATGTTCGACGTTTTGAATGATGTTGCTTTAATGCACCTATGTGTGCTAATTGCAACCAATTCGCATGTTCTGATTCATCTACACAACAAGCAAGAATCTTTTGATTATCCTGTTTATGTATGCTTCCTGCCATTATTTGGTATCTCTGAGACTTGGTAATCTCTCCCTCTTTGATCTTTATCCTAGGATTCTTGGGTCCATATGTCAGAATAGGGACTATGGGCTTAGCCCATTCTGGTGCTATCTCAAGATTAAACAAATAAGCATCTGGTAGATCATCCACTACTCCTTGAGGAGCTTCTCTTGAGGTTAATCTTGAAAGGTGGTCAGCTCTAAGATGTGTCTTTCCTTTCCTGACTACGACTTCAAAATCATACTCCATGAGTAATAGAAACCAACGTATCAGTCGTCCTGTGTTACATGGTTTGTTGACTAAGTACAATAGGGCTTGATGATCCGTAAAGAACTTGAACTTATTGGCCAACAAGTAGTGCCTGAACTTCTTTACTGCGTAGATCATCCCTAATCCTTCTCGTTCCTTAGTGGTGTAATTTCTTTCTGCTGCGTTCAATTGTCTGCTCGCGTAAGCTATGGGGAGATCTATGTTACCTTCATTCGTGGGTTGTGCTAACACACATCCTATGGCATAATTGGATGCATCCACATGTACATGGAATGGCTTACTCCAATCTGGGGTTGTCAATATAGGTGCTGAGCACAAGCGTCGTTTAAGTTCATCGAATGAATTTTCACATTCATCTGTACATTCAAAATTGGTTAAAAGAGAGTACAAAGGCTTGGCTATGATTGCATACATATGTATGAATCTCCTATAATAACCGCAATGGCCCATAAATGCTTGTACCTCTTTCACATTAGTTGGTCTAGGTAATTCTACAATTACTTTCACCTTTTCTTCATCCGTAGAGATTCCATTTTTTGACACAATGTGTCCTAGAATTTTGCCTTGTCTGACCATGAAAACGCATTTTTCTGGGTTCAAACAAACCTGATATTCTCGACATTTGTCAAATATTTGCCTTAACTCTGGGATATGCGTCTGTCTTACATTTGAATGTGCACATATGTCATCGACATAAACTTCCAAGCTCTAGCGTAAGAATTCCTTAAAAACATGACACATGAGTCGCTGGAAAGTGGCGGGTGCATTTGTTAAGCCAAATGGCATCACACGAAATGCAAATATGCCCCATTCAGTGGCAAAAGCCGTCTTGTGTTGGTCCTCTGGAGCAATGGCTACTTGATTATAGCCTGAAAAACCATCAAGAAAGCTATAAACTTCCTTGCCCGCAACTCTTTCCAATAGATGTTCCGTGATAGGAAGAGGATAACTGTCTCTAATCGTGGCGGCATTAACTTTTTTAAGGTTAATACACACACACAATTTTCCATTCTTCTTGGGCACAACCACAATGGGGGATACCCATTCGGTATGCTCAATTTCGTAAATGAATCCTGCTTCTATCAAGCGATCTATCTCCTCTTTAATCTTCGCAGCGTAGTTATCATTGTACGTGTAAGGTTTCTGTTTCGTAGGTTTTGCATCTGGAGTCATAGGGATTCTATGAGAACATATATCTGGATCTACTCCTTTCAAATCTTTATAACTCCAAGCGAACACATCTCTATATTCGCGCAATAGGGCAATTAGCTCTTCTTCTTCTTCAGTTGTCAAATCATGCCCTATGTATGTACATTTTTCTTCTTCTCCTTCGATAGCAACTATTACTTTCTTAGTTTTCTCTCGATTATCATATACTTGTCCGTCATTCGCTTTTCTATTAGGCATTCGTACCATGATTCTTCTATCTTCGATTTCATACTTCTTGAAGTTCTCGGGTACTTCAAATAAAGATTCTTCTTTTTCTGACATGGTTTCTTTCTTCTTTCTTTTCTTGCCTTCACTCTTGGTAGTCACTTGAGTGGCTAACCTCACCTCATTCATAATTTCCTCGTGTCTCTGAGTGTGAGTCTCTACCTCGAAAAAATATTCTTCTTTGATGCAAAAGGTGGGTCCATGATAATTGATTCTAAATCAAAATTGCTCACATCCTCAAATGCATCAGTGTTAGGTTCACACTCTTCTAAAATTGCATCGCACATGATTGGCTCTATCGTGAAAACTGATATGTCATAGCCATCCTCGTCACAGTGGGGTGTCCATTGTTCTTCATTGATGGCTACATCCATGGTTGCTAGGATTTCTGCCCAACCATGGGGTTCAAACTCTTCGTCAGGGAATACTACAGGTGCATAAGCTGGATCCTGAAGGGTTCGTGGATGTTGTTCTGCACCTAAGGTCCTTGCTTCTAATCTTTCTTCCTCTTGTTTGGCTACTTTACACATCCATAAATGAGTATCCTCATGCAACCAAGAAGGATCTGATTCTAATGAGTGCACGGATTCTGTTTCTACTGGTGTCTTATGGATGGTATTCCATTGTATTGGGGGTACATCTCGATGTGAATAGTCTTTAAGATTGACTTTGATAGTCACTCCTAAATGTTGCAAGTACAAAGAATTAGTTCCCCAATCTTGTACAATTTGCAACTGACGCATGAATGGTCGTCCCAATATCATCTCATAAGCATGGTTTTTTGCAAAGTCACAAATGGCAAAGGTATGCTCAAATTCTACACCACAAGTGGTGAGAGATATGCCTTCTAGTAAGCCTAATGGTTTTTCTATGTGTCCATCAGCCATTTGTAGCTTCATTCTGGTGGGTCTTAATGTTGGCTTACCCCAACGTTTCCATAAAGCGGTGGTAGCTATGGCTACTCCGGCTCCTGAATCTAAGATGGCTTTTGTGGTGTAGCCCTGATGGGTTATCAGAAGATACGTGTTACCTTCCTCTCCTTCGCTTACATCTCCAATCTTTTCTACGGGTATTTCTGGTACCTTATTTTGTGATCCTATTTGTGAGGGAGTAGTAGCAAGCTCGGGGAATTGATTTGCTACATGTTTCCACAATTTTGGTTTTACCTTTAACAACTCCTCTAGAGTGAGGTTACATTGTACTTTAGTGTTCTTGATCACTTCCGTGTTTCTAGGGATTACTGATTCTTCATTCCTCACTATTATCGTGGGTGCTCTCATACTGATAGACTTTGCTTCCCAAGGTCCTGTGAACTGAGGTAATTCTTGTAACGAATTAGATTCAAATCTTGTGTGTTCACTCAGTTGCTCTTCCTCTACATCATCGTAAATAGAGGGAATGTCTTGGGGAAATTGTTCTTGCAAGTCGTCTATTTCTTGAATAGGAGGATGGGTTCCTTGTTCTTTTCTCCATTTCTCTTCTTGGATTTCTCTCAAAAATTCATGTGAATATTTATGTATGGAAGACAAATTGTCTTGACTTTCTGAGTAGGGTACTTGAGACAGGGATGGTGCATTCCTTTCCTGTGTCTCAGGGACAATAGGGTTCCTAGGCTGATCCTTTTTCTCTTTGCTTTCAATCAAATATTCTAGCCTCTCCATTAGTCCTTGAAAGTGTAATTCTAGTTTTGCCATGTTATTCCAATTGAGATATCTAGAGGCTTCGAACAAAGCTTGTGCTAGTTCTACCATCTTCATGCAAAGTTTAGTTCTCTCAATTTCTAGATCAGCTCGAGGGTAGTTTTTGCTCATTTCAGCTTCCTGAGGTCCCTCTTTTAATCTAGCCT
Organism: Ceratopteris richardii; assembly: GCA_020310875.1. NCBI lineage: Eukaryota > Viridiplantae > Streptophyta > Polypodiopsida > Polypodiales > Pteridaceae > Ceratopteris > Ceratopteris richardii. The sequence goes on along the minus strand of CM035423.1, from coordinate 167,862,531 downwards.
GATATGCACGAAACATCATGTCTAAATTTTCTGGTATGGGTTCCGCTAAAACTGATCCTGATTTTTTAGCTGGGTTCTCTTGATTCAAGTCCTGTGAAGTCAATTCTAAGATTTTGGCTCTAGATTCCTTCAAACTTCCTTCCAACTCAGTTATCTTTTTACTCCATTTTCTCTTAATTCTTTCTCTAGAATCTTTCCAAGATTTTGTCTTTTTACTGCTAGATTCTGCAACTTCACTACTTCCGACTACTTTCTCCTGATTAAGTTGTTGGTTCTGTAAGAGCGCCTGGGCTCTTGTGATAGCTTGGATAGGCACGTATGTAGGGTTGGATCCATCTGCGTTATTTACAATACCTATCACATTGATCGGTGTCACATTCGAAGCATTAACAGGGTTCTTAGGAAAATCTTTGATTATGTGCTCTTTGTCACAATCAGCACAAAAGCCTTGGATGTTATAATACTGTGATTGTCCTGCTATCGGGGGATGTGGACAGTCCTTTATGAAATGATCTCCTTGGCACCTAAAGCATGGTCCTCTAGGGCCCTGTGGTCTTTGTTGTCTCACTTGGGGCCGTGGGTTTGGGTTTGTGTACATCACATTAGCATAGTCTGGCTCCCAACTAGGTTCCACTGGTGGACTATCATAATGATATGTTTCTACGTGTTCTGGTGACTCTGTGTAATATGCGGGTGGACTATCTACATGCGTAGAGTCAAAACTGTTTGAGTTTGGGTCACCCTCTGTGATCAAAGGTGAAGAAGGCACTAAGGCCCTACTTAGATTCTCTTCTGCAGCAGCGTATTTGACTGAGATGACATTTGCTGGTGGGGGTGGCTGCTGAGCTAAGACAGGTTGAGGTCTCTGTTGAGCCTGGTATGGGTAGTTCTGAGGAGGCCTATAGTAATAAGGCTGAGCATTGTATTGGCCTTGATACCTACCTGGCTGCAGGTATGCTTGCGGGTAGTTCTGTCTCACTGTCTGTTTGTTGTATGGGCAGTCCTGAGCCGTATGATTCGTGTATCTTCTCTCAATTGTGCAGTACTGGCCGCTAGGGTTGGCTTGAGGTTGTGTTGTATTGGGACACACATTTGCCATATGGTCACCACCACAGGTGTAACAAGGCTTGTTTGTTAGCACCCTAGGTTTACTAGAAACTCCTAGTTTCTGGGCCACTTTTTCTGCTAGGTCTTCTATTGAGCTAGACAATTTTGTGGATGCTAGAGATGAACAGTCTGAGTCCTTATAGACCTTTGAGAGTTCCAACTCGTCTCCTAAGTTGTCCTCAATGTCTATACAAATTCTTATACATTGCTCTAGCATTCTGGGTTCTTTTAGGTACACGTAGGAGCGTAGTTTAGAGCTCAATAAGCCATCTAGAAACAATGACACTTGTTTAGCTTGTGAGGGTAGCTCTTGCATTGGACATCGTTCAACATATTGTCTAAACCTACGTCTTGCCAGTCTGACTGTTTCCTGAGGAGTCTGTTTAAAGCTATGAATCAACGAAGACGTGTCATGTCTAATCCCACTTTTAGAGAATTCGGTGATGAATGACTCTAAAAAGTGATGGATGTCTCGAAATTGCCTTTGTTGCAGGGGTTGGAACCAAGTTAAAGCGGTATTCTTTAATGTTAGTCCAAATGCATTGTATTGCGTGAACATGTCTTCAACTTGTTCGGCTCTTAGTACTTGCTTGAATTCTGCGACATGGTCATAGGGATCTCCTGTCCCATCAAAGTAATTCTTCATTGATTTTACTAACTGTGTGGGTCTCAATATTCTTGCGTGTTCACGTGGTCTAGGTAGAGGAAAATCATCTCTACCACCTGGTACTCCATGATCTCTTTGTCTATCCGCTCTATTAGTGTTCGTGGTTGTTCTATCTCTCCCTATGGGGTGATTAAAGCTTACTTCCGGTCTCTCTTTATTTCCCTCTCTTTGATTTCCATGGGCTGAGGATGTTCCTGCCCCTTGTTGACTTGTATTCATGTTCGCTCTAGATGGAGGGAATACCAATTCACCTCTCCATGTGTATGTGTTTTTAGCGCGGTCAGGTACCACAAAGACTCTTTCTGAAGTCTCATCCAGGTATACAACCTTTCCAGGTGTATCCGGGTCCTTGAACTCGTATATAGTGATGATACCTACCTCACTAAGTATTTCGGTCTTGTATCTCCAAAAGGCTTCATCAGTTTCTTTATTTACAAACAACTCTATGCTTCTGTTGTCCTGAGGGATCCATTCTGGGATTAATACTCGTGTCAGTACAGATTTCCCCCTAGGTGTTCTAGGCTCTTCTAATGGTTCTTTTCCTTGAGATTTTGTTTCCGTCTCTGGTTGAATCACGCCAAACTCGTTGGTATTGTTTGGCTGCGTACTTAATATGTACATTGTTCCTTCCTTGTCGATGTACGCGTCTCTCTCGAATTTCACCGCTGGATGTTCCAATCCAATGGGTTGATCGGGGTTGTGCATTTGCACCACTTGCCTTCGCAAACCATCCTCATAGATGCGAGCACCTAATCGGTTGGTTCGGAGAAACTCTAGTTGTGTTCTATAGGGTCCTTCTGGTTTTTCTAAATAGGCTACATTATACCCTACTTCTGGCCTTTCTGTGCTAAATGCCATTTCGGAATCACTAGTATCTGAGCTCTCGTAGGGATAACTAGTGTTCAATTGTTGAGCCCACGATCGTGCAGTAGTTCTTACACTTGCTTCTGATGATCTAAGGCTTCGCCGGTCTGACTTGCCTATATGTTTGCCCGATCTAAGGTTCATTAATTTTGTTCCTTGCACACTTAGTACACGCTCAGATCGTCAATGATTCTTTGTTATTACTGTCTTGATTCTTTTTAAATTTCTTTAGATTCTTGTCTTAATGTATGCGTCAGGAATTCGACTTTCCGTGATAATTTTGAGTTCTCATTCCGTCAGACTTAGGTTCTTTCCTTTAGGTTTTCGTGTCACACACCTTTACTTTAGTCTTGGACTTGATAAATTTAATTCTCTTGAACTTGAGGCGTTCCTATTGTCGTTAATCCACAAGAGCTACCATTTAGCCTAAGCTAAGAATTGACTGAGGGGGTTGAGTAATCTTCCAACCTCGAGTCAGCTTTTCTGGTTGCTCTGATGCTCAAGAAGCCGCACTTCCCAAGCTTTATGCCCTTCACTGCCTTGCCTTGGTTGCCTTCGATTGCCCTTGCTAGACCTGGAAAAATCCAATATTAGACCAAGTCACAGTTGGATGATCAAGCACTTGAGTATATACACCTTTTAATTCCCTTCCCTTTTGCCCAACTTTTCAATGTTTGCCCCCTGGCTTCCTATTCCCAAACTAGGTCAACCTCAAAATAGTTTATCTAAAAATAGACGTATCCTTTAAGAAAAAACAGTTGAGGTCACGTAGTACTCGTAGAGAGCTTTCTAACGAGCTATTAAGCTCAAAAAACGGACTTCGGATGAAAAAGTTATGACCGTTCAGGCCCTGGGGGGTAAAAACTGACAAACAGGTTTTTCTCCAAATATGAGCTAAGGGGTCTCCTATGAGTCTAATCACCCAAAAATTTCCCAAAAATAGCCCCAAAATTGGCCAAAAAATGAAACCCTAAAATTTGCGATGGGGGTGCACAATCGCGATGGTCTGAGATGATCGCGATGGTCTGAGACCGTCGCGATGGCGTGAGGGTGAACCGTCGCGATGGCGTGAAGGTGCACAATCGCGATGGTCTAGATTTGCACAATTGCGATGGCGTGAAAGTGCACCGTCGCGATGGCATCAGTCAATGGTCAACGTGCACAATCGCGATGGTCCAAAGTAAACCGTCGCGATGGTCTGGGCGCGATGGCGTGAGCCAATCGCGATGGTCTGAATTTTTGAAGTGTCGCGATGGTGTGAGGGTGTCGTCGCGATGGTCTGAAGTGCACCGTCGCGATGGTCTGAACTGCCACGTGGCACCGTCGTCGCGATGGCGTGAGCCAATCGCGATGGCGTGACACAATCGTGATGGTCAGAGACCGTCGCGATGGTCCGGCCAAGCCGTCGCGATGGCGTGAGCCAATCGCGATGGTGTGACACAATCGCGATGGTCAGAGACCGTCGCGATGGTCCGTCCAAGCCGTCGCGATGGCGTGAGCCAATCGCGATGGTGTGACACAATCGCGATGGTTAGAGACCGTCGCGATGGTCCACCAAAATGCAAATTTTGTGAATGCAGCTATGGATTCCTGTAGGCGCAGGTGTGCTCTTCACGCTGGTGTGGTCGCCTTCTCCAAATTCCGAACTTTGCAGACCATCGCGATGGTCTGACACAGACCGAAATTTCTGACAGAAACTGAAGTTTTTACCTTTTTGCAGCCTTCCTGATGCACTGGAGCTCTGTACCTGCAAGAAAACTCAAGAAAACAAAAGTACACACAAGCACAAAAGCTCTCTCTCACTCTCTTGCATGCACAAATGAGGGGAAATGAGGAGAATGGGGGGATATAGTGAATTTTCTGATTTTTTTTGGAAATGAAGATGATGATGCAGTGATGAAGATGGAGTGTGGGGGAGGTGAAAAACACTAAAAACTAAGTAAAAACAACAACAAAAACTGAAATTTTTACCTTCCAACACCACTTCTTGCTATACTCTTACCATCACACATTCGTCCTAGACTCGTTCCCCGGCAACGGCGCCAAATTTGGTGTTGCTCTAGCACAATGGTGAGAACCACGTTAGGAAGCTCCACCTCCTTAATGTCAATCCGCGGAAGAGATAGGAGTGATATGAAGATCGTGAATGTGAGATGAAGTGAGAGTGAAGGTGAGAAGCATAGAAATGCACACACATACACACACACTACGAAGAGACAAGCAAGACACAATGGAAGGTGAGAAAACAACTCTATTACTCAAGAACACTATTACAAGCTCAAAATAGCTCTAAGCTCTTCTCTACTCCAACAAGCTAACCTCCAAAAATGAGATCTCTAGCTCTTTTTATAGTTTCTAGACTAGTTTTGACCGGTTTCACATCTAGTGACCGGCATAGTTAAAAATTAGGTCCTAGATGCTATTTGGAAGGGTAAACGATGTCTAAAAATAACGAAATTTGGTACGCGCATTCTACCTAAGCTCCTCAAGCTCGAGGACTCCTCGGCTTGCACAAAATGGAGCTATGGATTACAAAATGGGGTTTTCTATGTTACATATGTTACAATAGTGATAAAAATCACTGTTGGAGGTTTTTGGAAAGTATTTGAAAACATAATTATTTGAAAAACGATTCGACTGGCTCCCTGCTTTGTCGTTACATGCTTCCGTGTCGTCTGTGCCTCTGGCTGCTTCCAACATGTGCCCTCAAAGTGGTGAATCTCAAAAAGATTCTTCATTTTTGAGGACGACAATGCTGGGGATATAAGGATCATGTGACCTTACCCCTATATTCATATATATACATCATTTATAGAGCATTGCCTCAACAAAGATCATTATGTGGGTTTTAAGGCTCCCACGTATGTGTGCACATCTCTATTCTCTTCTCTCTCCTTCCATCTCCTCCTTCCTCCTCTTGTTCTGCACACCAAAACCCTTCATTGGCATCAAAGCATGCTCAAGGCTTGTGTGCAAGAAGCTTCAATGGAAGCTTAGGTCACAAGAGGTGAAAGTGCAAGTCAACACCTCTTAACAACTGTTCAGTATTTCAACCAAAACTCAAGCTACAAAGCTTGGATTGGTGTGTTTTAAAGTTTTGTGCATAGTCGAGAAAGGGCTAGAACTTCAGAGAAGGGTGCAAAACCTAGTTTGGAGTTCTAAGTTGCTGAAAATTCAAAAAATGCAGACAAATCTAGAAGACGAATCTACAATCACTTGGACATCATGTCAATGTTTGAACTGTAACTTGAGTTTTACAAGTCAAATTCATTCGATTCAACTTGCTGTGCGTAGCTTGGAAAGAGACTACAATTGTTTAGAAGAAGAGAGGTCTAGATCGTGAGTGTTGAATCAGCGAAATTGCAGAATACAGAGCAATAATGCTACAAGTGAAGGTGAAATTGATAACAAATGATTGTTTTGTATATATCTTGAGCTACACACCTCCAATTGAGGTGTTTTATATATCGTTTTGTAGCTAAGAAAGATTTCTTGAAGTTTGCTGAGGAGAAAAAGTTCAAATTCAGGGGTTATTATCTCTGAAATAGCAAAACATAGAGCATCATATTTTCATTACAAGAATCTTAATTGCTTTTGGAGGTTCATTTTCTTGTGGAACTTTTTTGAGAAAGTTTTTTGGTGTGAAAGCTCTTATTTTTAGAGCTTGAAGCCATTGTCCATGTATGATCACTATGGTAGCTCCTCCATATGAGAGTAGAGCATGATGTTGTCATGTGTTTGGCATGTGAGATGACATTGTGGTATACCTTTTTGGAGGTTTATGTCATCATGAGATTGATCATGGTATTATTAGTGGATGTATAGTTGCATTGTGGTCTCTATTTCATTTATGCCACTTGGTTATAAATTTACTTGCCAATTGCACATAATTTTATGAGAGTTGATTTTGGATATTGGTTGGTACTTGTATCCTTGTTTTTCTTTGCAAGTACATGATCCAAATTGGAGCCTCAGTTGCACATCCATTTGTCATCTTGATTGGCTATTCTATTAGCATGTGGTCATTGATTTGATATCTATTTGCTAGTGTGATTCTTGGCATATGTGGATGGTGATTCCCACATGGTTATTTTGGTTATAGAGTTCATTCTACAGAGGAGATACTGCTGAATTTTTGATGGTTTTTACGCTAGAAGAGAGCTCTAGTGGATCTTGAAGCTTGTGCAATAGCGTTGGATCATTGCTTATCTCCATTCACTTGGACTTGGCCAGAGGTTATTCATGAGAGATTGGATCATCTTACAGGATTCATTTTTGAGTGGGAGGTGTATTGTCATTGTATTGGCATGTATTGCCATCAATTTTTGGCATGTGTATTTTCCATTATCTTTGGTTGCATCAGTGATAGGTGGTGACATATTACTCATTGTTCTTTTGCTATTGCGTATCTTGTTTGATTGCTCAGTTTATAGGGGATACTCTATCAAATTTTTTTCTAAGATTCTTTCACATCTACTTGGTTAGTTTGGAGACTTGATGAGCAAGCTTATGCTCATGGTTTTTATGTGCATGCTAGATGCATGGTTATGTGACTTCTCCAACGAGATATTTATGATGTGAGTTATGCATATGGATATGCAAGTGTGATCCTATTGAGGTTAGAGTATTGTTTTTAGTCTCTTGTAATATTTATATTCTCTTGGATTGCCAGCATGGTGTCTTATCGATTTGATGGCACTGACTTTTTGAGATGGAAAGATCAGATATGGAATACATGGTTCATGCAAGGTTACAGATGTATGTGCATATAGATGCATAGAGACCTCGTGACATGCCTGACCACATATGGATCAATATGGATGCATTGGCTAGCTCCACTATCCGATTACAACTTGTAGAATCTATATATGAGTCTATTATGTATGAGGAGACGAGTAGTACATTATGGTAGAGACTACATGATATGTATGCGAGCCCATTGACTCATGTGAGACATAGATCACATTGAAAACTTCGATGTTGGCATTATGGTCATGAGGGCCATATTCGACGACATTGCTTCAAGCGGATGTGACAATGACATCAGAGATATGCACATGATGTAGGTCAGGTAGTGGTTTCAAGAGAGTCTATGGCAGTTGATTATGCCAATGATGGTGATATCACTTTCTCCTATGGATCATCTCAAGATTCCTCTTATTCATTGGAGAGCACACATATGGCTTGGTTGCTTGATGCATTAGCCACTTTTCATGTTACTCAACATCATGAGTGGTTTTGTTGATTCTCAGGTGAGGGTTGTGGATGTGTGCACATGCTTGATGGTACAACATATGACATTGAGGGTGCACAAGATGTATGCCTTATGCTACCTAGTGGAGCATCACTTATACTCAGAAATATACACTATGTGCCTTCATTCCCTATGAGCTTGATTTCAGTTAGCCAGTTATAGGAGAGCAAATGTTATGCATTCCTTGGTGAGCATCATTTTTAGGTGTAGTTGGGACAACTCATGCTTGTCAGAGGTGCTAAGATTGGGTATCCACTGTAGGTACTTCATGTGAGAGACAGTCTTGTCTCAATGGGAGTTCAGCCTTATGTGCAGTTTGAGACTCTTCATGTCTCATTTTTTCTACCTACACATAGGTCTATTGACATTCATGATGCCAATGCATGGCAAGATTCAGATGCTCAGATGAATGCACATGTAGAGCATGTTTTGGATGCTCATGATGCTTATATAGAGCATGATTTTATTGATCAGATGGATGCTCTTATGGAGCACACTTTGGATGATCAGCTCGATGCTTTAGAGCATGATATGGATGCTCATGTAGAGCATTGTGATGACACTCAATTAAATTTTGATCATGAGTTTGATCTTGGTGTTGATGTTGTGCAATTAGCTCATATAAAGCATGATGATACACTTGGTGTGGTAGAGCAGGATAGCTCTTATGATACTCATTGTATGCAAAAGCATACTAGCTCTCAGGGTGCACAACTAGACACATCCTTCGTTGATAGGATGACTGATTTAGATGTTGAAGAGTCAGTGATCATGCAGTCATTCTTGGATTCACTCATGCTAGATGTTGATATAGATATGTCAGGACATGGTCTTGACGATGTTGCTTTGGATGCCTTGGATACATGCATGGTTGACATGCTTAGGTTAGCCAAGATAGCACATGTTTCATCAACGTTCGGGAGTCTGATGTAAGAGTTGTTATGCTCGAGTCCAAACATTGCAGTTGCTATTGGAGCATTTGCACTTGGAGTTGTCAGTCGTTCGATGATTGACATAGGCATAGAGTGAGTGGGAGCTTTTTAGAAACTTCATCAATTCTTGCATGAGTCGGATATGAGCTCGACTCTTATCAATATGAGTCTAGAGCAGTTTGAGGTGCATGGATACACCTTGTTTGAGGCAGTTGGTGTAGGCTGATTAGTATGGGTAGAGATCCAAACTCTTCTTGTACATTATTGTATAGTCCTACATCATTCTTTGTATGTGTTACCACTTATGGTCACATCGACCCTTAAGTGGGAGATTGTTGGGGATATAAGGATCATGTGACCTTACCCCTATATTCATATATATACATCATTTATAGAGCATTGAATCAATAGAGATCATTATGTGGCATCCGAGGCTCCCACGTCTGTGTGTGCATCTCTCTTCTCTTCTCTCTACCTCCATCTCCTCCTTTCTCCTCTTGTTCTGCACACCAAAGCCCTTTAGACGATGCCATGGTTGCACAAATAAGAGGTTAATGTGCTTAAATTTTGGGCAAAATGCAAAAAAATGAGGGTACCACCTCTAAAATTAGTGCATAATGGCTTCAAACAGGTGTAGGAGCAAAATGTAGCAAAATCAAGCCGATTGGATCACAAAATTAGAATATGAAATTTTATGTAGAAAATTCCAACAAGCAAACTTGTGCTTAAAATCAACAATTTTGATTTCTTTTGACCTCAATACGCATACATAAGGCTATAATGCAGCCTTTAGAACCAAACCGGAGCAAAAGCCCTAAATTTTGCTTCAAAAAATTTTAAAATTCTCAGAAAAATACCACAATTTGTTGTACATGAGCAATTTCTTTTGCCACAATTCAATACATAAGGTGGTAGACCTATGCATTGCTACTATGACCTGTAAAACACCTGTTTAAACTTTTAAAACACATGAAAACAGCTTATTATGGGATATTGAGATGCCCAAAGTGTTCCTCTTAGCCCCGTAGCAAATTTCTTTGCAATGAAATCAAAGATTATCGCAAAAAGTGGGGTTTCTTTGTTGTACAACGCCTACATAGCAACTTTGAAACCCTAATTCTGCTCTGATACCATTTCAAAGGATTCAAATATGGTGTTGAGGAGGTAGAGGAATTGCTGTAGCATGTGTGTATACCTCAAAAGTGGGGGTGCAAGTCCTACAATAGAGGGCGATTGCAAGAAGATGAGGCACAACTGGTTGGAGAGAGAAGACAGATTGATGCCAAATTTGGAGGGGCTTAGAATGAGAGACATTCCCCAAAGTCTTATTGAGTTATGTTATATAGGACCCTTTTAGGGTTGGCCAAGTTCACATTGAACTTGGTCCAAAAATAAAGAATAAGTGGCATAGCCTTTATAAATAGGCCTATACACATGTATACAGTATAAAGGGATCATTTAGGACTTTATCCTAACACTTCCCTGTCCATTTTTCTACCATGGCTTTGAAATTTTGGAAGTGAGTGAACACCTCACTCATTTCTTTCATGAAATATACCTGTACTTTTCGTGTCTCGTCATCAATGAAAGTAAGATAAAATCTGCAACCGCCCATAGATGTGGTCTTTCTAGGATCCCAAACATCTTTATGTACTATCTCTAGCACATTCTCACTAACATGCTTGTCATGCGGAAATGATGCTCTTGAATGTTTACGAAATTGACATGCTGCACATACCTTTTGCTTCTTTGCAACTTTGAAATTTGGTAGTCCATTGATAATCTTCTTTGACTGCATCAACTTCAGCCTCTGCAAGTTTGCATGTCCAATCTGTTTGTGCCAGATCTTTATATCAGCAATAAATCTTGCACCTTTTGCAAACATGATTGCATTCATTTCATGAATTTTCACATTTAAGATGAACATCCTACCCACTTTGTTTCCTTTTACAATCAATCTTCCATCCTGTTTGTATTCTTCTACATATAACCCATCAACATTGAACCTGACTTGTAATTCCTAGTCAATTATTGTCCAATAGAAACCAGATTCTTTGTTATATTTGGAACACGTAGCACATCAACAAGATCTTTTACCTTCCCGTCCTCCATAGATAGTGCTATGTTTCTTGTATGCTCAATAGAGTGTGATTTGTCATCACCTATTTCAAAATATATAGGAATTGGTAATTTTTGCAAACTACTAAACCATTTCGCATGACTAGTCATGTGATTTGAAGCACCTAAATCAACATACCAGATATTACTATTTGATTTTGAAACATCAATAGACATTGTATTCATCAGGTGATGTTGGACCATGAATAGCTTCTCAAAATCATCTATAATTGTGGATGCATAGTTGTTTTGATGCCTTTTGTTATTTTGATTCTTCAACCTAGAATCACATTCAAAGTGTCCAAGTTTACCATAATTCCAACATCCTTTATTGTCATTATCTGAATCATTTCTTTGGAAATTTTTGGACCTCTTTGGCTCCCCCTACCTCAAACTTTTCCTCTAACTCTTGCATGATTCTCTTGTTGACCTTGGTCTTGGTTATTGTGTCCTTTTCCACTTCCAAAGCCTCTATCTCTACCTCTTCCTCTACCACAATAGAATACTTGCTCAGAACTAGGTTTTCCTTGGGAGTTTGAGTCCTCACCAAGATTCTTTTCTTTAATAATCAACATGGATGCCAGATCAAAAAAATTTAGAATATTTTCCCTAGTCTAAATAGATGTTTTGAACTACTTATATGCAGCTCCTAAACCACAAAGGCACACTTCCACCTTATCATCATCATCTACATTCATGCCAATAAATGCAAGTGACTCACATATGCTTTTGATTTTTAGGGTGTAGTCACTTACTGACATGCCCTTTTTCTCCAATGTATACAACTCGTTCTTGAGTTGCAATTTCCATGCCTTTGTGTTGGTCTCATACAATGTGACCGAATTGTTCCAAGTCTCTTTCAGAGTCTTTGCATTCTGTATGTGCCCAATCATGCTATCTTGTATGCTAACAGATACCTAATACATTACCTTTTGTGCTCCTTGATTCCATTCCTCATATGCTCTTAAGTGGTCCGCAATCCAATTCCTCTTTGGTAACTGTAGAGCATTTTTGTTCTCTCCTTCGATGTACTTCTAGTAGCCTTTTCTTATCACTCATAAACTAACTCATTCCATCAACACTTTCCATTTTTGTAGCAATTCGCAACACTACACAAACACTAGAAACAATACCTCTATTTGAATACTATCACAATGTGACATGATTATTTGATCTCAGAAAGAAACACAATTTTTCGTGTATGAACAGTATACCGAATCGTTCAAATTATGGATCTAGAATATTTGAGTGTTGCCAAACAGAATGCAAGCTACAGATTTGCAAACTGACCATATTTTTCTATGGGCCCTACCTTGTGGACTCGAAACAGAGGTCGAGATGGCTCTAAAACTGAAATCTGAGAAAAACAAGTGAACCTAAAGGGATAACTCCCAAAAATATTTTGATGCCTTCTACCTTCACACTAGTTTCACAACAATCTAAGGTCTTTTGGGAATCATGCTTTCTCCACACATTCTTGCATACTCTTCACTATCGACCTTCTCCACGAGATCTCTACATCCATGCTGGGTTTGATACCATGTCAAAAGGAAGGAGATAAGGAAGAGAGCTCACACATAGATTGAGGCAAGGAAGAATAATCTTCTTCTTCTTCTTCTTCTTCTTCTATTACATAAAAGGAATGTACAAGAATGATATAATAAAACAATACATCTATTTGCAAAATATAAGGAACAAAGCATAAGGAAAATCCTAATGTTCGCGAATGAGTGAGCTAGCAAGAAAAAAATGTGCCATCAATCTCCATAGGTAAATCTAGTAAATCTCAAAGAAGTATCCCTAACATATACCGGCGTGATCACTATAGATGTCAGAGAAATGAAAGGTGGTATGTGTCATCCTCAATCATCACATGTTGAGCTTGATATCTCAACACATTTGATGCCATTTCTTTTTCATAAGTGTTGCATAAGTGCTTCCAAAGCTCCTCTAGACTTCCACAATCCAATACTGTAAAGTAAACATTATCTGCCACATGCAATTGAATGTTTTACTAGTCAGCTTATCCAAATCATCCCAATCATCATCATCCATATCAACAAGATTCTTTGAAATTCCATTGTTTGGTTTCCATTGCCCCCTCTGAATCAATACATCTTTAATCTGATTCTTCCATAAAGAAAAGTTTGTGCCATCAAATTTTTGGATCTCAAAATGGTCTTTGTCTTGTAGTTTATAAATGTTTTTGGGAGCACTAGCACTAGACCTCGATCCACGAGATGTGCCTGAGACATCTAATGCCATGATGATAGGAACCAACTACAATGATAATGGAATTAAAAGCTTCCAAACACTACTAAGGCTCAGAAAAAGTGACCAAGTGCTAGATTTTGGGAGAATTTCAATAGAGTCTCCCTAGAAAAATGGATCAATGGACAAAAATGATGAACCAAAGAGATTATTAAAATATATGTGCTCACATAAATAAGTGTGCCAAGGAGTAAAGTCAACCATTGTATAGCTGAAAGTCTAAAACTAGAAACATTTTTCCAGAGTTTCCTATGCAAAATGAGCATATGACCAATGTAGGAAATTCATAAAACTATGAATACTAACAAGTAAACCTGCATACTAAATCACAAATTCCAATGCATATAACCGCTTATCTCAAAGAAGCCAACTAGGCTTACCAAGCACGAATGGATAACTAGTATACATCTCCTATGGTGAGGCTGGGTAAGTCTTCCGCTTTCATCACCAAAGAGATCTTGACATCTGGGTGTGTCTGAGTTAAGAAAACCTCACCATGACCCTTTTTATCAACAACAAAGGCTTTATGCAAAAAATGTAACTGTTGTATCAATGACCGCATTGGTATCCATAGAAGTGTACATAGTGTGTATGTGCTTAGTATATGGAATAAAATGGCATTGAAAGGATGAATTTATAGCCCAAACACTAGCCAAAAAAACTTTCAAGTTTCTATCGACTCCATTCTTTAGAGCCAAAAAACTTGCATAGAGTTGTGGTGGCTACTCCCACCACAACTCAAAGCCTTTCAAGAGACCTATAAGAAGAATCAAGAGCTAAAAATCTAGTGATACTGAATGTAAACTATCAACAAGACAATCTAAAGTGCCTCTAGCACCAATATTGATCTTTGGACCAATCTTTCTACTTGTGTAGTTGAAGCTATCCCAAAACTACAAAATGAACTTCTAATTTTGCCAGTTTCACACCCAAAGAAACTCTCAAAAATTTTACAGAAAGCTCAAGAAGACACTTTGAAGGTTCCAAAATAAATTTAACCTTAAGTATCTTCACTCCTAGAATTATCAAGCAACAAGGGCTTAGTGGTAGGGAAACATGTCAGTTAAGCGTGCTTGGACACTACTGGAATGGGTGACCCCTTGGGAGGTACTAGAACTTTGTCATCCTTGATCTTTGAAGTCCTTTCTCACACACAAGCAATGGTGGAAAAGGTGACTTTGGTGACTTTGATGACAACTTTCAAATAGATAAGTCTTTCTTGGAGATTTTGACTAGTGTCAAAATGTTGATTTCCGAATCTCTAGAAGTCCTTGGAGATTTCGTGGTAAAGAACTGGGTAGAGAAGGCTCTACCTATCTCCTTTCAAAAAAACTTTTGGAAACATTATGGTCTGATGCCACTATCCAAGAATTCATAATACGATCAACACACATTGAGGGGGCAAGAGCTCAATTTTATGGGAGAGAAAAACATCTAGACCCTATCACATAATTAAGTAAAGATATGGAAACATTGATGTTATGGAAGACAATGCAAGAGGAAAAGATTACCATGGAAGATGCATTGATGCATTTGCATCATGCATGACATTTAGTACCTAATTATGGTTATCTATAGAGCCGTAGGGGTGATGTGGCATTCAACTAAGAAGGAAAATAGAAAAGCTCCATTCATAAGGGTAAGAAAGCAAGTACAATGCTATCTATATAGAAATAGTGGGCATGTATCTCAAGATCTTCTACGTAAAGCCACCTGCCAATTATATAGAATATTAGAACATGAGGCTAGGGAGTGTAGTTACTCCAAAGTGCACATTTTAGGGGGATTACGAAACAATTGGGCCAACTCCTCTAGTCCATATCAAGTCCAAAAACCTAGAATGAGTACACTTGGCACTTCTATGCAAACATTTTTTATAGAATCAATAGGGATTAGTCATGCATCATGACCTCAAAAGAATAATCCTTTGATGTTTATATGGTCCATTGAGTATGGAAAATGCAATATAAATGCCTCCAACCAAAAGCTTCTCCACCATGTCAAAAATGTTTGCGCGCTAGGGACCACTACACTAGAGATTGTATCAAGCATTGTAAAGAGCCAATCCACATGATTGATGTCAGCCAAGGTGATAAGAAGCAAAGAAATTAAAACAGTTGAAACATTGATTATCTCATCGAGGTCAAAGACGATCACTAGATCAAAGAAAATTTATGGGATCCATGATCAAAGAAGTTTTGAAGAGTTTAGAAGAGCCTTGGCTTGTGGTATCCATAGTCAAAATACTACAAAAGCAAATGAAAGAGTTTTTGAACAACCATGAATACTAAGTCAAGTGAATCACACTCTATGATAGATGAAGCATGCAAAAAATGCCGAATTTTCTACAACTGCAAAAGAGGAGGAAGAATCATGCACACCTCCCAACATTATTCACATATTAAAGAAGACCTACCAAAAGTTTAGTTTTGCATGAATTGTTGGAAGATGCAAAAATGAGAAGTGAATTGTTACAACTACTATAGTCGGTTGGCATTAACTTAAGTGATTCTTAGATAGTAGATGGATTGCTTATCTACTTTCTTTCATATCCTTTAGTACACCACAAGAAATCCAAAATCATTATAAATATAGAAAGTGAAAAATTGGTAGGAGTAATAATTGATGGTGAATCTAGAATTAAACTGATGCCTACTCATACTATGAAAAAACTAAAAATGACACCTATTAGATCAACTCCTTTCATTGTTACATTGATGGACCAACATAGAGTAAAGAAATAGGCATAATAAAAGATTATAATATGGTTGTACAAGGATGTACATGTTTTTTGGACTTTGTGTTAGTTAGGTTATGATAGGTAGATGAAGCATTCCCTCTACTGCTTGGAACACCATAGCTAAGAAAAGTACATGCATTACAGCATTGGGATCAAGATTTACATTTGTTCCACCATCTCTTAGCAATAGAATGTATCTTCAGTTAGAAGAAGCATATGACAAGAAAGCTTTTTCTTAGTGTTGCAACTTGAAATCCAAAGAGAAAATAGAACTTCTTGAAGATGATAAATTAATGCTACAATGAATGATGTAAAGTCCATATTGCTTCAAGACAGGACATATTGAGATAGATGTAACTCTTAAGTATTATTGTGACAATAAGGAGGGTGATAAAATCAATTGGATGGATCAATATGGATTGTGGCCATCTATCATCAAGAGAATCCAAGTGGAGAGCTATAAGACTTGGCCAAAACATTGAGTGGAATCTCCACTCTTGCATGCTCTAACCTAAACATAAAAGATGAAAAAGAAGAACCGATAAGTAAAAAGGATGATTGTTTGTTTTCATTCTCACTTTCATATTGCCTCACCATTTTTTGTATCATTTCTTTCAACGTGATCATTGGTATGTTTTTCTTTAACCTTGCCAAATTTGCTTCTAGAACCAGTACGACATCAGTGCACAAATAAGATTTATGTATGGTCATTATCCATATTCCCATATGAGATGCCCTTTTTATTACATAATTGTCTGTTCTGGGTTCAACCTCCTTGTCTATATCAATGTCACCTTCTTCCTTGTATTTTTGGTGGTTCATATTCTTTGCTAGTAGTATGAGCCCAAAGCAAGCTTAACTTATAAGCATAATCACTTGAATTAGGGAATAGGAAATGATGCTGTAAGATATTAATTCACCTCATTATTTCTAGATTGTCTCTTAGCTTTTCTTTTTCAAAGGAAGAGGAAAAAGATATCCCATCAATATTCTTCTACATTGATTTTTGAAGTTTGCAGTAAAGGTGTTCAAATTTCTCTTTCCAGTGTATTATTATCTTTCTTATGATAGAAAATGTGTCTCTTGGAAGGTGTGAAGTATATTTTGTGCAAAGTCATTCTATTGTGTGGACTCCATGAATATATGCAATATTGGTGACGCTTAAGTTGTGAAAGATGTGTAGAGTGGTGTTCTCAAAGATATTCTTTTGTTTAGTGTGTTAAAGTGATATGAAGATGTCCAAAGTAGTAGCTCTAAAGATGTGCAGAGTGGTGCACTCCAATATCTTCTTTGGTTTTGTGGGTTCAAGTGTGCAATGGTAGATATAAATAAGTGCAATGGTGCACTCCAATCCCTTTCTTTGGTTTTGTGTATTCAAGTGTGCAATGGTAGCTAATAAGTGCACCGATAGATCAAAAGATATGCAGGTGGTGTGAAAGAAGTTTTAATCTTATGTGGAGTGCTATAGTCAAATAGAAAGATCTCTCTCCTTCTCTTCTCCATTGTGGTTTCTTTTTTGATGTTCATCTTCTTTCTCCCTTCTCTTCCCTCATGATATGATGATTTTCCAAAGTTGCTTCTTCTTCAACATTCTTGAATCATGTAATATCTATAGCATGGTCTTTCCTGAGTCCTCTAATCATTTTTTGGCAATGCATTGGGACACTGCATAGTTTTGAGGTCTGTCCTTGTTGACCTTAATTTTTCCATAGCCTTTGGAAGGGCTATTTCCCATCCTCTTTTCCTACTTCCCTGTCATACTCACTTTTCCCATTCAAATATTTTGAGCCTTAAAACCTCCTAAAAATAGTGCAAAAGGTTCATGTTTCACAATTCGAGTTTGGACATTCTGAATGCACACTCCAAAATGACTCCAAAATGATATGTCATTGAGACACTTGAAGCTCAAAATATGGCCTTTTCAATCGCCAAAGTCCATGGAATTTCATGAAATTTTGTGAGAAAGCATAAAAAACAAGGTTTTCCCTTGGTAATGCAAAACTTTACAAGGGAGGGAAAAACAAAAGGATGCCTCTTCACGCCCTGCATGTACATTTGTTGGACAATGAGGCAAAAAGAAAATGAGTTTTCTCCCTCTCCCCTCCTCCTTCATGCATGCCTTGATTTTTTTTTTTGAGTGTTGGATCAAGGTGTATGGGTAGAAAATTGGGGTTTTGATTATCAAGGATGCAATGATGAGGTTAAATCTTCTAAATTTAGCATATAACTAAAGATTAAACAAAATCAAGCATGAAAAACCAAAGGGAGCATACCTCCAAATCTTGAATTCCCCAAGTAGTAAGCTGATACGTTCATATGAACTCAAGGGGCATGTCCCATGATACCAATTCAATTGAAAAAAAAAGCATTTATAAAAAGGTAGTGCCCAAGGGAGAAAGGAACACCATATTTACATGCATGCATATGTAGAGAGAGTGATTGCATCCAATGAGATACCCTTGAGTTTGTGGGTGTAAAAGGAGACGAATTCCTACTTACAAAAACCTAAGGAGTGTCTTGGAGTCGAAAAGGTCCGCTTTCTCTTTTCTTCATTGTGTTGCTCCCCTCTAGTGAAATGGAGGTATGGTGGTGGCGTGCATTGAATCTATTCTCTAACATGCTTGGATTGAATTTTGGAGGCCTATTTTGCCCTTGTTTTCATTGGGTCACTCCAATCATTTCTCTCTTTTTACATGATATTTTTATATGCTCTTAGATATATTTTATTCTCCATGTTTACCTCATCCTCAATGAAATTTTTCTACACTTGTTGATCAAAGTAGAAAGTTTTCTATTTCATCCTCCTTGCATCCCTTTTCTCTTGTAAGTATTCGAAGGAATCACTATGCATAAGGTGTTTCCTACACGATTAGTAATGGAGCTCTCCTCAACAAAAATAGAAATTTTATGAAACCTTATATTTTCATTGAGGAGGTGGCTGAAAATAAAAATATGTTAAGTGATTTTATTTTTAGAAGAATTTATATTCATAAAAAGGCCTCTCCTCTCACTTTCAAAGCATATTTCTCCTTCTTTTTGTTTTCCACATTGAGAAGAGAGATCTCCCCACATATCTTAGCCTCCATTTTTGCATCTTTCGCCACTCCACCTTCTTCTTTCTCCATGAAAATGTTCCATCATCCTAATAAATTTAAACCATTAGTTTTATTAAGTTTGATTCTAGTCCACTTTGATAACTAGTCACCAATATCGACATCTTCACAATTCTTTCAGCATGAACAAGAGAATCTTAATAGACAGGGCACCTTCTAATCCATACATGTTGAAAGTACTATGAAAAGGTCAATCGAAGTAGAGAGCCATTATAACAGGAACTTTTGGGAAAGAGATACCTGAGAAGTTAAGACAAAAATTGGTGATGATAAGGATTCATGCTTAGCGCTAGCATTGGTTGATTCTAGATCAGAGACTAACATGATTTCTAAGAAATTATTCAATAAATTTAGATGTCCAATTGGAAAAGGGCATGGATGGCACATGAGAATGGTGGATAATGGATTAGGGATCTTATTTGAAGCTTGTGCCAATGTACCTATAACAATAGGTGGAGTTTTGGAGGAATTCCACTTCCTTCTATAGGACAATTGTTCATGCAAAGCTTCTTGGCTAGCCGTTTATAATCGAGATGAGAATTGAGACAAAAGCTATGGATGACGGATCAGCTTATGCCATGATATGCTTCCAAAATGTTTTAAAGTTGCTCCAAGTTATGATGGTTTTCCCAAATCAATTGTGAAATACAGAACAATTATGAAAGAACCCCATTTATTCATTGGATCTTGTGTGTGATGATTGTACATGTATCTATGAATATGGGGCTTACTTTGACCAAAATTCATGTTAGAATCCACTATTGAGCGAGACAACAATGGAACATGGTTTGATGTCCCACCATAATTTGTACATAGTTATGATACTTTTTCAATTTTTTTCCATGCATCTAGGATACATTATCTTAAAAGAAATGACCATCCAAACACATTTATAAAATCCCAAGAAAACCAATTTAAAAAACAAGGATTAATTTCACTTCATGAAAGAATTGAAAACATGATTGAAATTTCTAGCAGCTTCACTAAGATTGAGGAACTTGAAAATGCTCTAGATTACTTGAGTGATTCAAGGATTGTTTTACTCAAATCAATTGATGAATACAAGATGGTTGGCAAGCTTCAAATGGGACATGTAGTTGATGTACACAGAAAGTACAAGATTGTTGATTAGAAATTAAAACCCGCAGCTTAACCATTACCCAAGGAGAGTTATGAAAAGTTTAAAATAGTGTCTGATGAGCCTATACTAAGGACAAGCAAAAGATAGGGCATCTATTTGCAGAAGAAATGATCAAACAGATCAAATTTGGAATTTATGAGACATTTCTTATACTTGTTGGAAAGGAGAAACTTATAGAAACGATAAGAAGACACAGAGAAGAATTTTCCCTCTTTTTGCATGATATAGGCTGTGATAATCATAGATTAGTTCCTCCCATGATTATGATACCTCATATTCCATGGAATCTTTGCTCTATACTGGTCCCAAATGCTCATTTACTTGAGATAATGGGACTGCTAAAGGAGAAGATGAACATGAAAATTTTTGGACCTTCTTTAGCTTCATATCCAAACAGATGGTTCAAAATATCAAAGGAAAATGGGAAGTTGAGATTAATATATGTGTGTGTGTTTGTGTATGATTTTTTTTTTTCATGTTATTTTTTGGAGAGAGAGAAAGAGGGAGAGGGGGAGAGAGGGGGAGAGAGAGAGAGAGAGAGAGAGAGAGAGAGAGAGAGAGAGAGAGAGAGAGAGAGAGAGAGAGAGAGAGGGAGGGAGGGAGGGAGGGAGGGAGGGAGGGAGGGAGGGAGGGAGGGAGGGAGGGAGGGAGGGAGGGAGGGAGGGAGGGAGGGAGGGAGGGAGGGAGGGAGAGAGAGAGAGAGAGAGAGAGAGAGAGAGAGAGAGAGAGAGAGAGAGAGAGAGAGAGAGAGAGAGCTCTTTCGTTGCTCTTATGAGTGACAAAGAGAGACTACCCATGCTATAGATGTAGAGAGAAAGAGCGTACAAGAGTCACATTGATTCTACTATGCATGCGTGGATAGAGGGATCCATGATGAGTTACATTAGAGAGAGAGAGAGAGAGAGAGAGAGAGAGAGAGAGAGAGAGAGAGAGAGAGAGAGAGAGATGTATTCCTATAGGCTATTAGAGACACGCATGATGACATGATTATAGAGATAAACGAAGGCGTGAAAATGAGATAGAGCTAGAAAGAGAATGATTTTTAAGGACTCCGGTGGCTACACAGAGACAGATATTTCAACCTCTACATATCTTCAACCCCCCTCACATTGCTTCAGTGCTTGTAGACATAGAATGAGAGAACGCTTTCAATTGCTTTAGCACTTGGAGATAGAGAATGTGAGAGACAACACTTGCAGATTGAGAATGAGAGAGAGCCTCTTATTGCTTCAATGATTGTAGACGGAGAACGAGATAGACAATGCCTGTAGATAGAGGATTAGAGAGAGATTAGAACTGCTTCAACTTTTGCAAAGAGAAAGAGAGAGGGGGAGAGGGAGAGAGAGAGAAGATGAGAGAGAAGAGATTATATATATATATATATATATATATACACACACACACACACACACACACATCCATGCATGCATCCATACATACATACATACATACATACATATATATATATATATATATATATATATATATATATATATATATATATATATATATATATATATATATATATATATATATATATATATATATATATATATATATATATATAGAGAGAGAGAGAGAGAGAGAGAGAGAGAGAGGAAAGAGATAGATAGATAGACAGATAGACAAAGAGAGAGAAAGAAAGAGAAATAGAAAGAGAGGAGAGAGGAGAAGAGAGATGAGAGAGAGAGAGATGAGAGAGAGAGATGAGAGAGATGAGAGAGATAGAGAGAGAGGTGTACTCCCATAGGCTATTAGATAGAAGCATGAATGCATGATTATAGAGATAGAGAAATGCATGCAAATGAGATATATATAGAAAGACAATGATTTTCAAGGGCCATGATCCTTATGCACAAAGAGATAGATGGTTTGATCTCTACATACCTTCAAACCCCCTTCGACTCCTTGAGTGCTTGCATATAGAGAAATGAGAGAAATATCTTTTGATTGCTTCAGTAGTTCGACACAGAGAACGAGAGAGATAACACTTTGATACATATAATGAAAGAGAGCCTCTGATTGCTTCAGTGATTGCAAATAAAGAATGGGAGAGACAACACTTGCAGATAGAGAATGAGAGAGAGCCTCAAAATACTTCAACAAAATAGAGAGAGAGAGGGAGGGAGAGAAGACAGAGAGAGAAACAGAGATAGAGAGAGAGGGGAGGATGGTGCTCTTGCCATATACTAGATCGAAGGGAGGCATCCCTATGGAAATATTGTATGCCACTCGATATGCCCATGAGCCATGATATAGTTACTTGCCCTAGCTAGATCTATTCGTGCTTACCAACTATGTGAGGACAATGCATAGGGTTTATTTTGTACTTTTCACCAAAGGGATGGTAAGGTGTTAATTTCCTATGATTTATCATCTATTCTATGTTAAGATGTTCTTTGATGTCATTGAGAAAGTATGTTCCTTGAGCTGTTACAATCTACATAGGCAAACCAAACCTTCTGATGATGAATTCATAAAGGAATTTAGCTATTGTTTTAACATCATTCTTAACAGCAGCCTAGGCTTCAACCCACTTAGTTAAATAATCAATGGGCATGGATATACGTAGCTGGTGGGTGGATTAAACCAACATAATCGAATCTCCATTTAGTGAAAGCTGGTCCACTCATCATAAGTTCTGAGAGGCATGTCATCTCTCCTTCTAGGATATTTGGCCTTTTGGAACATTTCACATCTTTTGACATACATGTTTGCATCGTTATTTAGTGTTGCAATATAGTCCTCCATAGACTATTGTTTTGTATGTTCTCTTAGTAAATAATTGACATCTAGCTACACTTGAGTGAGCCACTTCTAGCATATGCATACAAGAATCCTCGTTTACACATAGGCATAGGTAACCATCAGGTCCTCATTTGTATGGTTGCTGTCCTATTAGCACATATGTCTTGCTTTCCTCTTCTAGGTTTCTTTGATTAGTTGTAGGTTGTTTATAATATTCAATTGGGTTCTTGAGATGTGCCACTACATGTAGAGCCCAAGAGGGTGTTCAAGCAACTCTATAAAGAGTGCTTACATCTTTGCCATAGGTGCTAACATATTTGATAACATTTTCCTTAATAGTTGGCTAGTAGATCCCATTTTGTTCCAAATTCAATTTAGGTCCTTGTCTAATAGCATGGAATCAAATCATTCCTTCATGGTCTTCCCCCCAGTATTACTCTTTGTCTCTTCATTGAGACAATATTATAGGGTTCCTCTTTTGTTCAAATGGTATAGGTGTCTTGTAAGGAGCAATAGGTTTATGCTTGCCAAATCATTTCTCCTTGATAGATGTATCAGACAATGCTTCAAAGCTTAGGACATGTATCCATGCATAAGCCCAATATTGCACTACCTCTACTTTGAATAGATAATTATCCAACATATCATCTTCCACTCCTATTGGGGCATCTCCATTGGTGATTCTTAACAAATGATAAAATATGGGTGACTCCATACTTTCTTTACCACCACCTCAAAACCGAATTCTAAGAGCAAAAAGGACTAACGTACAATGTGGCTCGATAATTATCTATTAAAAAAGAAATACAATGTGGTCTACAAAGAATTTTAAATGAGTTTGTAGCGAGTAATATCTGAACCTATACATAGGCCATGCCTACTCCTCCCACACTATGTTGATGTAGTTCTTTTTTGCTTGACTCAAATGTGTACTTGCATATGCGATTGGGAAGTTTAGAAAAAGGCCTTTTTCTCATGGGTTCAAGTTACAACCTATTGCATGATTAGGAACACCAATATTCATGTGGAATTTTTAGTCCAATTAGGGGGTCTGAAATGGGATAAGATGATAATTGATGCTTTAGACCATTAAACATCTCCTCACGTTTTTTTGTCCACTCAAATTTTGTGATTAAAGCATATGAGGACCTAGCAATGGTGTCGTACATGTGATTGAACTATCTATATAAGCCATGATGCCCCATAAATGCTTGCACCTCCTCCCTTGTGTTTTGTTGAGTGAAACTCAAAATGACTTTAATCTTATCCTCATTCGTGGATATGCCCTTGTTGGATACTATATGTCCCAATATCCATCCTTGATGCACAAAAAAGATGTATTTCTACGGATTTAAGTAGACATAATAGGTTTTACAGTTTTGAAAGATTGACCTTAGGTCATCAAGGTGATTCTTTCTATGTTCCGAGTAAGCATAGAGGCCATCAACATATCCTTCCATGGTTTTTCTAAGAAATTTTTTGAATACATGGACCATTAATCTTCAGAAAGTATTGGAGGCACTAGTAAGATACAATGACATTACACAAAATTCATACACATCCCCTCTGTTGCAAATGTAGTTTTATGTCAATCCTCTAAAGCAATATCCACTTGGTTGTATCTTAAGAATTCATCCAAAAAATTGTAAGCAATATTTCTAACCACTTATTCCAAGAGATGATATGTGTTTGGAAAAGGGTAAATATCTTAGATGCTTTTGGCATTGAGAGAGAGGCTCTAATTTGTTCAGTGATTGTAGATGGAGAGAGAGAGAGGAGAGAGTGAGAGGAGAGAGAGGGTGAGAGAGGGAGGGAGAGAGAGAGAGAGAGAGAGAGAGAGAGAGAGAGAGAGAGAGAGAGAGAGAGAGAGAGAGAGAGAGAGAGAGAGAGAGAGAGAGAGAGAATGCTTGTAGATAGAGCTCCAGACTACTTCAACACTTGCACACACACACACATAGAGGTGGGAGGGAGGGAGGGAGGGAGCAAGAGAGATGTTAGATATAGTCAATACTCCACCCTCAAGTGACCACAAATGATCCATTGTGGTCTAAGTTGTAAGACCATTATGAGGGGAAGCCATTGTGAGAGTCCGAACATTTGTGGAACCCAACTTCCAAGTAAGATGAGGCCTATGTGTGATTGTTGATGGTAATAGGTGATCTTTGTGAGCGGATCCATTAGGTTAGGTAGGTCATAAACTTTCGAGTCATTGGTTTTCTATTCAAGATGAAAATAAAGGCCAAGTTGTAATGCCACATGGTTTCCCCATAGAACCTTAATGGTGGGAGTAGAGGGGAGCTTGCTCCCTTCTGTAGGGTTCAGGGGGCCTATGCCCTCCAAGAAGGTAGGAGTTCTAGTCATGGAGATATTATTGGGTTGTATATTTTGTCGGCTATTTTGTATCTCCCAACTACATTTATCTATACCAACACCCCTTGTAAACACTATATAAGCATGGCCCATGTGTAGCGTCACATAGCATTGCATGCTAGTAAGCCCTTCATCTAGAGTCTTTCTAGATCGCCATCTAAGCTTTACTTAAGGAGTGCACAAATGGACAATACCATGGTTTTAACTGCATTATTCTTGGCAATTTGAGAATTTGAGTTCTCTATCTCTTAGTCTATGTCTATCTTTCTCTATGTTTTTCTCTCAAGTATGTCTATAGTCTATTCTATTGTACTATTATTTCTTACATAATATCAAGGCTCAAGAGTCTCTGACGGTGCTGAAGTAGATATTGCAAAGGCTTCAACAACAAAAGAGAGAAGATTTCAAGCAATGCATCATCATCTATGATTGGGAATCAAGGTGGTTCCTCAAGAGGAGTAGGTGGATCACAAGAAAGAGCAACAATGATGTCGGTCATGCCAACATTGCAAATACGATCAATAGCCTTCATGGAAGGTAAGCTTAGTGGTATGAATTACATGTTATGGAATTTTAAGATTACTTCTATCCTTGATTCATATGAGCTTCCAGAGATTATTCTTGGGATTGATCATGAGCCCCAAGAAAAGCCTGATCCAAACAATCATGGTTGAATGATTCCTCATGATGTTTATCTTCAACGTGCTTGGACACGTAGAAATGTAGATGCACTTGTGCTCTAGTTACAAGGACTATCGATAGTGTTCTAACTCTCATTCAAAATACTACCAAGGCTTGTAAAACATGGAACATATCAAGAAATCAATATGCAACTCGTAATTAGATGTGAAATCAGAACTTGGAGATTCTTCTAACAACAGAAAGGTTTGCTGATGGGGAGACTGTAGAAGTGATTGTTGGGGGATTCTTTAGTTGAAAGTGGCTTGAGTGTTTCTAGGAGAAGAATGGAGAAGAAAAAGCAAGACAATTGCACTAGAGGCCTCTGTGTCTTGATTAGCATAAAATATTACAATTGCTTTGTCTAGGATAAGAAAAAATGTTCTCTATGCATAACAGTTAAGCCAAAGAAGGGCACACAAGTATACAAAATATCACAATTACTTGTGCAATCAACCTCTATGTCGCTCCTTCACCTTGTCCAATAGCTTGCCCTTGTGCACCCTCACTACATCTTCCAATAAGGTTGAAGGCTTGATCACTTCTACTATTGACATGCAACAAATACTTTGCCACACCTTAGTTGCTCTCTACACTGTTGGCCTAATATCAATCGTGGTGGTGGAATGAGTGTCTAGGGGTTGAATCAGGCCCCAGTGTGGGATGTATCATGTTGATCCTATCCAACGGGCGGGTTTTTCATGTTCGATGCCTCTTCTTGGAGGATCATACATTGTTAGGCTCACCGTGGCAAAATGGAAGGACAATATGATACTACAAATAAAATTCTTGATCTCAACTAGATCAAAAGTTTACGTCCGATGATTGTGAAGAGATCGATCAATATACAAAATGATTGTCACTGAGTGATGGATACAACTATAATAATGATATATTACACTACAATGTAGTTTAGGCAAATGAAATGTTTGATCGATCTTCTCGACTACAGTGCAAAAAGGACCATCTTCTCTTCACTCTTTTCTTCAATCATCAATCTAATTTGTAGCTTTTCTTCAAACCCTTCTCTTCAAATCATAAGAATCTCTTCAACTTCACCTACACCTCTCTCTCTCTCTCATCTCAGTCGTACCTGTAAAAAATAATTAGAAACAAATCACACAAAAAACATACATATTTATAGCTACAGATACACACACCCAGGTATGCACTCATGTTTCTCAACTCAACGCACACTCACACATGATCCATGCACACCGAACACGCCTCACTTCATACTTAACACGCACAAAAAATTACACATGCACACACTCTCATTGCACACGATCACTAACAACACATCATATACTCGTAGATACATTAGTTAGTCCACACACTTAACTAAAACACTATTACTCCCACTTATTTAATCACACATTTATTTTTTTTGTTTTTGAATTTTATGCTTCTTAATTTATTTTTTACCTTAGGTTCAGATTAAGGTATAATTTATATAGATGCTTCAATATATACAAACACACACATTAGTATTCACGACAATAATCACTTATATAGTCACTTATTGAATTTCATACACATACACACTCATAAGGTTACACAATTTAGATGCACATACATATGCATATATACACTCACACATAAATAGACATTCATATTCATAGACATAGCACATAGGGTACACATATACGTACATAACTTAAGACATATACACACACTTAAATTAACACACCAAAAATGCATAGACATTCATAGACACATAAAAACACACATAGGCTCTTGGGGTCCTTTATGGTGCGTCGATTCCCCTTATACATGTCACTTCAACTACTTGTCTATCTTGATGTTCACTTTGTTGTCTCAAGAACCTTCTCATGTAAACACCCACGACTCTCTATTTTGTCCTGTAGTGACTTTATGGAAAACAAAAATTTAAATGGGGATCCACACATAAGCTCTTGCATATCTTCTTTACCTCTTCTTTTCCACTTTTGGACCTTAATTTCCACAAATTGTATGCATAAGGGAGAGTTCACCTAGACCTTCCATAACACTTTAAAAGCCTTAAAAACCCTTCAAAAAGAACCTTTTGCAACTTGCATTTAACTTCCCCTGCAATACCATTTTGAACAACAATTTCTGCACTAATCATTCATAGATATTGACCAAAGCAATGAGCAAATTAGCCTCTATTTCTTATGATTTTGACATAGGACCAATTCAAGCGATTAGGCCCATTGGAAGAGGTTGGATGGGCCTAATGGCTTGAATCAATGGTGCCCTAGTTTCATTCCCTTACTTGAGTTTTTTTCTTCTCCCTATACAAGGTCCTTGATGTCTTAGACACAAAGGAAGTCATCTTGAACCTCAGATTCCATGTGAACTTCTATATCTTATTATCGGTTTAGAATTTTGAGAAACTAATACTACCATTGCATTCAAAACATGCCAAAACCCTAAGCTGGACTATCTATTTGCATAATTCTAATACCTAGAGGTCTTGATGAACCTATTTGCACTAATTTTCACACACAACCAATTTAAACAATTAGGCTCATCAAAAAATTTTGGATGGGCCTAATTGCTTGAATCAATCATGTGTGAAAATCAGTACAAATAGGCTCATCAAGACCTCTGGGTATCAGAATCATGCAAATAGACAATTGATTTTAGGGTTTTGGCACATTTCGGATGCAATGGTAGTATTAGTTTCTCCAAATTTTGAACCAATAATAAGATACAGAAGTTCACATGGAATTTGAGGTTTAAGATGACTTCCTTTGTGTCTAGGTAATCATGGACCTTGCATAGGGAGAAAACAAAAAATCTCAAGTAATGGAATGAAACTAAGGCATGAATGATTCAAGCAATTAGGGCCATCCAATGTCTTTCGATGAGCCTAATCGCTTGAATTGATCTTATGTCAAAATCATAAGAAATAATTTTGCCCATTTCTTTGGTCAATATTCTATGAATGATGAGGAACAAAGGGATCACATAAGAAGAAAACCAAAGAAATCAAGCAATGAGCTAAGATTGTTTCTTGCAAAAGAGAGTAAAAAAAAAAATGCAATGAAGAATATGGGGAGTTGACTAAGACTAGAGAGAGTAGAAGAAAAATGCCACAAATGAGCTGAGGAGCTTATGTAGAGTCTTTAGGATCTATTAATCATTGATGCCACATGGTACCTTTTGATTGGTCCACATCATTTGACCATTGCGAATCCCAATGTTACCACATGGCACATTTTCATTCATCCATGTAATTTTTTACCATTGTGGATCTCAAGTTGCAAGTTTCCATGTGTCAAAATTTTATTCATCCATGTCATTTGACCTTTGGGATTCTTGAGGCCTTGCCACATGGCATGTGCTCGCTAGTCCACATGGATTCTCCAACATCTCTTTTCCACCATAAAATATCAGGTCCCTAAGCTTTTTCTCATTTTCTACCTTCAAAAACTTTGTGTACCCATATTGAGCACTCCTACATCTAAATTCTATACACGGTTGATTCGAGCGATACCACATGTTTGGCCATCTTTGATTGCCTCTATTCGCTTGCATCGGTCATCCCTTGCTTGAATCATTCATGCACTAGTTTCATTCCATTCCTTGATATATTTTTTCTCCCTATGCAAGGTCCTTGATGTCCTAGTCACAAAGGAAGTCATCTTGAACCTCAATTTCCATGTGAACTTCTATATCTTATTATTGGTTCATAATTTGGAGAAATTAATATGACCATTGCATCTGAAAGGTGCCAAAACCCTAAGTTTGACTATCTATTTGCATGATTCTAATACCCAGAGGTCTTGATGAGCCCATTTGTACTGATTTTCACACAAGACCGATTGGCTCATCAGGAAATGTTGGATGGGTCTAATCGCTTGAATCAGTCATGTGTGAAAATTAGTACAAATAGGCTCATCAAGACCTCTGGGTATTAGAGTCATGCAAATAGATAGTTGATCTTAGGCTTTTGGCACGTTCTAGATGCAATGGTATAGTATTAATTTCTCCAGATTCTGAAACAATAATAAGATACAAAACTTCACATGGAATTTGAGGTTCAGATGACTTCCTTTGTGTCTAGGACATCAAGGACCTTGCATAGGGAGAAAACAAAAAAATTGAAGTAATGGAATGAAACTATGCTTGTATATGGGAAAATTGAACAAAAGGAAGTTGTTGAGGACAACAAAACAATACGAATTAATGTTGAAGAATGACTTTAGGATGAGGTTAAGGTATATTCAACATCATTTACCTTTCATTTATGAGTCATCTTTGAGACACGACCAATTTAAGCGATTAGGCGCATCAAAATTTTTTTGATGAGTCTAACCACTTGAATTGGTCATGTCTCAGATTCATTCATATGCTTGAGTTCTTTGGTTTTCTTCTTATGAAATCCCCTTATTCCTCATCTTTCATAGAAATTTACCAAAGAAATGGGCAAATTAGCCTCTATTTCTTATGATATTTACATACGACCAATTCAATGATTAGGGTTCATCGAAAGACCTTGGATGGCCCTAATTGCTTGAATTAGTTGTGCCCTAGTTTTATTCCATTACTTCAGATTTTGTTTTTCTCCCTATGCAAGGTGCTTGATGTCCTAGACACAAAGGAAGTCATCTTGAACATAAGATTTAATGTGAACTTATGTATCTTATTATTGGTTTAGGATTTAGGAAACTAATACTACCATTGCATCCGAACGTGCCAAAACCCTATGATCCACTATTGATTTGCATGATTCTGATACCTAGAGGTGTTGATGAGCATTTTCATACTGATTTTCACACACGACCGATTCAAGCAAATAAGCTCATCCAACATTTCTTAGTAAGCATAATCGCTTGAATTGGTCGTGTCTTAGATTCATGTCACAAATTTCATTTTTTTCATTTTCAACATATAAAACTCGCATGTCCCTTATCATTCATAGGTATTTGCAAAAGAAATAGGCCAAATATCTTTGCTTTCTCATGATTTTGAGGGATGCACAATTCAAGTGATTAGACCCATCCAAGATCTTCCAATGAGCCCAATCGCTTGAATTGGCCATGCCCCTGACTCATATCTTAATTTGATTTTTTTCTTTCATTTGCTTCATGATTCCTTTTCCCGATTACATATAGAATCTTACTATTGTCGCTTTTTTTGCAGATATCTATATCAAATGAAGACTATTTTCTTAGCAGAGGGAAGGGCACAATGAAACCTTTAGAGAAAAAAGAAAAAGCAAAAGTGGATGTACATTCAATAATTCATCACCTTCCAAAATTGACTCTAGATTCATTCTCTGTTGTACATAAGCTTTGTCGTGAAGACTATGATTTTGCAATGTTCTATCTGAATCCGCTATTCTGCAAGAGCGAATGTGAGGAATAATGGCACGTTTGATAGACAAGGTTATCAATGCATGTGCTTGAGCTTCTCTGCCATCCCAAGAAATTTTCTCTATAGTAGGTGCAGTAGGAATCACATCATGAATAGGAACATGAAGAATATCATCATCTTCAACTCCATCTTCATCACCTTCAATAACTGTGTTTGCAGGTGTAATAGGACATTTTTCAACACCTTGCACAATATTCCACAGTCCTTTTGCAACCAATACATGACACATCATATAAGCCCACAATGGGTAATTGGTACCATCCAACTTATCCTCAATAGCCAACATATGTAATACATCATTGCTTTCAATCATGGCCACTGATTAAAATTGTTGGAGATAGACGTTTGCGGAAGCACGCGAACAACACAAGGAAGAAGAAGAAGCTTGGAGCACAAACACACAATACTGAATGTATTACTAGAGAATGTACAAAGATAAGTAGCCCATTAGGGCAATAGGCGTATATACAAGCTGGGGGAAAAAAACCTCCTAAAGAGGGAAAAAAGTGCCCTGGCGGTCCTAGAGTGTTCACACACATCACTACCTAAATATATCAACAAATCCCCCTTGGGAGTGATGCGGTGAACAAGGAGCTGGCACTCATGTATAAGGAAGTGCCAAGCTATGTGGAAATCACTCCACAAAAGGAAGTAAGCCCAAAGCTTTGCGGAAAGCTTCAAACTTCTCCCTAGGCAGAGCCTTCGTGAAAAGGTCTACAATGTTCTCCTGCGTGGGCACATATGCCAAGCTGATCTCCCTAGCAGCGAACCTCTCCCTGACATAGTGATAATGCACCTCAATGTGCTTAGTGCGAGCATGGAACACAAGGTTCCTCGCAACTGCCAATGCGCTCAGACTGTCAGTGAAGATGGTGGTGGGAGAAGACTGGCCAACACCCAAATCAGCCATAAGGCGTCTGAGCCACACACACTCAACAGTCGCTGTGAAAGCTGCCCTATACTCAGCCTCGCAACTGGAAGAGGCCACAGTAGGCTGCTTCTTGCTCAACCAAGATATACATGAGCTACCAAGCATGAAGCAAAAACCACTGGTGGACACACGAGTGTCATAGCAACCAGCCCAATCTGAGTCAGAAAAAGCATGCAAATCTGGCAGTAGTGATCCCCCCTTGGGATAAAACAACCCAAGTAGTCGAGTACCACTCAAGTAGCGAAAGATGTGCTTAACCGCTTTCCAATGCGTGACTCTTGGGCAATGCATAAACCTGCTCATCTGTGAGACAACAAACTGAATATATGGCCGAGTAATGCATAAGTAAATCAAGCATCCAACAGCCTGCTGATAGAGAACAGCATCAAATGCATCTCCAGAATCATGAAGACTCAATCGTAAAATTGTCTCCATAGGAGTGGCAATAGGCTTACAGTCTTGAAGGCCAAAACGCTGCAATAATGTGTCAATATATTTCGTTTGACACAAAGCCATTCCACCATCAACGTGCATAAACTGAATGCCCAAATAGTGATGCAAATGCCCCAAATCAGACATCTCAAATGAGGCATGCAAATCAGCCTTAAAATCAGCAATATGTGTCTCAATAGGACCAGTGAGCAGCATGTCATCAACATAGACAACAATGATTAGAAGCACATCATTAGCACGTTTAACATATAAGGTGCTTTCAGTTGGACTCTTCTCAAAACTATGCAGTTGGACTCTTCTCAAAACTATGTGCAATCAGATAGGCATGTATCTTCTCATACCAAGCACGTGGTGCTTGCTTTAAACCATATAATGCCTTCTTTAACCTGCAAACCTGGTTTTCATGCCCTTTCTGCACAAAGCCACGGGGTTGAAAAACATACACTTCTTCATGCAAGTCACCATTCAGAAATGCTGTTTTAATGTCCAACTGATGTACATTCCAACCATGATGGACTGCAAGTGCACAAATGCTCCGAACAGTAGTCATACGGCATGTAGGTGCAAAGGTCTCATCAAAATCAATGCCTCTTTCCTGTGCATAACCCTTTGCAACAAGCCTAGCCTTATACCTATCAACTGTACCATCACGTTTACGCTTCAGCTTGTATACCCACTTAGTGCCAATGGCCTTCTTGCCAGGAGGCAAGTCACATAAAGACCACGTACCATTCTTCATTATAGCATCATATTCAGATTGCATAGCAGCCATCCAATTTTCTGAATTTTGTGCTTCATCAAAAGAAACAGGCTCATTCTCATCACAGAGACTAGATGCAGCCATAGCATAGCAATCTGATGCAAAGGAGGCACTATGAGAGCCTGAACGAGTACGATATGACAAAAGGTGCATCTAATTTGCTATCACGCAAAGTCTGCACCTGCCATTTTGGCATAGTTCTCTCATCAACAAGTGCATCATGTAAATCTGCATCAGAAATGGAATGATCTGCATCATCATATGAAACCTGCAAAGGCTGAGAAGTTGCCTCATTAGGACCAGCACTAGCCTGTCCACCTGTAAAAAGAGGCATCAAAGTATCATACATGTCTTTGGAGCTAACAGATGTCTCCTTAGTACATGAAAGCAATGGCTGAATAACATCTTGCACAAAGACAACATCACGACTAACCAGAATGCATTTAGTCTGTGGATGATACAGACGATAGCCTTTACTTTCAGAACTGTACCCAACAAAAATACATTTTTACTGCCTTATCATCCAATTTTCTGCGATGTTGTTCAGGCACCAATGCATATGCCAAACAACCAAAAACACGGAGATGAGCAACAGATGGCTTGCGGTCATGCCAAGCCTCGTATGGAGTGATAGACTGCAACGCGTTAGTGGGACACCTGTTCAGTACATATGCTGCACACATGACAGCCTCAAGCTAGAAACTATGTGGTAAAGCCTGACTTTTGACCATGCACCTCGCCATCTCCATGAGTGACCTGTTCTTTCGTTCAGCAACTCCATTCTGTTGAGGTGTATATGGCACTGTACACTGGTGTTTTATCCCACGTTCAGCCAGAAATGCATTAAAATCTGAAGACGTATATTCCCCCCCCTCGATCAGAACGGAGGGTGCCCATTTTACATGCTGACAGATTTTCAGCCAAAACCAAAAACTGTTTGAAGCACATGAACACTTTGGACTTTGCTTTGAGTGGATATATCCATGCATGCCTGGAAAAATCATCAATGAAAGTCACGAAGTAAAGGTAATTTCCAAAAGAGGGTGTCTGCATAGGACCACAGACATCACTATGTACAAGCTACAATTTCTGTGTAGCCCGAACTGAACCATCTTTTGGAAAGGAAGAACGCTGCATTTGCCCAAAATATAGCCTTCACAAACATGTTTTCCAGGTGCCTCAAGTTTGGGCAAAGAGGACACCATTTCAAATTTCTGCAGGCGTAACAAACTAGCAAAATTCAGATGACCAAAGCGTGCATGCCAAAGCTTTGCATCTGACATAGCCTGAGAATCATGAGCTGCACATGTCGAATCATTCACAGATTTTTCATAGTCTATGAGCTTATATAGCCCACGACATAAAATGCCAGAAGCAATAATCACATCGCCATTTGAGAGATCATGGACTGTACACCTGTCATCAACGAATTTCACAACCAAGCCAATCTTGGCTAATGCAGAAACTGATGACAGGTTCTTTTTGATCCCTGGCACAAATAAAGCATCTGACAAAGTGAAAGAACTACCATCAGCAGTAGTCAGAATGATCTTACCAACTCCCATAACAGGATAAGAGGAGTTATTGGCGCATGTGACAGTATTCCCTGTAGGGGCAGGCTCGAGTGAAAAGAAGAAACTGCGCTGCGAGGTAATATGTTTGGTCGCCCCACTGTCAAAGTACCAAACATCTGAGTCTACTGCAGACATGCACTGATCATGAGAAGATGGGTCAAAACTACAGACAGTAGTAAACGCCCATTCTTCTTCCTGCACAAGATTTGCAGACTCTGTTTTTGGTGTAGAGGCCTCTGCAACAACCATTCCAGCCTCTTTCTTCTTTGCCTCTTTAGCAGCCAGTTTTGGACAGTTCTTTATAATATGATCATTTCCTTTATAGTACTTGCAGAACAATTTCTGCTTTTCTGATTTCTTCTCATCTTTATCCTGGTTCTTCGATTGTGCAGCATTTGCAGATTTCTGCTTACTAGTAGAAGAGCTCCATTTTCCTTTGCCCTTTTGACTAGCCAGGAAAGCTTGATCTACAACACGCATAATGGACCTGTTCTGCCTAGACTGATCTTCTTGCAACAGAACAGAGACTAATTCCTCAAATGACAAGGCATTCGGATTGCCTTTCATCATCAACCGAAGAGTAGAGGCAAAACTCTGATATGAATCAGGAAGACCATTCAGAACGGTCTACACAAGTGAGCTATCTGGTATAACCTCATAAGCAGAAATCAATTGTTCCTTCAGGTCTTTGATCTTTGTAAGAAAACTGTCCATAGAATCACCTTCATTCATGTGCTCACTCTCCAATTGTTTTCGGAGGTAAGCAACACGAGCCTCATTCCTAGCCTGGTACAAAGTGGTAAGTGTATCCCAAGCATCCTTTGCTGTTTTGCAAGAGCGAATGTGAGGAATAATGGCACGTTTGACAGACAAAGCTATCAATGCATGTGCCTGGGCATCTCTGCCATCCCAACGAATCTGCTCTGCAGTAGGTGCAACAGAAACAGCAGCACGAACAAGAATCTGCGGAATATCATCTTCGACACCATCTTCATCAGCTCCAACACCTGTATTTGTAGTACCTGTCATTACAGGTGTAACAGGATGTCTTTCAACACCCTGCACAATGTTCCACAATCCTTTTGCAACCAGTACATGTCGCGTCATATAAGCCCATAATGGGTAGTTGGTACCATCCAACTTATCCTCAACAGCCAACATATAGAATACATCACTGCTTTCAGCCATGGCCAGTGACTAAAATGCCTTGATGCAGAAAATTGACTGTATCTCAAAAAGTTGAACGGAACTACCCCAGACGAGTTTTGCTAGACCTGTAGCAGACTTCGAGACGCTTAAACTGGCGAACAGAAACTGGTATATACCTTTGGCACAAAAGGACGAAATAGCTTGCACAAGCGCTACGATAGTGCGTTTTGATCTCGGAAACACCCTCAGTATGCTCACCAAATTTCGTGCGAATCTGAGACTGGAAACGGAGGAGTGTCGACGGCGCCCTAGAAGAAGCGATGACCTGCTCTGATACCAATTGTTGGAGATAGACGTCTGTGGAAGCACGTGAACAGCACAAGGAAGAAGAAGAAGCTTGGAGCACAAACACACAATACTGAGTGTATTACTAGAGAATGTACAAAGATAAGTAGCCCATTAGGGCAATAGGCGTATATACAAGCCGGGGGAAAAAAACCTCCTAAAGAGGGAAAAAGTGCCCCGGCGGTCCTAGAGTGTTCACACACATCACTACCTAAATATATCAACAAAAATATCCTGATGCAGAAAATTGACTTTATCTCAAAAAGTTGAACAAAACTACCCTATCGAGTTCTACTAAACCTGTAGTAGACTTTGAGATGCTTATATTGGTGAACTGAAACCTGTACATATCTTTGGCACAAAAAGATGAAACTGCCTGCATAAGCATTGTGATAGTGCATTCAGAGGCTGAAACAAGCTCAGATAACAATTTCAGCACCACATAACAAAGCTGTTTTTATCTCCTAATCACTCTGAGTATGTTCATAAAAAATCATGCAATTCTGAGACTGTGATCGAAGGGGTGTCGACGATGCCCTAGATGAAGTGGCGACTTGCTCTGATACCAGTTGTTGGAGTTTGAGGTCTATAGAAGCACGCAAACATCACAAGGAAGATGAAGAAGCTTAGAGCACAACACACAATATTGAATGTATTACCACTAGAATGTACAAAGATAAGTAACCCGTTAGGGAAATAGGCGTATATACAAGCCGGGAAAAAGAAACTTCCTAAAGAGGGGAAAAAGTGGCCCGACGGTCTTAGTGTGTTGACACACATCACTACCTAAATATATCAACAAAGTGATGTGCATGAGTGAAACTAGTCACTCTTTGGGTATTCCTCATGATACTCCATAGTCTCCTAATCATACTATGAGACTCTTTTAAAGGCAATTAAACCTTTAGTACATTGTCAATGATCATAACATATGTATCTCTCATAATCCTCTATGCAACTTCCTGAAACCTATAGGATTGCTTGTGCACATTCCTAATGGTGAAGGTATATCTCCTTCCTGTTAGCAATACTATAGTATAAATCCATAAGGATTATGTGTAGGGATCCAATTACTACTGAAGTTGCTTCATCTATGATATTTTGATGGTCATAATTCCATCAAGTACATGCTTACACCTTAGTGATGTTTGTAGAGAAGTCATGTTACTATGCTATAAAAGTCTTACCTAAAGGTAAATGCTTATATAATGTCATGACATGGGAAAAAATTCGACAACATTTCCCCGAGAAAATGGAGTTCCAAAAAAATTTAATTATAAGATGAAACATAAGACCTTGCGGGCCAATGGCACATAGGTCATTCACTAAAGCATAAGTATACAAGACATATACTCACATATGAACTCCATAACCTGCAAAAAACATAAAATCTAGCAACAACCACTTTGTTGCATAACCTTGTTTTTCCTACAATCATCTTTCATGCAAACCATGAAAAAATATATTTTTAGAAAGTTGATCCATCTTTTAATCTTAAAACCATGACCAACTTTGATGCATGCATTTCAATCATATTTCTAAGCATGTATATACAAACATGGGGAAGCATACAATTACTAAACATATCATATACCTAGTTCCCATCATAAAGATGGAACTCTTAAATAGCATGTCTAGTGGATTCTCATGAATCCCATGTGGTATAACTAGACTAGCTTGGTTATGATACAAAGATCATCAATCTACCAAGGTGAGCTAGTTCTTAAGTACCAAAGTAGGTACTTACTAGATTTCCTTACTATATGGCATCCTATCTAACTTCCTCTCTGAGTGGAATCCATTGCTCCTAAGTGAGCAAAGGTCAATACCAGACCTAAATGATTCATGTGAGCATATGCCAAAGCTCTTTGTGAAACCCATAAGTGATGCCAAATACTCTAAGTGGTTTCCATCTAGGCTATGCCATCTAGAATATCTAGCTCTAATGTCAATTGACTACATTGCCTTCTAAGAAATCAAAATACAAGTCCATGTGGGCGATTCCATCAACACCCCATAGTCTCTACATGAAGGTTCAACTTTATGAAGATGGAAGTGATTGTCCTACACATCTATGATGATGATGATGGTTCCACACACATGATTGGTGATGATCTTGAAGCTTGATGGACATTACCAATCAACATTATGAACCAACTTTATGATCAATTATGAACTGGTAAGTTGTATCTTTTTCATTATTTCAATTAGAATTGTATGGCAACTTCTTATGAATTAATTTATTTATCCCATATGATGGTGTGTCTTGTAAGTTATTTGATCAATCTTCTTCTTGCTTTTTTATTATCTCTTTGAGTCTACATTCTACCGCCTGAGCTTGCAAGAAGCATCCTGCGTGTGCCATTGGACTTGATAATTGAACTAATCCACCAACCATGCGCCATCTTCTCGGCACTTGAACCCAATGTGAAGAAATGACACAACATCTCAAGTACATAAATTTACATTGTTTTGCATTGCCTATATGTGCATTATGGAGTTGCCCTTTCTTCTTCATCCTTGGGAGCAGTAGCATACTCATACCTTGAAATCTTGTGGGTGTTGGGGGCTGATCATCTTGATATGAGTGTGTCCATGGAGATTGACAAGTGGGTGATCCTCATCATGCCACCCTTTCCATCAACATCTGTTGCAGCTAAGTTTGCACACATTCATATACTAGAACTCTGATGTATTAGGCTTTTTTATCAAATAAAATATTGTAATAAATTTGCACATTCACATTTACAAAGAACCTCTTCTATGAGCCTTTCCATATATTTTTATTCAACTTATATCTTCAAATTACCTTTTCATATACCTTGGATTCTATACGAGAGGAGGAAACATACGTACTTTTACATGATTTACATATGTACATTTCACTTTTTTCAGTAGTTTAAGATATAAACAATATTTCTACACAATTTGAAGAGTAAAGAGTATGGAAGATAATAGATTCAATAAAAATGGAATGGGGAGAATTTAATGGGTCTAATGCTACTGCATATCTTAGATATTATGAACGGCTCACTAAGTAGAAGGATTTACCCGAAGATCATAAGAAAGATACGTTTATATGTATCTCACATGGGTTTACTAGAGAATGGATTCAGCTTAGGATAGTTACACCTAACATGATGTGGGCCAATTTTAAAACTCAACTTCTTGTTGAGTTCTCGCATGAGGACTATATCAAAAACAATAGGTCCACATTCTTGAGATGGGTGGATACTACTAAAACTGATAAATGCATAACCCAATGTCTAATTGAATTTGAAGTAAAGTTTAACAAAAAGCCTGAAGTAGACCTTACAGCCCTAGAGCCAAACAAATTATATATTTTCCTAATTATGTTAGACATATCTCTCGGACATGAGCTAGAACCCATGCTTGAGGATGAAATGATTGTTAGTGGATTAACTGAAGCTTGGGAGAAGATGCAAGCAGATATTCATAGGATAGCCCAAAGGCAAGAACGTAATCAAATTCAAACTCCTAGGCTAAATGAAAGAGATGCACTAGCCAAAGTAGAGATCGACCATACTTTGTAAGGACTTGGTAGAGATGAATAAAAAATGGACATATTGAAAACTATTGTGGATTCAATGGATAAACATATTGAGGCATTAATAACTGAGATGGCATCCTTGAAAAGTATGCAGGGAACTAGATCAAGAGAATAGGAGAGGCCGAGAGAGCTAGAGCAAGGCCCTAGGACTCAAATCTCGAGTAGGAGAGTGTTTAATTAGCCTTGTAGACGCCTCTGGTGTGATGAGATTGATCACCCACACTGGATGTGTAATCTATTCAAGGAAGTTAAAGATAGAAATTGGGTCACTGAGATTGATCGACAAATATGTGATTATGTGACCAAAAGACCTTTGGGAAGGAACCTTGTTAAAGGGGGTATGAAGAAATTCTTTGAGACCTCTACAAGTCAAAACACATACGCATGTAGGTTTGATAGTGACAATTCAAATTGTGAGTTTTGGAACCATGTATATGACATTGCTAGTAGAGGAAAATTATCGGTTGAGTCATTGTATGCCACGAGCTCTGATATCCGTGCAAAGACGTGTTGGAATGAACTAGTTGACATGTTCTTGGTCTACGCTTGAGATAAATAAAGATGAAAAGGGAAAGCAAGATGAAGAGAATGAAGGTTATTCTAAATGTACTACTAGGGCTAGAAAGGAGAGTGAATCTAATGAACCAAATAATGATCCATCTAGATTAGATTCTAGTCAAGAGACTAAAAAACAAGATCAAGATAAGAAAACTCCAAACAAAGAAAAATTTAAGCAAGTGATTGAAAAATTTGAAAAAAAAACTACACATGAAGATAAAAGTCAAGATAAAACTCATGAAAATCAACCTATGTAAGAGCAAGGTGTTAAACAAGAGAAAAATAGAAAGAAACCACCTAGTTTCTGACTGATATCTCAATTAGAAAAGCAAATAGACATTCAAAAAGTAGTGGATGAAAAGATTATGAAAGTTGAAGTAACTTTGACATTAGAAGAACTGCTAGCTTTATCATGCACAGATGTTAAGGAAGATTTTATGAACACAATAAAAAGACGGAGAGAAGCAATTGAACATAAAACAGAAGATATTGAAATGGAAGAAAGAAAAGAAAGTAATGAGCCTAAAGCTAGTACCGTTCAAGTTAATAAAATGATCCATTTGAGAAAAAGAATTATTTGGGACCAGTGATTGGACATGTAGACAAAGTAAATGGATTCCCATATAGTCACTTTACTTAGAAACATTGGGCTAGAGGTACTATTGAAACTATTGTTGAAATCGGAAATAATTTTAAACCATAAATAGCTTTAATAGATTTAGGATCTGAAATAAAAGTTGTTTCAAGGGAGTTATAGAATGAGGGAGAATGGCCTATAGATAGAGACCATGGTTGGAAGATGAAGGTAGATAATAATGCTTCTGGTTATTTGTTTGGTGCATGTGCAAATGCACCGATTGCTATTGGAGATGTTAAAGAGGAGCACAACTTCTTTGTTCATGATGATTGCTCATACCCAATTATTTTGGGACAACCATTCATCCGTGAACAAAGAATGGAAACTAAATTTCTTGATGATCATAGTGCTTTCACTAAAATTTGTTATCGCGATGGCCCAAGATCCATTCAATTTATGATGACCTATATTAATCATCCTCGCAACCGTAGGTCCTTAAGAAAAACTCCTTTGACACATTTAGATCAGGATTTCGAGTAAAAGCCACTATTGAGTGAGATGATAGTGGATTTTGGTTCGATATCTCGCAAACTTTTGTACATGATATAAATAATGTTTCCATTTATTTTCCATCTTCTGCATTAAATATTCTGCATTTAAAAAAAAAAAACCAAAAAACGCATAAAAAACATATGAAAAAAACTTAAAAAAAAAGGGTATTTATTATCTGATGAGAACATTAAGCATGTTATAGAAACATCTCATTGTTTCTCAACTCTTAAAGAGCTAGAAATATGTTGCCAAAGTAATTTTAATTTCCATATTCTCCTACCTTCACTTGATTGAAGATTTTTTTCGCTTTGCATTACATTGTGTTTATGAAAAGGATTAATTATGTTTTTGAGTTTGATGTAGGGAAATATCTTTGGGCATATGACGAACAAGTACCAAAGATGATCTATGAAGATTTCTTGTGCAACAAATATTTTCTAGGACTTTATGAGAGAACCTATAGTGAGGAAGCTATGTAAAAATATATATATTTTTTGGTACTAATGCTTGATGATCCTATGAAACAGGAAAAATTCTTGGAGGACCTTCTTCACAAATCCATCTATGAAGATAGAGAAAATCTATAGAGTTTGGGTGATTTGAGAGATTTGTTTGATTGTAGAGTGAAAATTGAGTGTTGATTTTAATGCATTTTTACTCTTCTTTTTCTACTCTCCATTATTTGCACCATATTGATTCTATTTTGCATTTAGAGTATGCATAAATCAATGTATATACATATATGTTTATTTCTTTATCTTGCACAATCTACTTGCACTTGTTAAAAAAGGGACATCCAACTTAAAAACAGACATAAAAAATCTTGAAATACCTCATCATCGACATCCTCTCACCCCTTTTGCACCATGACTATTTGAAAAATGCACTTAAAGTATGCATGATAGGGTCTCCCTACACAACCGTGCATGAAGGCATGTTTTTGAGCTTTGCCTATGCACTTTGAATGATGGAAAGGATTTATCTATTTGCATATGAAATGTATGAAAGTGAGCGCACATGCTTCATCTACAAAAACCAAATACCTTATCTTTTGCACCATATCTTTTTCCATGCATTTCCAAAGTATGCAATTGATAGGGCTACATCATATCGCCTTGCAGAGGCACAATACTTATCTTCCCATGCACTTGATAAACAATTTCAAATTCAATGTTCCCATGAAATGTCAGTTTATCTGTGAAGCAAAAGGCGATTGCAAGATTGGCCCATCGAAGATGATGTGCGAGTTTAATAGGGACAACTATCAGAGATATTCTCTCTGTTACTCCATGAGAATCAATAGAAATCTTATGCAATAGGGTTTTAAAACTTTGTTCTCTTCGTTCTGATAATGATTAATTAAACATGAACCAATACTCTATCATCTCTATCCATTTTTACCCATGTGTTTGTATATCCATGTAAACCTTGAACCCAAATAAATCCATGTTCCATATGAACCCGAAAGTATACAATGTGAAAGCATATATTATGAATGAAAAGAAAGAAAACAATATAAAATAAAGCAAACAAAAGAGAACGTAAAACAAAAAGCAAAAGATAATACGCACGAAGATCAACAAAAAAACAAAATGAATGACGAATAAAACAAAAGCAAAAACGTAAGAAAAGCTCACGAAAACGCGAAGTAATGGATCGCAAGATTTATGCTTTTATTTAAAAGCTTACGCACGGGATTCTAAACCTATATAGGGCGAGCACCTTTGCTTGCCTAGAGAGCATAAGAAGCTTTGCTTAAGTCTATTCTCGAAACTTTTTCCCAACACTTGAATGACCAAACTATGTCTGATCTCATATCCATCCGAACATGTCAGACCCTCATGTACTAAAATTACTAATAACACCTTTTCAATGGTATTTCCTATCCAAAGACTCCACCATTACTTGCTTGGGTAAATTTCATCATAATTATTGATAAACAACTACTCGGGTATCTATTAAAAAAGTCACAAGCAACAGGAAGAGTATGGAGGT
This sequence comes from Ceratopteris richardii, assembly GCA_020310875.1. NCBI lineage: Eukaryota > Viridiplantae > Streptophyta > Polypodiopsida > Polypodiales > Pteridaceae > Ceratopteris > Ceratopteris richardii. The sequence goes on along the minus strand of CM035423.1, from coordinate 167,818,696 downwards.
GGCTTCTATTAATTCAAGAATTTGATTTCACTTTAGTACATAGACCAAGTAGGGAAAATTTCATGGTCGACCATATCTGTAGGATTAGCCTAAATGACCATGTAATTGGAGTGGAAGATGAATTCCCAGGTGCTAAGCTATTCATAGTTAAAGCACAAGGATGGTATGATGACATCAAAGATCTCATCAAGACTAATAAGTATCCAAATAAAGATAATTCTATGTGAAGAAAGAGGTTGCTAATCAAGAGCAGGCCTTTTATATTTATTGAAGGCAAACTATAGAGATTGTAGATATATTTTGGTAGTGATGTGTGTGAACACACTAGGACTACTAGGGTACTTTTTTCCCTCTTTTGAAAGTTTTTTTCCCTCAGCTTGTATATATGTGTATAACCATAATGGGTAACTTATCTTTTTACATTCACTTGGTGGTAGTTTTAGTATCGTGTTTTGTGATCCAAGATTCTTCTTTTGTTCATGTGCTTTCGCGTACCTAAAACTCCAACAATTGGTACCAGAGCAGGTTGCCGCTTCATCTAGGATGTCATTGACACCCTCCAGTCAGTCTTAGAATCACACAAAAATTGGTGAGCATAGTCAAGGAAATTTGGAGTTCAAGACTACTTCGCTTTGTGGTGTAAAAATTTTGATATGAGCTTGTTTTGGCCTCCGAATGCATTATTGTAGTACATGTGGGGGCAATTTCATCCTTTTATGCCAAACATATATATAGGTTTTGGTTTGCCGGCACAAGCATCTTGAATTCTGCTACAGATTTAGCAGAGCTTGACAAGGTAATTCTGTTCAACTTTTTAAGATACAATCATTTTTCTACATTAGGGTATTTTATTTAGTGGCCATGGATGAAAACAATGATGTATTTTGTATGTTGGTTGTTGAGGACAAGTTGGATGGCACGAATTACCCATTAAGGCATATATGATGCACCATGCATTGGCAGCAAAGGGACTATGGAATATTGTGCAAGATGTTGAAAGACCGCATACTACACCTACAAATACAATTATTGAAGGTGATGTAGATGGTGTTGAAGATGACGATCTTCAAATTCCTATTCGTGTTGTCTTTTCTATTGCACCTTTTGCAGAAAAACTTCCTTGGGATGGCATAGATGCTTAGGCACATGGATTGATAGCTTTTTCTATCAAACATGCCATTATCCTTCATATTTGCTCATGAAAAATACAAAAGGATGCTTGGGATAGACTTCATTAAGGCAAAAAATACCTAAAAAAGGGTTTTTTGCTAATGATGGATTAAGAAATTTGAAAAATAGGATCCTTCCATGTGTACAACAATATAACATTTCTGTCTCTTTTAATCCTATGAAGAAATTATTTTTTTAAGAAAATATGCTTTAAAGCGCCACTAAAGACATGGAGTTTCTTGTATTCAGTGAACAATTATTTGATTTCATATGAAAAATGATATTTTTGTACACCACACAATGAAAATCCTTAAATTTCCAAGAGAGAAATGATTTTTGAAGATACAGAATATTTTTGGGTTCAAAAAATTCAATGATGTTTCGATCACAATTGATACATCAAATCAAAAGGTTGTGACTCGCTTCCACATGTATAAAGTTTTTTTTCTATAAATACTCATGAAGTTTGTGAATCTCGGTTTCCCACTTTGAGCATTCTCTACTATCTGTCTGAGTGTTTGAATGGCTTCTACTTCTCGTCATCCTTCCAATCATGTAACCTCATGTGAGGTTTACAACAGAAGAGAGAATTCTTTATGGAAACTTCTTTCTGTGAAGTTAAATGATTGGGTGACTATGCTTCCTAGTTGTAGAGGTGCCCATAAAGTCAAGCGTGCTAAAAGAGACAACACAAAAAACCATAGGAAAGGTTGTATTCTTAGTTTCATGTTGAAGAGAAACAATTGTTTTGCAAAATTTCAACATGTGTACAGTGCTAAGGATCTAGTGTTAAACAATCATCTGCAATTTCCATCATATTGTAAGTGAAGTTTAACAATACTCTTTTACCAATTTCAATTAGTTTTGTATTACAAGATATATGTTTTTGTATCGCATATATTTTTCCTTCCAATATTCTGGAGTGGCAACTTGTTGAATGTTTAACAAGGACATTCAAAGTCCATAAGGATTATGCAGAACTTATGTATGCAAACAAATCTATTCAATTTTTCAATAACATTCAATTCTTTGTCTATTTTGCAGATTATCAGGTGCCATCAGAGAGGAGTGCTTATGGAAATCTTGTACATTTGCCTTCTCCTTGCATCTCTTCATTAGATTGGGATGCTCTTGATCATTCAACATTTACAATTTTTCTATGCAAAATGAAAGGTGACATCCAAAGGGCAATGTCAGCAAGCCAAATTTCTCGAAGGATTAGATTCAATGGTGTTTTCTTCTTCACATTTTTGTAGCATGTTTTATAAACATGTTACTATAGAAAACAAAAAACAATGTGGTTGAATAGGAGAGTTCCAATTTTAGATATTGATGATGTTTTAGGTAGAGAATGGGATAGCAAAGAAGCTCAAAAGCTGGGAGACATCATTTTATGTAAAATTAGTCCAAATTCTCTTTCAATTTCATATCAGATATCTCGATAATCACTTGTTTTAGGATATGACTATAGAAGGTGGAAAAAAAACCTTGGACTCTAGATACCCTTGGATTCAGAGGAGAGCTGTCCAAAATTTGAGCAGGAATGATTGATTCATCTAGATTTCCAACCTAGGAAAATAATTGTCACTACAAATTGGAAACTTAAAAATGTAAGGGAGCTCCTAGAGTAACTTGATGACATTTCACCATAGTTCAGACTCTCAATGGATGGTGCAATGATAAACATTAGATCAGAGAAAACATTATCTTGCATTACTTGCCTACCACCCAAGGTGATCAGGTTCCAATCCTTAAGAATGTAACTAGCCTTGCACTTTTTCTTCTACCAAAATTGTTGGAATGGAAACAAAGACATTGATGCTAAATTCATATCTCCTTTTTTTATGAAGACTCGTCATATTCATATTGGCATTGTTTGCAAACACTTTTATCATTGCTAGGTTAGGATAAAAAATACCTCCACGTAAGTGATTAGCTAACATGCTAATCACTAAATACATCCCTTTTTTATGTAAACTCATCATATTCATATATACATTTTTTTTGGTTTATATCATCACTCTTTTAAGGTTTCTATTGTGCAAATACTTTTATCATTGTTGTGTTAGGTTAAAGAATATCTCCATTGTGCAAAGACTTTTATCATTGTGAAAGACATATGATTGTTGTGCAAAGTTTCTATTGTCAAAAGAAATTATATTGGTCAAGATAAGGATAAGAATTTCTCCATGTTAGTGATTAGCTATATAGAGAACTAAGTTAGGAATATTACAAAGGGGGAGAAGCTTGGAGGACATGACCAATTCAAGCGATAAGAGGCAATGAAGGTCCTCCGAAGGCCCTTATCACTTGAATTGGTCATCTTTCTTTTTTTATGTTAATGGGCCATGTATGAAAAAGCACGACCAATTCAAGCGATAAAGGCCATTTGAAGTTCCAGGAGTGCTCTCTTTGCTTGAATCGGTCATGCTTTTTGTGTGAGTGGTTAACAATGTATAAGAGCATCAAGGGTAAGAATATTACAAAATGGAGAAGATTGGAAGATAGAGCCAATTCAAGCGATTAGGGCCAAGTTCTCAATTCAGATATCACCAAATCATGATATAGCATAAAATGTAGAAATTAATGATAAAACACTTATTATCTTAGTTGATCTCATGAATAAGGGGCACACCATAGATCATATTTTAGACAAAACTACTACCAATGTCAATATTTTGAAACACATTTCTTTGTGGAAACATGAGTTACAAACAATATCTTCAAGATAAAGATAGAATGGCATCATTTACCATACATACAATACTCTGAAGGTTATTTTGTGTACAAAATTGTACTTACAACAAAGAGCATATAAATATCTTCTAACATATGTTGGAAACACATGGGATTACTATCAAGATGTAATCCTAGATACAAAACACTATACATTTTTGGAGCCTTCACCTTTGTGCTTATTCTTCTTCTTTTTGGAGCCTTCACCTTTATGCTTATTCTTCGGGACATGCTTCACTGGAGAGTGAATAGGAGGTCCTCTCTTCTTATGTTTAGTCTTCTTATATCCTGGTGATGGAAGTGGTGGAGAAGAGTCTGGATCATATGGATAGATAGTATCTTTTAAGATGGCATGAATTGCTTTTTCTTTGACCAAAAGGACCCATGCATGTGGATAGTCAGATAGATTTAGAATAGGACTATAAAATTTGTGCTCTAAGAACCTTATTGCATTGGCAATTACTCTCTATCCACATGGTGTACTATCTTTCTATAGTGGCACATGAATTTGCATATAACCAAACTTTTTTTCTTCATTCAGTTTGCTTGGATATTTATGATCAATGTGCATTTTCAAATTTTTTGCAGCACTACAAGGCTAAATAAATATCAGAATGCATGGCAAGGGTGATACATAAGAGCAATGGAAGTTTACAAGAACTTATAGTTTGCAGTTCCCATGTTGTGATTGGAGAGAGTTCATGAATAAAGCTTCGTATTCACAAAAACAATAATTATAAGACTCCAATGACCCCTGGAAATGTAACACATACTTGTAAATAAGACCACGATTAAGAAAGGAATGACTTTATATGAAATATCTAAATGAAAGCTTACTTTTCAATATATGGATAAACTATACATTCTATCTCCTCACTAAAATACTTGAGAAAATAACCAATTTCTCTATGCTTGTATAATATACACTGAGTCACAAGGGGATCCAAAATGAAGACCTTCCTTGAGAGTGACTCCTCACATTGCTGGATGTAGGACCCTATAATATTAAACTAGTAGCAGATGCACCAATGAGATCAAATAATGATAAAATGATGAGCATATTATGGCCGAAAAAATACTTGAGACCTATATTGACAATGCTATGAAAGATCTCAACATTTTGTCTTCAGGCCTTATGTCAAGCATGTAGTCTTCCTTCCATGGCATTGAAGCATTTACAATTATCTGGCCATCTGCTTTCTTTAAAAGATCTGAGTTAGCCTTCTTCAACCTATGAATGTCCTCAAGGATAACAACTTCCTTTGACAAAAGATTCTTCCTTCTCTTCTCCTCCTCAGACTTTGTTGCATTTCTTGTTGAATGTTCATGAGAAGGGACCTCTTCAATTTCCACTATAGATGGCTTAGGGTTTCTTGCATGAGGTATATTAAGAATATCAAAAAATTTATGATCATTCTTGTCAAGAGGAACAATGGCTTTATCAAACTTGTATCTTATCTGGACACGTTAGCATAGTCCTTGGCCATAAGTGTCACCCTGTGACAATGTGTTGCACATAGATAAGCATCATTCATAAAATCAATTGCAAAATCTTATGCTGCCTCTTGCAAGCACATAAGAGCTTGGGTCTGCCATTTGACATTCACAAATGTAGTCTTCATCATAGAGCAAAGATTGGCACAGATCTCCTTAACCGCTCTCATGAAAGGAAGACTTGGGATGAGGATTCCCGCAAACTTATAAGCTCTTCTGATTTCCCTCAATGATTTGACATGATATTTAGCTCTCTTTTTAGATTATGCCTTTTGTAGATCACCTTGATTTTGGCTATTTGTGGTCTCTGGAGTAGGTCATTGAAAAAATTTGGATTGTCCTAATCGCTTGAATCGTTCATGTAAAATTATTCTAGCTCTGAGCCACATTCATGCAAATTTCATGAAATTTTTGGAATAAAATTTCTCTTTTATAGTAAAATTACAACAAATAGTCCAAAAAAATGTTTGAAGAAACATGATCGATTCAAGCGATTAGGGCCATCTGAAAATCTTAGATTCCCCTAATCGCTTGAATCGGTCATATCAAACAAATCAAGGTCTCAATTTTGTTTATGTGTATCCCATGAAGTCTTTAATAAATCTTCCCCTTGTATACCTTGGAAAACAAAAATAGATCATGAACATGTTTTTGACTAGACATGACCAATTCAAGCAATTATGTCTATATGAAAGTCTCTAATTCCCCTAATCACTTGAATCGTTCATGTCAATAATACCATGTGAACTTAATGAGAACTAGAATTTATCTATTGCTCTTATACCTTAGAAGATAAAAATAGATCTAAAAAAGGTTTTTGACTAGACACGACCAATTGAAATGATTGGGTAAATCTAGAAATCTTTGATTCCCCTAATCGCTTGAATTGATCATGTAGAAGATTCCAAGCTTAGGGATATTATCTTGCACACCAAGAGAGCTCAAGGAGAAGAGGCTTTAGAGAAATTTGTAGAAGAGGCTTGGAGCATGAAAACTGTGGGAAGTCGGGTGTAGCAAGTAGGTCACAAAAAAGTGGCACGAATGAAGGGAGGAGCTTATATAGGTCTCTAAGTTGACTTGATCATTAATAACATGTGGAATCCTTTGATTGGTCCAAATAATCTAACCATTGTGAATCTTGACATACAATTCCACATGTCAACTTTTTAGTGGTCCATATCATTTGACCATTGAGAATTTTGAGTTTGATTTTGCCATGTGTCACACGTGCATTGGTCCACTTCATGTGACCGTTTCTTTCCTCTCTTCCCCTATAAATATCACTTGCCTTGGTCTTTTCTGATTTTCAACCTTCAAGAACTTTTTTCTCCATAGCCAAGCACACTAAGCTCAAATCCTACACACAACCGATTCAAGTGATAACACCAGTTTGACCCTCTTTGACTGCCTCTATTCGCTTGCATCAGTCGTCTATTGAGATGGAAGAGAGGAATGTGATTCTTAGTGTTTCTCCATCTAAGAAACTTCTAGATTTTATGGTTCAAGAGGGATCGACGGTGAATCATTTTCTAGATGCAATGAGAATCTTCAATCCCATCTTTGACTTTGAAGCACATGGAGAAAACCAAGGCACTTCTTATGGATGAATGGGAGACCTTCATGAGGATAGTAAATTGACAAGAAGTTATTGTCTCTGGCAAAACGTATATCCACCCAATCATTTTTGGGAAGGATCCTTTGGATAGGGCCAAAATCACTAGAAAATGTAGGAAGATTTCCCCCTTGCCAGGCAGGATAGAACTTTGCCCAGGCCATAAAAACAATGGTTGTTTACTGCCCTTGAACATAGGGTTTTTAATTTGGTTTGATCATATCTCAATTGAGAAGAATGAAGAAAAGGACCATGATGAAGAGAAAGGGGCATCCCTAGATCTTTCTCTTGAGAAATATTCAAAAAGTCAATTCAAGGAGATTGTTGAAGACATTAACCTCCAAGCAGAAGAAGAAGAAGAGGTTAGAAACTTTGATGTCACTACTTTCAGAGCAGAGGCTACCATGAGAGAGCCAGTAGAACATGTAAAAATCTTAGAGAAATCACTCCTTCTCCCAAAGTCTCCCATATTACTTTATCTTTGGGAAGGACTTTCTTCCTCTGTATTGCATTCAAGAGCTCTTCAATATTAGAGAAGACTATTGCCTTGCTGTTATAGTTGAATCAGAGAAGTTGCAAGGAGGTTTATAAATGAGAAGGAAGAAAGTAAAGAGGAATTTCTTAGCCTGGACGTATCCTTGCCAAATAATGAATTCAAAGATTTGTCCAAAGCTCTTTCATGCTACTATGAAATATTACTTTTAGAGAAGCCAACCCTTGGAGATGAAGATTTTGACTAGCGGCAGAAAGATTTGGGGATTTACTCATTTGGATGAGGATATTTTGGAGGTAGCTGAGGACAAAGGAACAATAAAGATGGACAAAAAAGAATTGATTCAAGAGGAAGATGACGTCAAGCTATGTCCAAATAAGAAAATATGTGAGACATGATTGATTCAAGCGATTAGGTCCATTGGAGAATTTCTGATGGGCCTATTCGCTTGAATTGGTCGTGTCTAGAGTTGTTCTTTTTTATGGATTTATTAGCTTTTCCTTTATGTAATATAAGCCAATTTACATCTATTTGTATTGATAAGGATCATATGGAAGACACGACCGATTCAAGTGATTAGGCCCATCCAAGACTTTCTAATGAGCCTATTTGCTTGAATCGGTCATGTTGTCAAATTCTCAATTTCATGAGTTATTTTCCTCATCCAATACCTAATTCCTCATATTCTTAGTGTGCACATCACAAAAGGGGCAAGTTTACCATTTTTTGTAATGATAATGATGATCTTTGAGACCCCACCGATTCAAGCAATTAGTCTTATCCGAGCCTTTCAGATGAGCCTATTCACTTGAATTGGTCATGTCATTGTTCAGTTCAATTACATAGAGTTTTTCATTTGCTCTTTATTAAAGGCCTTTATCTTTAAATATTTATACATGTTGGAATGCAAATTACCTTCATTTGTAATGATTATGATGTACGACCGGTTCAAGTGATTAGGCCCATCCATGAGTTTTTGAAAAATAAACTGTTTCAAGCATACAATTTCATTCAGTTTCAATGGTTTCAAAATATCATTCAGACTCATAATTTCATTACAAAAATGAATGCACTCAAAACTGCTCAACATGTTTAAACCTTGGCACATTTATTACATGATCTCTTATAATTTTCATTCTCTTTTTCTTCTAGCCAGATTTTTCAGTCAAACCTAAAAAAGGTTTTACTCTTTCTGACCGCATCCTCAATCCTATAGGAGTTTCTGTTTGAAAGCTTCTAACTAAGAAGACAAATGTGACAACTTTTTTTCTAGATGCCTCTGATGTAAGTCTCTTTGATGCATTACATTTTGTATATAGTTTATGTATTGCATATAGTTTTGAAAACTCATTGAGCTTCGAACAATAGCCACATAAACCGTCATCACCATCTCCTAGAAATCTAATCAGATCATGAAGATTATGAAAAGGTGGATATCTTCTATTTTGTGAATCAATCATATAAATAGCTCCATCTGCTCATATGTCAATATGTTTTTGCGAAATCCATCAACTTCACAACATTGAAGAGCTCTTTGGAATACCTTTCTCGTTGTTGCATACTCATGACTGATTACAATGTTGATATGGAACTTATCACATAGAGTCCGGCTGGATGAAAGTTTAGTGAGAGTGTTTGGATTGAGGTTCTACATGGCAAAATTGTCTAGAATTATGAGACAGAGAGAAGTAGGTATATTATGGAGAGTAGAGTAAAAAAGTGCATAACGTCCTAAATACACATTATATAGGTGGAAGAACAAGAGGGAAACTTGAAATTCGGTGAACACCTGACGAGCAAAAACTTTGAGGCATATCACTTTTCATGATTATCACACAAACTTTCTCTCTCTTCCAAAACTAATATATTTGCATAAGATACATTTTAAATGAACCTACATGGAATGCTTTTTAACAATTTGACAACATTAATCTAGATTAAGTATAACTAATTGAAATCCTTACACGGCCCTTCCTTTTTTGCATTTTTTGACCTAATGTACCACTTTATACCAAGCAAGGAATGAGGCTCGCATTGCTTACTGTTGGAGTTAGACGTCTGCGGAAGCACGCGAACAGCACAAGGAAGAAGAAGAAGCTTGGAGCACAACACACAAGACTGAATGTATTACTAGAGAATGTACAAAGATAAGTAGCCCATTAGGGCAATAGGCGTATATACAAGCCGGGGGAAAAAAACCTCCTAAAGAGGGAAAAAAGTGCCCCGGCGGTCCTAGAGTGTTCACACACATCACTACCTAAATATATCAACAAATCCCACCCTGGGAGTGATGCGGTGAACAAGGAGCTGGCACTCATGTATAAGGAAGTGCCAAGCTATGTGGAAATCACTCCACAAAAGGAAGTAAGCCCAAAGCTTTGCGGAAAGCTTCAAACTTCTCCCTAGGTAGAGCCTTCGTGAAAAGGTCTGCAATGTTCTCCTACGTGGGCACATATGCCAAGCTGATCTCCCCCGCAGAGAACCTCTCCCTGACATAGTGACAATGCACCTCAATGTGCTTAGTGCGAGCATGGAACACAGGGTTCCTTGCAACTGCCAATGCGCTCTGACTGTCAGTGAAGATGGTGGTGGCAGAAGACTGGCCAACACCCAAATCAGCCATAAGGCGTTTGAGCCACACACACTCAACAGTCGCTGTGAAAGCTGCCCTATACTCAGCCTCACAACTGGAAGTGGCCACAGTAGGCTGCTTCTTGCTCAACCAAGATATACATGAGCTACCAAGCATGAAGAAAAAACCACTGGTGGACACACGAGTGTCATAGCAACCAGCCCAATCTGAGTCAGAAAAAGCATGCAAATCTAGCGGTAGTGATCCCCCCTTGGATAAAACAACCCAAGTAGCCGAGTACCACTCAAGTAGCGAAAGATGCGCTTAACCGCTTTCCGATGCGTGACTCCTGGGCAATGCATATACCTGCTCATCTGTGAGACACCAAACTGAATATCTGGCCGAGTAATGCATAAGTAAATCAAGCATCCAACAGCCTGCTGATAGAGAACAACATCAAATGCATCTCCAACATCATGAAGACTCAATCATAAACCTGTCTCCATAGGACTGGAAATAGGCTTACAGTCTTGAAGGCCAAAATGCTGCAATAATGTGTACATATATTTCGTTTGACACAAAGCCATTCCACCATCAACGTGCATAAACTGAATGCCAAAATAGTGATGCAAATGCCCCAAATCAGACATCTCAAATGAGGCATGCAAATCAGCCTTAAAATCAGCAATATGTGTCTCAATAGGACCAGTGAGCAGCATGTCATCAACATAGACAACAATGATCAGAAGCACATCATTAGCACGTTTAACATATAAGGTGCTTTCAGTTGGACTCTTCTCAAAACCACGTGCAATCAGATAGGCATGTATCTTCTCATACCAAGCACGTGGTGCTTGCTTTAAACCATATAATGCCTTCTTTAACCTGCAAACCTGGTTTTCATGCCCTTTCTGCACAAAGCCACGGGGCTGAAAAACATACACTTCTTCATGCAAGTCACCATTCAGAAATGTTGTTTTAATGTCCAACTGATGTACATTCCAACCATGATGGGCTGCAAGTGCACAAATGCTCCGAACAGTAGTCATACGGCATGTAGGTGTAAAGCTCTCATCAAAATCAATGCCTCTTTCCTGTGCATAACCCTTTGCAACAAGCCTAGCCTTATACCTGTCAACTGTACCATCAGGTTTACACTTCAGCTTGTATACCCACTTAGTGCCAATGGCCAAGTCACATAAAGACCATGTACCATTCTTCATTATAGCATCATATTCAGATTGCATAGCAGCCATTTGTGCTTCATCAAAAGAAACAGACTCATTCTCATCACAGAGACTAGATGCAGCCATAGCATAGCAATCTGATGCAAAGGAGGCACTATGAGAGCCTGAACGAGTACGATATGACAAAGGTGCATCTAATTTGTTGTCACGCAAAGTCTGCACCAGCCATTTTGGCATAGTTTTTGCCTGCTCAATATCAGCTCTCTCATCAACAAGTGCATCATGTAAATCTGCATCAGAAATGGAATGATATGCATCACCATGTGAAACCTGCAAAGGCTGAGAAGTTGCCTCATTAGGACCAGCACTAGCCTGTCCACCTATAAAAAGAGGCATCAAAGTATCATACATGTCTTTGGAGCTAACAGATGTCTCCTTAGTACATGAAAGCAATGGCTCAATAGCATCTTCCACAAAGACAACATCACGGCTAACCAGAATGCATTTAGTCTGTGGATGATACAGACGATACCCTTTACTTTCAAAACTGTACCCAACAAAAATACATTTTACTGCCTTATCATCCAATTTTCTGCGATGTTGTTCAGGCACTAATGCATATGCCAAACAACCAAAAACATGCAGATGAGCAACAGATGGCTTGCGGTCATGCCATGCCTCATATGGAGTGATAGACTGCAACGCTTTAGTGGGACACCTGTTCAGTACATATGCTGCACACATGACAGCCTCAAGCCAGAAACTATGTGGTAAAGCCTGACTTTTGACCATGCACCTCGCCATCTCCATGAGTGACCTGTTCTTTCGTTCAGCTACTCCATTCTGTTGAGGTGTATACAGCACTGTACACTGGTGTTTTATCCCACGTTCAGCCAGAAATGCATTAAAATCTGAAGACATATATTCCCCCCCCTCGATCAGAACGGAGGGTGCCCATTTTACATGCTAACATATTTTCAGCCAAAACCAAAAACTGTTTGAAGCACATGAACACTTCGGACTTTGTTTTGAGTGGATATACCCATGCATGCATGGAAAAATCATCAATGAAAGTCACGAAGTAAAGGTAATTTCCAAAAGAGGGTGTTTGCATAGGACCACAGACATCACTATGTACAAGCTGCAATTTCTGCGTAGCCCGAACTGAACCATCTTTTGGAAAGGAAGAATGCTGCATTTTGCCCAAAATACAGCCTTCACAAACATGTTTTCCAGGTGCCTCAAGTTTGGGCAAAGAGGACACCATTTCAGATTTCTACAGGCGTAACAAACTAGCAAAATTCAGATGACCAAAGCGTGCATGCCAAAGCTTTGCATCTGACATAGCCGAGAATCATGAACTGCACATGCCGAATCATTCACAGATTTTACATAGTCTATGAGCTTATACAGCCCACAACATAAAATGCCAGAAGCAATAATCACATCGCCATTTGAGAGATCATGGACTGTACACCTGTCATCAACGAATTTCACAACCAAGCCAATCTTGGCTAATGCAGAAACTGATAACAGGTTCTTTTTTATCCCTGGCACAAATAAAGCATCTGACAAAGTGAAAGAACTACCATCAGCAGTAGTCAGAATGATCTTACCAACTCCCATAACAGGATAAGAGGAGTGATTGGCGCATGTGACAGTATTCCCTGTAGGGGCAGGCTCGAGTGAAGAGAAGAAACTGCGCTGCGAGGTAATATGTTTGGTCGCCCCACTGTCAAAGTACCAAACATCTGAGTCTACTGCAGACATGCACTGATCATGAGAAGATGGGTCAAAACTACAGACAGTAGTAAACACCCATTCTTCTTCCTACACAAGATTTGCAGACTCTGTTTTTGGTGTAGAGGCCTCTACAACAACCATTCCAGCCTCTTTCTTCTTTGCCTCTTTAGCAGCCAGTTTTGGACAGTTCTTTATAATATGATCATTTCCTTTACAGTACTTGCAGAACAATTTCTGCTTTTCTGATTTCTTCTCATCTTTATCCTGGTTCTTCGATTGTGCAACATTTGCAGATTTCTACTTACTAGTAGAAGAGCTCCATTTTCCTTTGCCTTCTCACTAGCCAGGAAAGCTTGATCTGCAACACGCATAATGGACCTGTTCTGCCTGGACTGATCTTCCTGCAACAGAACAGAGACTAATTCCTCAAATGACAAGGCATTCGGATTGCCTTTCATCACCAACCGAAGAGTAGAGGCAAAACTCTGATATGAATCAGGAAGACCATTCAGAACGGTCTGCACAAGTGAGCTATCTGGTATAACCTCATCAGCAGAAATCAATTGTTCCTTCAGGTCTTTGATCTTTGTAAGAAAACTGTCCATAGAATCACCTTCATTCATGTGCTCACTCTCCAACTGTTTTCGGAGGTAAGCAACACGAGCCTCATTCCTAGCCTGGTACAAAGTGGTAAGTGTATCCCAAGCATCCTTTGCTGTTCTGCAAGAGCGAATGTGAGGAATAATGGCACGTTTGACAGACAAAGCTATCAATGCATGTGCCTAGGCATCTCTGCCATCCCAACGAATCTGCTCTACAGTAGGTGCAACAGAAACAACAGCACGAACATGAATCTGCGGAATATCATCTTCAACACCATCTTCATCAGCTCCAACACCTGTATTTGCAGTACCTGTCGTTACAGGTGTAACAGGACGTCTTTCAACACCCTGCACAATGTTCCACAATCCTTTTGCAACCAGTACATGTCGCATCATATAAGCCCATAATGGGTAGTTGGTACCATCCAACTTATCCTCAACAGCCAACATACGGAATACATCACTGCTTTCAGCCATGGCCAATGACTAAAATACCTTGATGCAGAAAATTGACTGTATCTCAAAAAGTTGAACGGAACTGCCCAGATGAGTTCTGCTAGACCTGTAGCAGACTTCGAGATGCTTAAACTGGCGAACAGAAACTGGTATATACCTTTGGCACAAAAGGATGAAATAGACTGCACAAGCACTGCGATAGTGCGTTCGGAGGCCAAAACGAGCTCAGATTGCGCTTTCGGCACCACAAAGCGAAGCAGTTTTGATCTCGGAAACACCCTGAGTATGCTCACCAAATTTCATGCGAATCTGAGACTGCAAACGGAGGAGTGTAGACGGTGCCCTAGAAGAAGCGACGACCTGCTCTGATACCAATTGTTGGAGTTAGATGTCTGCGGAAGCACACGAACAGCACAAGGAAGAAGAAGAAGCTTGGAGCACAACACACAAGACTGAATGTATTACTAGAGAATGTACAAAGATAAGTAGCCCATTAGGGCAATAGGCGTATATACAAGCCGGGGGAAAAAAACCTCCTAAAGAGGGAAAAAAGTGCCCCGGCGGTCCTAGAGTGTTCACACACATCACTACCTAAATATATCAACACTTACCTCCAAAAACAATTGGAGAGTGGGCATATGAATGAAGGAAATTCTATGGATAGTTCTTTTATAAAGATCAAAGATTTGAAAGAGCAGTTGATTTTTACAGATGAAGTCTTGCCAGATAGTTCATTTGTGTAGACCGTTCTTAATGGTCTTCTTAATTCATATTAGAGTTTCGCTTGATGATGAAAGGCAATCCAAGTGCCTTAACATTTGAGGACTAGTCTCTAGTTTATTGTACTAGGAAGGCTAGTCTAGTCAGAATGCATCCATTATGTGTGTTGCAGATCAAGCTTTCTTACCTAGAGAGAAGGGCAAAGGTTAATGGATCTCATCTATTAGTAAGTAGAAATCTACTAATTTTGCATAGTTAAAAAGGGAAGACAAAGACAAGAAGAAAACATAAATGCAAACAAAATTCTGCAAATATTGTAAAGGAAATGATCATGTCATAAAGAGTTGTCCAAAACGGGCTACCAAAGAGGCAAAGAAGAAAGAGGTTGAAATGCTATCTGCTAATCTTGTGTATGAAGAATAGGCATTTACTACTACTTGCAACTATGAGCCATCTTCTCTTGAGTAGTGTATGTTTGCAGTAGACTCATATGTTTGGTACTTTGACAGTGGGGCAACCAAACATATTACCTCCCATCAGAGTTTCTTCAATTTACGTGAGCCTACCCCTATAGGGAATATTGTCACATGTGCAACAACTCCTCTTATCATGTAATGGGAGTTGGTAAGATCATTTTGACTACTACTGATGATAGTTCTTTCACATTGGCAGATGCTTTCTTTGTGCCAAGGATCAAGAAAAATCTGTTGATAGTTTCAGCATTACCTAGGATCGGCTTGGTTCTCAACTTTTTTGATGAAAGATGTATAGTTAATTATTTGTCAAATGTAGATATTATTACTTTTGGTATTTTATGACATGGGCTATATAAGCTCATAGACTATGAAAAATCTCTCAATGATTCAACATGTGCAATTCAAGATTCTCAAACTATATTAGATGCAAAGCTTTGGCATGCATGCTTTGGTAATATGAATTTTGCTAGTTTGGTGTGCTTATAGAAATTTTACATGGAGTGCTCTCTACCCAAACTTGAGGAACTTGGTAAAAATTTTTGTGAAGGCTATATTTTGGGGAAAATGCAATGTTCCTCCTTCACCAAAGATGGTTCAGTATGAGCTACTCAGAAATTGCAGCTTGTTCACAATGACATATGTGCTCCTATGCAGACACCTTCTTTTGGGAACTACCTTTACTTTGTGACATTTATTGATGATTTTTCTAGCCATGCATGGGGTGTTTATGTGCTTCAAACAGTTTTTAGCTTTGGCTAAAAATCTATCAGCATGTAAAATGGGCACCCTTTGTTCTGATCAAGGGGGGAATACATGTCTTCTGATTTCAATGCATTTTTAGCTAAACATGGGATAAAAAATCAGTGTACAATGCCATGTATGTTGATATATTTAGGTAGTGATGTTTGTGAACACACTAGGACCGTCAGGGCACTTTTTTCCCTCTTTAGGAGCTTTTTTTCCCCACTTGTATATATGCCTATAGCCCTAACGGGTTACTTATCTTTGTACATTCTAGTGGTAATAAATTTAGTATCGTGTGTTGTGCTCCAAGCTTCTTCTTCTTCCTTGTGTTGTTTGTGTGCTTCCGCAAACTTCTAACTCCAACAATTGGTATCAAAGCAGGTCACCACTTCATCTAGGGCATCATCACCACCCCTCTGATCACAGTCTCAAAATCGCTCCTTTCGGCCTCCGAATGCACTATCGTAGTGCTTATGTAGGCCATTTTGTCCTTTTGTGCCAAAGATATATACATGTTTTGGTTCGCTAGTATAAGCATCTCGAATTCTACTATAGGTCTAGCAGAACTCGTCAGGGTAGTTCTATTCAACTTTTTCAAATACAATCATTTTTTTTGCATCAATGTATTTTATTCAGTAACCATGGCTGAAGGGGTATGTGTATGCGTATGTGTATGTGTATGTGTATGTGTATGTGTATGTGTATGTGTATGTGTATGTGTATGTGTATGTGTATGTGTATGCATATTTGTATGTGTATGTGTATGTGTATGTGTATGTGTATGTGTATGTGTATGTGTATGTGTATGTGTATGTGTATGTGTATGTGTATGTGTATGTATATGTGTATGCGTATGCGTATGTGTATGTGTATGTGTATGCGTATGTGTATGTGTATGTGTATGTGTATGTGTATGTGTATGTCTATGTGTATGTGTATGTGTATGTGTATGTGTATGCGTATGCGTATGTGTATGTGTATGTGTATGCGTATGTGTATGTGTATGCGTATGTGTATGTGTATGTGTATGTGTATGTTTATGTGTATGTGTATGCGTATGCGTATGTGTATGTGTATGTGTATGTGTACTTGTATGTGTATGTGTATGTGTATGTGTATGTGTATGCGTATGTGTATGCGTATGCGTATGTGTATGTGTATGTGTATGTGTATGTGTATGTGTATGTGTATGTGTATGTGTATGTGTATGTGTATGTGTATGTGTATGTGTATGTGTATGTGTATGTGTATGTGTATGTGTATGTGTATGTGTATGTGTATGTGTATGTGTATGTGTATGTGTATGTGTATGTGTATGTGTATGTGTATGTGTATGTGTATGTGTATGTGTATGTGTATGTGTATGTGTATGTGTATGTGTATGTGTATGTGTATGTGTATGTGTATGTGTATGTGTATGTGTATGTGTATGTGTATGTGTATGTGTATGTGTATGTGTATGTGTATGTGTATGTGTATGTGTATGTGTATGTGTATGTGTATGTGTATGTGTATGTGTATGTGTATGTGTATGTGTATGTGTATGTGTATGTGTATGTGTATGTGTATGTGTATTGTTAGTCGGCCGCCGGATTGGAAGTTGTAAAAAACTGAATCTTGTTCGCACGAACGAAAGGTTGTTACACCGATACTTTGTAATCTTTATAAAGCAATGAAAAAGAGACGCTCAGTGACGTTCCGTGAGATCACCAGACTGTCTGTCTGGGTGATTTGTCTGTAACGTTACTGTGTGTCGAGTTGGTTAATGGGGAGTATTCTGAGTATTCTATCCTATGTTGATATTGTCTGTTATCAGTACCTCTTTGAAGTGCGATTTACAGGGACATTCGTCAATATCACCAGACTGTCTGTCTGGGGGATTAAGCGGAACACTGTTGTAGTGTTTGTTGAGCAATTCTGAGTATACTACTTTTGTTATGTGTAGTTGTCTATTGATACCTGTTTCTGTTCGTGAGTTACATAGACGTTCAGTTGATCGTTAGACTGTTGTTCTGAGCGAGTTGTTTTGCGGTGTTTCGGTTGTGATTGTTCTATTGATTAAGCATATCGTGGTGTCGCTCTTACTCGTAAGGTGCTGTAACTTGTTGGATGAAGTCTGTGTAATTGCGATAGTGTTCTGAGAACTTCGAGTCGTAGTGTATTGTCTTCAGCGTGGAGGTTTGTCCTCATACGGTAAAGGTTAGCTACAGTAAGGGTCTTTTTAAGTTGCGTACTGGACCTTCAGTATGGTGTGTCTGAGATTATTGAGTTCTACTATGTCTTCGGTTTTGTTTGATTGTTTGTATCTATTCGGTGAAGGTTGGATTACTGTTATTGTCTCTAGTGTTATAGTATTTTGTATTCGGAACAGTTCTTGAGTTCATTAAGTAACTCTGTATCACGATACTGCATAGTCTGGTGCAGTGTGTTCGGTCAACTGTGGGAGAGTTTGGTTGAGTACTGTGAGATTGTAAGTGTAACGGAGTCTTGATAGGGTTTTGAGCATCAGTGTATTGCTATGTGTGAAGTGGTTAGTTTGGGAACTAAGTATAGGGCCTCTGTTTAACAGACCCCTTCCACTCCCAAGAACCCAATAAATGTTTAAACGCGCCACTGACAGTTAGTCCCGCGTTTAACGTTTAACACTGGCGCCGTCTATGGGAAAGTGGCAACAGGTCAGATTGTTGCAAATCGATTGTAGAAACGCGACTATAGATTGTGAATCGACAGTATTATTACGCAAGTAGTACAAAAGATGATACATGCCGGTTACTCGATCCGGTGAGTCATATCCGAAGTACCGACAACCTTGGGTACCTAATTTGCTAAGGACGCCTCCAGGAGGTAGAAGCGCAGGTAGGTCTAACTCAGTTGCCAAGGAAGTGAAGAACGTTAGAGGTGATTCCAACAGTATTCCGGTGGAACTTACTACATTTCTGGCAGATTCCGGTGTGATTTCGGCACAGTCTGTCGAAGAAATAGTGACTCTAGAGTCTGCAGATAGAAACGTCGTGGTCAAAGAAATCAGTGGAGGTGAAAAAGCACTTTGTTTTGGTAAAAATTCAACACCTTCCGGTGTTATTTCAGTACGAGTTGCTGAGAGTTCACAGTCTTCCAGTGATGGTTTACCATTTCTTGGTGGATCTTTAGTCCAGTCACCACTATTTGGAGTAAGCTTTCCTACATTTGATATCAAGAAGGAAGGTAGTGTGTTCAAAGCTGAGATCCGAAATATACTGAACAATATTATCGAGCCGGAGAGTGCACAGGCTAACGATACAGATTCCGACGGGTCAGATATTCAGCCTCGGGACACAGAAGATAG
Source organism: Ceratopteris richardii (assembly GCA_020310875.1). Classification (NCBI taxonomy): domain Eukaryota; kingdom Viridiplantae; phylum Streptophyta; class Polypodiopsida; order Polypodiales; family Pteridaceae; genus Ceratopteris; species Ceratopteris richardii. The sequence continues at coordinate 167,799,366 of CM035423.1, read as the reverse complement.
TCCCAATACCATCGCAAGCACGATGAGTGGGCAACAACAACAACAACAACAACAACAATAACAGCAACAGCAGCAGTTATTTCCACCCTGGCCGACTCCAACAGGAGTAACGTACACTAAATTCGGAGGATTTCCAGGTGATGACCCAGATGCTCATGTATGCACATTTGAGATAAGTTACGCAGTGCTCAATCATCCACCTGATCCGGCGTACAAAGCTATTGTCTTCCAGTCTACATTGGTGAATGAAGGAGCCAGGTGGCTTACAAAATATGATATTAACCATTTCGGCACCTATGAATGTTGGTGCATTTTGCCCAAGCCTACATGCTTGATATGCTTGATATTATCCTCATTTGTAAGTCACATGAGTAGTCATGTGAACACCTCTTGTAAAAGAGTACATTTTATCTCTTGTAAATGGAAAAAGAAAAAAGTAAAAGGATGGCTTACCTCATCCATGATGTAAAAGCAAATTCGTGGCTCCAACTACCAAAATCACGAATTTTTGAGCTGAGGGAATCTCTCCTAACTTTGGGGATCACTTTTAGGTGGAGCCATTCGAATTCGAATTCAAAACTCCCTCCAAGAATAGCTATAAAAGGAGCAAGAAGGAAGAGGCGATTAGCAAGCCTTGTACGTGACCACTTCATGTCATTTTGTAGAGATTGAAGAGCTTACTCCATAGCTCTATCATTCTACTCCCATTGTGCAAAGATTCATTGCCAATGTGGTTGTAATCATATGTGAATCTATACATTTATTATCATCTACCTCTCTGTTTTGTTCTCTGCTATACTCACTCAGAGTAGTAACTTCAGAAGGTCATATCTCGAGTTTTACTGAACCTTTTTCAGTGTTTTAAAGTGCGTTGGATAGCTCTAACTGTCTAGTTTCTACCTATAAATTTTCAAGGTCATTGGATTTATACTTTTGGAGATATCTGCATTTTACTGCTTACTGGTCTATCTCTGCAGAGCCCCGAGAATTGTGGGAATGTTCCAGAACTTGATGAAACTTGTTCTCAGTGCTCAGTCCATCATTTGAAGTGTTTTAACTTGGAATAGGAAGCTTGCTAAGTCTATTTGCTATGCCCAAAAGGAATTTTTCTAATTCCTTCCAGGTTGAGAGTACTGTTCATTTTTTCCAGCAGGTGTATGTCCAAAAATAGCAAGTTTTGGGAGCTAGTCATTTCGCAACTAGCCTGTCTTGACTCAAACTTTTGGGATACATGTTCCAAAGTACTTGGCTGATATTTTGGTGGATTTAGGAAGCTCAAAGGGTCTACTAATCAACTCTGAAGTCTCAGTTGGCTGGTGTGAAGCTGGTTGTAGCGGCACCTACTCATCTTTGGATTGCATCCACCATCTCTCTTCACAGTGGTATCAGAGCATAGTCAAGCAACATGGGAGATGGATTTCCATCAACAATTGACAAATTGGATCGAAACAACTACCCGGCATGGTCTCTAAGGATGGAGGCTTACCTTCAAGGAAGGAATCTATATGGATTCATATCCGGAGATGAAGCAATGCCAACCATGAGGAACAAAGGGCAACCATCACATGAAGAAGTGGAAGGACTTTCGAATTGGTGTTCGAAGGATGCACTTGCAAGGTCCTATATTCTAAACTCAATCTCTGATTTTCTTTTACCTCATGTCAAGGGATGCAAGACATCAAGAGAAACCTGGAATGCACTTGCTTCTTTCTTCTCTTCCAACACTTGAGCAAGGAAGAACCAATTGTGGATGGAGTTCACAACAATGAAGAAAAGCCCGAAGCAAAATGTGACTGATTATGTCACAAAGATGAAGGAGATTTCCGACCAACTTGGAAGCATTGGAGAGGTAATTGAAGAGGAGCAAATCATAAGACAAATCATGAATGGAATCAAAGCAGACGACAAGTGGGAGTCATTCACAACAGCCATGGATTTATACATGGATATGCATGTACCCGACCTCAACACACTCATGGGCCAACTCTTCACTCATGAAGCAAAGATTAGCAAAGGTGGTGAGTCCTCAAGAGGTAATCAAACTTCTGCCTTATATTCTGATAAAGCTAAGGTCAAGGACAAGTCAAAGAATAGGAAGAATGAAGATGAAGGAAGCTCTTTCCAAGCAAACTTTGCAGGTAGAGGAAGAGCTAGAGGAAGAGGCAGAAGTGGAAAGCAAGGCAGGGGGAGATTCCAATCATCTCAACCTTGCAACATATGTGGCTTATCTAACCATACTACTGAAGAATGTTTCAGGAACCCGAGGAACTCAAGAGGAAGAGGATTCAATAGAGGTGGCTATGGATCAAATAGAGGCAGGTACAATGGAGGCTACAACAACAACTACTACAACAACAATTACAACAACAACAACAACTATCAAAGTGGCCATAGAGGAAGAAGAGATTACAATAACTATGCAGAGGACCAAAGTCAAGAAGATTCATTATTGATTATGAATCTATCAACGAAGAAGGGTAAGGATAATGATCACATATTTTACATTGATTCGGGATGCTCGAACCATGTAGCAGGAAATGTGGCTTTACTTTCTGATTTGGAAGATCCTCATAACAAGCATGAAGTGCAGACAGGAGATGACACAAAGCACTCAGTGGAGAAGATAGGTAATGTGAAGACATCAGATGGGAATATGAACCTCTTAAGCAAAGTCTTGTATGTCCCTACAATTACCAAAAATTTAATAAGTGTTGGACAGATTGTTGAAAAAGGATTGCAGGTTAGATTCAATCGATTTGGAGCATATGTTGAAGACCCAAGGCAAGGCTTTCGAAGGATTGCCAAAGGAGAAAAGACAGGAAGGCTTTTCACTTTTGAAGTGGAAGATACAAAGAACATAGCTTTGTTTAGCTATGGATCTCAAACTCTAACAGAGTTGGAGATATGGCACAAAAGGCTTGCTCACATTGGTGAGAGGACACTCAAACAGATTTGCAGGGACCAAAGTGTACTTGGTTTGCCTAATATCACAAGGCAACACATGATTTATAAGTGTGAAGCTTGTCAACTCGGCAAGGCTCATAGACAACCTTTCAATAAGAAAGGATATATGTATCAAAATCCTTTGGATCTAGTGCACACGGATGTGTGGGGTCCAAGTAAGGAGCCATCTATATCAGGCTCAAGATATTATGTGTCTTTCATAGATGATTGTAGCAGGTGGACCATTCTGTTTTTCATGAAGCACAAGGATGAAGTGTTTAATTGCTTTAAGAAGTATATTGCTCTTGTTGAAAATCAAACAGGTAGGACTTTGAAAAGACTCAGATCAGATGGTGGAGGAGAATACTTCTCTTCTGAATTTGATGCCTTCTTGCATGAAAGAGGCATTAAAAGGGAAGTCACTACAAGGTATACACCCGAACTCAATGGTGTAGCAGAGGGGAGGAACAGAGCTATTGTCGAAGCTGCAAGGTCCATGCTCAATGAAAAGGGGTTGCCGAACTACCTATGGGCAGAGGCTGTGTCGACAGCCACATATCTCATAAATAGACTTCCATCTAAGTCACTAGATGGAACCACTCCATATGAAGTGTGGAATGGAAGAAGACCTAGTCTAGAGCATTGTAAAATCTTTGGATGCTTAGCCTATGCTCACATTCCTTCTCAAGTAAGAGGGAAATTGGATCCCAAGGCAGAGAAGTGTGTATTCATTGGTTATGATCAAAACCAAAAAGGATATAGATTGTACAATCCAACCAATAAAGGATTTTCTGTGAGTAGAGATGTAATTTTTGATGAAAACAAATCATGGTTTGATGATGACAGGAAAGTGAAGCTGCCATATGACTTGGATGAAGATTTTCCATCACTTCAACCAAAGGAGCCAAAGCAGATTGAAGAAAGTGATTCGGAGATTGACCTAGAAGACTTGGAAAGACTAAAGCTATGGAAGAACAAAGGTAAAGCAAAGATGCAGGATGCTACATATGGACCCGAGAGCTCACATCAACCACTTAGAAGGTCTTCGAGGGAGAAGAAGAAACCAGAGAGGTTTGGTTATGATACTTCTTTGGTCACCAAGCACTCAATCTACATTGCAAAGGATTCAACCAATGAAGAACCTACCACATTCGAAGAAGCACAAAGCAAGAAAGCTTGGAGAGATGCAATGGATGAAGAAATGGAAGCCTTGAAGGAGAATGACACTTGGGAGCTTGTACCTAACAAGCCATCTATGAAGATAATCGGATCTCGATGGATATACAAAATCAAGAGGAATCCAGATGGAAGTATAAATAGACACAAAGCAAGGTTAGTTGCTAAAGGGTTTGCTCAAACCCATGGTATTGATTATGAGGAGACTTTCTCTCCTGTTGCAAAAATGCCTACAATTAGGGTTCTCATAAGTCTTGCTGCATCTAGAAATTGGAATCTTTATCAACTTGATGTAAAGAATGCCTTCTTGAATGGATGGATTTCTGAGGAAGTGTATATGGCACAACCTCCTGGATATGAGGATGCACATCATCCTAACTATGTATGCAAACTAAAGAAAGCTTTGTATGGATTGAAGCAAGCTCCAAGAGCTTGGAATTTCAGATTGGTTACTTATTTGCAGGACCAAGGATTCAAAGCTAGCAAGGCGGATACCTCTTTGTTCATAAAGAGGAATGGATCTGAAGTGATCTATTTATGTGTGTATGTTGATGATATTATTATCACAGGCAATGATCTTGAAGGAATCAAACAGGTAAAGAGTCAAATGAAGGAGGAGTTCAAAATAAGTGACCTCGGACCACTCACTTATTTTCTTGGATTGGAGTTGATCTACACAGATTCAGGTATATACATCACACAAAGGAAGTATGTCCATGACATGCTCGTCAAGTTCAAGATGGAAAATACAAAGTGTGTAGGTACACCTATGGAGCAAAATCATAAGCTTAGTGCTTATGAAGGAGAGCCAATTGAAGACATCACAAGCTATCAAAGCTTGGTTGGAAGTTTGAACTATGCAACACTCACAAGGGTGGATATATGCTATAGTGTTAGCATATTGAGTCAGTTTATGCATAAGCCGAGAAGACCACATATGGAAGCGGCCAAGCGAGTCCTCAAGTATCTAAAGGGGACCATGAATGAAGGTTTGTTTTATTCATTTACTTCAGATATTGAGCTAAAGGTCTACTCAGATGCAGATTGGGCCGGATCTAAAGATGATAGAAGAAGCACATCAGGGTATATATCATTTGCAGGTTCAAAAATCATTTCTTGGTCATCGAAGAAGCAACCAACCGTGGCATTATCTTCTACTGAAGCTGAATATAGAGGTTTGGCTAATGCAACTCAAGAAATCATGTGGTTAAAATCTTTGTACACAGATCTTGGACTTCATTCTTCAACACCTCACATTTTTGGTGACAACACAAGCTCACTACATCTAGCAGCTAATCCGGTATACCATGCTAGAACCAAGCATATTGAAGTCCACTACCATTATGTAAGGGAGAAGCTAATGAGCAAGGATATTCAACTATCCTACGTCTCTACAGATATGCAATGTGCAGACATGTTGACGAAAGCTCTTGATGGTACGAAATTAAGTAGATTCAAGTTGATGATTGGTTTGCAGGAAATCAAGGACAATTGAAGACTTATTTGGAGGCCAAGCATGTTAGGCTTGAGGGGGAGCTGTTGGTGCATTTTGCCCAAGCCTACATGCTTGATATGCTTGATATTATCCTCATTTGTAAGTCACATGAGTAGTCATGTGAACACCTCTTGTAAAAGAGTACATTTTATCTCTTGTAAATGGAAAAAGAAAAAAGTAAAAGGATGGCTTACCTCATCCATGATGTAAAAGCAAATTCGTGGCTCCAACTACCAAAATCACGAATTTTTGAGCTGAGGGAATCTCTCCTAACTTTGGGGATCACTTTTAGGTGGAGCCATTCGAATTCGAATTCAAAACTCCCTCCAAGAATAGCTATAAAAGGAGCAAGAAGGAAGAGGCGATTAGCAAGCCTTGTACGTGACCACTTCATGTCATTTTGTAGAGATTGAAGAGCTTACTCCATAGCTCTATCATTATACTCCCATTGTGCAAAGATTCATTGCCAATGTGGTTGTAATCATATGTGAATCTATACATTTATTATCATCTACCTCTCTGTTTTGTTCTCTGCTATACTCACTCAGAGCAGTAACTTCAGAAGGTCATATCTCGAGTTTTACTGAACCTTTTTCAGTGTTTTAAAGTGCGTTGGATAGCTCTAACTGTCTAGTTTTTACCTATAAATTTTCAAGGTCATTGGATTTATACTTTTGGAGATATCTGCATTTTACTGCTTACTGGTCTATCTCTGCAGAGCCCCGAGAATTGTGGGAATGTTCCAGAACTTGATGAAACTTGTTCTCAGTGCTCAGTCCATCATTTGAAGTGTTTTAACTTGGAATAGGAAGCTTGCTAAGTCTATTTGCTATGCCCAAAAGGAATTTTTCTAATTCCTTCCAGGTTGAGAGTACTGTTCATTTTTTCCAGCAGGTGTATGTCCAAAAATAGCAAGTTTTGGGAGCTAGTCATTTCGCAACTAGCCTGTCTTGACTCAAACTTTTGGGATACATGTTCCAAAGTACTTGGCTGATATTTTGGTGGATTTAGGAAGCTCAAAGGGTCTACTAATCAACTCTGAAGTCTCAGTTGGCTGGTGTGAAGCTGGTTGTAGCGGCACCTACTCATCTTTGGATTGCATCCACCATCTCTCTTCACAGTGGTATCAGAGCATAGTCAAGCAACATGGGAGATGGATTTCCATCAACAATTGACAAATTGGATCGAAACAACTACCCGGCATGGTCTCTAAGGATGGAGGCTTACCTTCAAGGAAGGAATCTATATGGATTCATATCCGGAGATGAAGCAATGCCAACCATGAGGAACAAAGGGCAACCATCACATGAAGAAGTGGAAGGACTTTCGAATTGGTGTTCGAAGGATGCACTTGCAAGGTCCTATATTCTAAACTCAATCTCTGATTTTCTTTTACCTCATGTCAAGGGATGCAAGACATCAAGAGAAACCTGGAATGCACTTGCTTCTTTCTTCTCTTCCAACACTTGAGCAAGGAAGAACCAATTGTGGATGGAGTTCACAACAATGAAGAAAAGCCCGAAGCAAAATGTGACTGATTATGTCACAAAGATGAAGGAGATTTCCGACCAACTTGGAAGCATTGGAGAGGTAATTGAAGAGGAGCAAATCATAAGACAAATCATGAATGGAATCAAAGCAGACGACAAGTGGGAGTCATTCACAACAGCCATGGATTTATACATGGATATGCATGTACCCGACCTCAACACACTCATGGGCCAACTCTTCACTCATGAAGCAAAGATTAGCAAAGGTGGTGAGTCCTCAAGAGGTAATCAAACTTCTGCCTTATATTCTGATAAAGCTAAGGTCAAGGACAAGTCAAAGAATAGGAAGAATGAAGATGAAGGAAGCTCTTTCCAAGCAAACTTTGCAGGTAGAGGAAGAGCTAGAGGAAGAGGCAGAAGTGGAAAGCAAGGCAGGGGGAGATTCCAATCATCTCAACCTTGCAACATATGTGGCTTATCTAACCATACTACTGAAGAATGTTTCAGGAACCCGAGGAACTCAAGAGGAAGAGGATTCAATAGAGGTGGCTATGGATCAAATAGAGGCAGGTACAATGGAGGCTACAACAACAACTACTACAACAACAATTACAACAACAACAACAACTATCAAAGTGGCCATAGAGGAAGAAGAGATTACAATAACTATGCAGAGGACCAAAGTCAAGAAGATTCATTATTGATTATGAATCTATCAACGAAGAAGGGTAAGGATAATGATCACATATTTTACATTGATTCGGGATGCTCGAACCATGTAGCAGGAAATGTGGCTTTACTTTCTGATTTGGAAGATCCTCATAACAAGCATGAAGTGCAGACAGGAGATGACACAAAGCACTCAGTGGAGAAGATAGGTAATGTGAAGACATCAGATGGGAATATGAACCTCTTAAGCAAAGTCTTGTATGTCCCTACAATTACCAAAAATTTAATAAGTGTTGGACAGATTGTTGAAAAAGGATTGCAGGTTAGATTCAATCGATTTGGAGCATATGTTGAAGACCCAAGGCAAGGCTTTCGAAGGATTGCCAAAGGAGAAAAGACAGGAAGGCTTTTCACTTTTGAAGTGGAAGATACAAAGAACATAGCTTTGTTTAGCTATGGATCTCAAACTCTAACAGAGTTGGAGATATGGCACAAAAGGCTTGCTCACATTGGTGAGAGGACACTCAAACAGATTTGCAGGGACCAAAGTGTACTTGGTTTGCCTAATATCACAAGGCAACACATGATTTATAAGTGTGAAGCTTGTCAACTCGGCAAGGCTCATAGACAACCTTTCAATAAGAAAGGATATATGTATCAAAATCCTTTGGATCTAGTGCACACGGATGTGTGGGGTCCAAGTAAGGAGCCATCTATATCAGGCTCAAGATATTATGTGTCTTTCATAGATGATTGTAGCAGGTGGACCATTCTGTTTTTCATGAAGCACAAGGATGAAGTGTTTAATTGCTTTAAGAAGTATATTGCTCTTGTTGAAAATCAAACAGGTAGGACTTTGAAAAGACTCAGATCAGATGGTGGAGGAGAATACTTCTCTTCTGAATTTGATGCCTTCTTGCATGAAAGAGGCATTAAAAGGGAAGTCACTACAAGGTATACACCCGAACTCAATGGTGTAGCAGAGGGGAGGAACAGAGCTATTGTCGAAGCTGCAAGGTCCATGCTCAATGAAAAGGGGTTGCCGAACTACCTATGGGCAGAGGCTGTGTCGACAGCCACATATCTCATAAATAGACTTCCATCTAAGTCACTAGATGGAACCACTCCATATGAAGTGTGGAATGGAAGAAGACCTAGTCTAGAGCATTGTAAAATCTTTGGATGCTTAGCCTATGCTCACATTCCTTCTCAAGTAAGAGGGAAATTGGATCCCAAGGCAGAGAAGTGTGTATTCATTGGTTATGATCAAAACCAAAAAGGATATAGATTGTACAATCCAACCAATAAAGGATTTTCTGTGAGTAGAGATGTAATTTTTGATGAAAACAAATCATGGTTTGATGATGACAGGAAAGTGAAGCTGCCATATGACTTGGATGAAGATTTTCCATCACTTCAACCAAAGGAGCCAAAGCAGATTGAAGAAAGTGATTCGGAGATTGACCTAGAAGACTTGGAAAGACTAAAGCTATGGAAGAACAAAGGTAAAGCAAAGATGCAGGATGCTACATATGGACCCGAGAGCTCACATCAACCACTTAGAAGGTCTTCGAGGGAGAAGAAGAAACCAGAGAGGTTTGGTTATGATACTTCTTTGGTCACCAAGCACTCAATCTACATTGCAAAGGATTCAACCAATGAAGAACCTACCACATTCGAAGAAGCACAAAGCAAGAAAGCTTGGAGAGATGCAATGGATGAAGAAATGGAAGCCTTGAAGGAGAATGACACTTGGGAGCTTGTACCTAACAAGCCATCTATGAAGATAATCGGATCTCGATGGATATACAAAATCAAGAGGAATCCAGATGGAAGTATAAATAGACACAAAGCAAGGTTAGTTGCTAAAGGGTTTGCTCAAACCCATGGTATTGATTATGAGGAGACTTTCTCTCCTGTTGCAAAAATGCCTACAATTAGGGTTCTCATAAGTCTTGCTGCATCTAGAAATTGGAATCTTTATCAACTTGATGTAAAGAATGCCTTCTTGAATGGATGGATTTCTGAGGAAGTGTATATGGCACAACCTCCTGGATATGAGGATGCACATCATCCTAACTATGTATGCAAACTAAAGAAAGCTTTGTATGGATTGAAGCAAGCTCCAAGAGCTTGGAATTTCAGATTGGTTACTTATTTGCAGGACCAAGGATTCAAAGCTAGCAAGGCGGATACCTCTTTGTTCATAAAGAGGAATGGATCTGAAGTGATCTATTTATGTGTGTATGTTGATGATATTATTATCACAGGCAATGATCTTGAAGGAATCAAACAGGTAAAGAGTCAAATGAAGGAGGAGTTCAAAATAAGTGACCTCGGACCACTCACTTATTTTCTTGGATTGGAGTTGATCTACACAGATTCAGGTATATACATCACACAAAGGAAGTATGTCCATGACATGCTCGTCAAGTTCAAGATGGAAAATACAAAGTGTGTAGGTACACCTATGGAGCAAAATCATAAGCTTAGTGCTTATGAAGGAGAGCCAATTGAAGACATCACAAGCTATCAAAGCTTGGTTGGAAGTTTGAACTATGCAACACTCACAAGGGTGGATATATGCTATAGTGTTAGCATATTGAGTCAGTTTATGCATAAGCCGAGAAGACCACATATGGAAGCGGCCAAGCGAGTCCTCAAGTATCTAAAGGGGACCATGAATGAAGGTTTGTTTTATTCATTTACTTCAGATATTGAGCTAAAGGTCTACTCAGATGCAGATTGGGCCGGATCTAAAGATGATAGAAGAAGCACATCAGGGTATATATCATTTGCAGGTTCAAAAATCATTTCTTGGTCATCGAAGAAGCAACCAACCGTGGCATTATCTTCTACTGAAGCTGAATATAGAGGTTTGGCTAATGCAACTCAAGAAATCATGTGGTTAAAATCTTTGTACACAGATCTTGGACTTCATTCTTCAACACCTCACATTTTTGGTGACAACACAAGCTCACTACATCTAGCAGCTAATCCGGTATACCATGCTAGAACCAAGCATATTGAAGTCCACTACCATTATGTAAGGGAGAAGCTAATGAGCAAGGATATTCAACTATCCTACGTCTCTACAGATATGCAATGTGCAGACATGTTGACGAAAGCTCTTGATGGTACGAAATTAAGTAGATTCAAGTTGATGATTGGTTTGCAGGAAATCAAGGACAATTGAAGACTTATTTGGAGGCCAAGCATGTTAGGCTTGAGGGGGAGCTGTTGGTGCATTTTGCCCAAGCCTACATGCTTGATATGCTTGATATTATCCTCATTTGTAAGTCACATGAGTAGTCATGTGAACACCTCTTGTAAAAGAGTACATTTTATCTCTTGTAAATGGAAAAAGAAAAAAGTAAAAGGATGGCTTACCTCATCCATGATGTAAAAGCAAATTCGTGGCTCCAACTACCAAAATCACGAATTTTTGAGCTGAGGGAATCTCTCCTAACTTTGGGGATCACTTTTAGGTGGAGCCATTCGAATTCGAATTCAAAACTCCCTCCAAGAATAGCTATAAAAGGAGCAAGAAGGAAGAGGCGATTAGCAAGCCTTGTACGTGACCACTTCATGTCATTTTGTAGAGATTGAAGAGCTTACTCCATAGCTCTATCATTATACTCCCATTGTGCAAAGATTCATTGCCAATGTGGTTGTAATCATATGTGAATCTATACATTTATTATCATCTACCTCTCTGTTTTGTTCTCTGCTATACTCACTCAGAGCAGTAACTTCAGAAGGTCATATCTCGAGTTTTACTGAACCTTTTTCAGTGTTTTAAAGTGCGTTGGATAGCTCTAACTGTCTAGTTTTTACCTATAAATTTTCAAGGTCATTGGATTTATACTTTTGGAGATATCTGCATTTTACTGCTTACTGGTCTATCTCTGCAGAGCCCCGAGAATTGTGGGAATGTTCCAGAACTTGATGAAACTTGTTCTCAGTGCTCAGTCCATCATTTGAAGTGTTTTAACTTGGAATAGGAAGCTTGCTAAGTCTATTTGCTATGCCCAAAAGGAATTTTTCTAATTCCTTCCAGGTTGAGAGTACTGTTCATTTTTTCCAGCAGGTGTATGTCCAAAAATAGCAAGTTTTGGGAGCTAGTCATTTCGCAACTAGCCTGTCTTGACTCAAACTTTTGGGATACATGTTCCAAAGTACTTGGCTGATATTTTGGTGGATTTAGGAAGCTCAAAGGGTCTACTAATCAACTCTGAAGTCTCAGTTGGCTGGTGTGAAGCTGGTTGTAGCGGCACCTACTCATCTTTGGATTGCATCCACCATCTCTCTTCACAATGAAGCAGTAAGGGACACATTTTTGCAGAGATTCAGGCTAAAGAAGAATCCAGCCGAAATTTTTGATTACCTACAAAACAATAGACAAAAGAGGAATCAAACAGTGCAGGAATATGCCACCCTATTCAGAACTCATTTGAGGCAATTACCACCAGCACATGCCAACCTACCGGATGATGTTATCACTCAATGGTTTATCAATGGTTTGACTCTGCAACTTAAACAGATTATGCTCATACGCTGTGTGGGAGCTATGACGCTAGATGCGGTGATCGCAATGGCTTTGCAGCTAGAAAACAAGGTTGGAGGATTTACAGAAGACCTGGAATGGTTAAAAACAAGTAAAAATGTTGCAGAAGATCTGACCAGACAGATGTACTGCACCACGTGCAAGAATTCAGGGCATACCAGTGCCACTTGCGCCCTCAACCAATTGTTTTGTGCTATCTGTAACACAACAGGACATTCCACCGAAAACTGCACATACAACGCTAAAGTACAGGGAACAGCCACAGTGAATGCAATTATACAAGAACCAGGGCAGCCTGCCAATCACTATGTATCTCCTCAAATGAGAAACAACCAGCAACAGGGATACCGAAATTACAGAGGACAGAGAAATAATAATTACAATGCGAACCGTTGGTAGGCAGGACCAGCACAGGAAAATACTAATTTGCCACCACCTTGCTGCCATTTTTGCGGTGAATTTGGCCACATTAGAAGATTTTGTAAAGATGCAGCTGAATACGATCAGAGGAAGAAAGAGCGCCAGAACCCTATGACAAATATGGTTCAGATCACACCCATAGAGACACAAGCTGCAGTAGTTCAGACCAGATCTGGTAGGCCGTTACAACCAGCTGCTGAAATATTTGAACCAGGCATCCTAGAACAGCAAAGAACATATGACAAGGCTAGTTAGTGGACCACCACAGAACCTCCAGTGTTCCCAGATCCTATTCCAGTGACACAAGTTCCACTGTCAAAGGAAACTGCACAGGAGCAAGAGTCAATTCCAGTAACCGACGCATCGTCTTCAGAATCGGTGAAAGAAACAAATCAAGTAAATCAAGCATGGGAAATCTTATCTAAGGCGTCCATTACTCTTCCTCTTGGACAGTTACTTGCACTAGTACCAGGAGTCCGTCAACAATTCCAGCAACAGTTTAGTACTGAGTCTTCCTGCATTACAGCAACAACAACAGTACAACCAGAAACTGACGTTACGGTGGATCATTCGGTCCCATTGATTACGGTATGGTACAAAAATAATAAAATCAATCAAGTACTAATTGATGGAGGGTCTGGGGTAAATATTGCTACTGCCGCTCTGTGTAAAAAGTTAGGATGGACCAAAATCGAACCAGTCGAGTTTTTTGTCAGAATGGCTGATCAGTCTAGAGTCCATCCAATAGGACTAGTACGAGATGTGCCCATAACCCTGTAAGGCACAACATTTAAGATGACTTTTGTCGTCTTAGAGCTACCAGAGTCTAGCTTGGATTATAATTTGCTTTTCGGCCGTCCTTGGTTGAAACAAGCCAAGGTGATACAAGATTGGTCCGTACAGGAACTCACTTTCAAGGACAATTATCGTAAATATGTTGTTAAGTTAGATGCTATACAGCCTTGTGAATTACATGCTAGACCTTATTTTGCAGAACCAGTTCATATGTTAGATGGTTTGTCAGATGATGAAGAAGAAGAGTTTTTGAAAAATAATATTGATTTGATCTCCCTAGGAACTGTTGACCTACAATCTGTTGTAGATAATTGGAATCCGGCAGTGTGTACGGTGATGCCTGTGACGGAAGAAGTCAAGAAAGAAGATACTGCTGCTGTAGATGACACTGATCTACAACAACTTTTAAACCCACACGATGTTACAGAACCTGACAATTCTATGTTCCAGAAGATCAGTTAATTACATATAATTTAGGTGATGAAGTTAATCAGCGACCTGTAAAAATAAAGGAAGGATTGCCTGAATTGTTTCAAGCAGAGTTAATACAGTTGCTTCGAGAATTCTATGATGTTTTTGCATGGGATTACAAAGACATGAAGGGTTTAGACCCTCGCATTTATCAACACAGGGTCATGCTGAAGCCGGAAGCTAAGCCAATCAAACAACCCAGCTACCGGATGAATTCAAACTATGCAGCAAAGGTAAAGGCAGAGCTTGATAGGTTACTAAAAGTCAGATTCATCATACCAGTAGAGCATGCTGAGTGGATATCACCCATTGTTATTGTCCCTTAAAAGAATAAGCAACTGCGAATATGTGTGGATTACCGGAAGCTAAATGCAGCTACGGTGCCAGATCCGTTTCCTCTTCCATTTCTGGACACCATGCTTGACAGAGTAGCAGGACACGAAATGTACTCATTCTTAGATGGATACTGTGGGTATAATCAGGTCAGAATGGCTGAGGAAGATATACCAAAAATAGCGTTCATCACCAATTGGGGTGTATTTGCTTGTACTGTTATGTGGTTTGGATTAAGAAATGCCCCTAGTACTTTCCAGAGGTGTATGCAGGAAATATTCTCCCCTTATCTTACCTCGTTCATTCAAGTATATCTTGATGATTTCTCTTTGTTCGGTAAGATGGTAGCACACTTGTTCCATTTACGGTGTTGCTTTGAGAAATGCAGAGAATACAGACTCTGTCTGAACCCAAACAAATCTGTGTTTGCGGTTTCATGTGGTAAATTGCTTGTCCATACTGTATCTGCACAGGGCATACAAGTCGACCCAGATAAGGTAGCAGCTGTGTTAGAAGCACCTGTACCTACTACACCAAAGGAAGTAATGCGTTTCATGGGTCAAGTGAGATGGCATGGTCATCATTTATGGTGGCTCGCTCATTTAGCCATTCCACTCAATCGATTAATCACGAAGACTCCTAAACAGTTTGATTGGACTCCGGAATGTCAAACAGCATTTGATCGTCTAAAGTGTTTATTAACACAGGTACCAATATTACAGCCTCCTGACTGGGATCGCCCATTCCATGTCTTCGTAGACGCATCAGATATTGCCATTAGCAGTGTTCTGATGCAACAAACCGATAAGTGGTTCCGGCCTGTTTACTATGCGAGTAGAAGACTTGCTCTTGCAGAAAAGAATTACTATGTAACCGAAAGAGAATGTCTGGGTTTAGTGTATTCGGTAAAGAAATTCAGACACTATTTACTTGGCCGCAGATTTACTTTTCATGTAGATCATGTTGCACTTGTCTATCTGGTACGACAACAGCATTTAGGTGGTCGACTAGCGCGTTGGGTTCTACTTTTACAAGAGTTTGATTTTGAAGTAATCCATCGGCCCGGCAACTCACATGCCTTAGCAGATTTTCTTTCTCGCTTAGATTCCGGTGAAGCTCCGGTCGGTATTGATGACACCACACCAGCGATTTACAGTACTGAACCAACTAATGATGAAGAAGCAAATCCTCCTGCAACAACTAATTACTATGATCAGTTGTTAACTTTTTTGACTGATGGATATCTTCCTTCTACAACATCTCTTGCAATGCGTAGGAAGATTGCAATATACAATCGCAAATTTCGGTTAATTGCTGGGGAATTATACTATATGGATCACACTGGAGTTTTACTTCGTTGTAGTCCTCCACACAAAGCTACCTCAGTCATTACTCTGGCTCACTCAATTCCTTCCGGTGGACACTTTACAGCAGATTTAACGCACCGAAAAATTCTGCAAAGTGGACTTTGGTGGCCTACTATGTATAGGGATGTATCTCAGTTTGTCAAACAATGTGATACTTGTCAGAGGACTGGACAGCCATTACAGCGCCATTTTTTCCCTCTACAACCTATCTTGCCATTAGAACCTTTTCAGAAGTGGGGTCTAGATTTTATCGGACCTATTACACCGCCAGCAATACTCAGTAATAATCGTTATATTCTGACCTGTACAGACTGCAACCAGATGGGCAGAAGCTTGGGCTTTAAGGTCCGCCACAGCTGTTTCGGTGGCAAAGTGTCTAATGAAAGATGTCTTTCCGCGTTTTGGCTTACCTCTAGAGCTTGTTACAGATCAAGGCACTCATTTTGTCAACAATTTAATGAAAGTACTCACACATTCTTTTCAGATCACGCATAAATTCAGTTCACCATATTATCCTCGTACAAATGGTTTGGCTGAGAGTACAAACAAGACCCTGTTGAATATGCTTCGAAAACTGATTCTGGAAGCATCGGAAAGATGGAATCAACTGTTACCTGTAGTATTATGGGCATACCGGACTACATACAAGGTAGCAACAAGATTAACCCCTTTCAAACTAGCTTATGGACTCGAAGCCATAGCACCAATGGAGATTGTTGTGCCAAGTTTACGTGTAGCTCTCACTCAGAAATTGATACCAGAAGATTCTTTATCATTTTGGCTAGATACACTCAGAGAACTGGATGAGCATCGATGGACAAGTTTTCTGACTATCCACGAAGTTCAGTTAAGACAAGCTCGAACACATGATCGATATCTAAGGACTCCAGTTTTTACGGTGGGGCAACTTGTACTCCTTTACAATGCAAAGTTGAATCGCTCTGCTGGCAAATTCAAGTTACGATGGTTTGGTCCCTATCGGATTTTTGAACAGGTGGGCCCAGCCACTTTTCGATTGACTACTTTGAACGGAAATCCTCTTCCAAAGGTGATAAATGGCTCAAAGCTGCGGCCATATCAACAAGCATCGGATCCACACTAAAACGTTCCGCGGATTGGCCGCGTCTTTTGCATTTTCTTTTCTTTTCTTTTCTTTTGTTTTTTTGCGCACTTAATAAAATAAGTCTGTAAATATCCCCGTTTTAATACCTAATTATGCTCAATAGCCGCCCAACATTATAGTTCTGCTCATGCATGCACACCGAAGTTATGAAGTTATCATCTCAACATCGCACGATGATTAGTGATTTTGATTGCTCTCCACTACAATGCATCTACTTAACCTTCTCCGTTTCGCCAAAAATCGCTATTGTGTTTGCGTGATTTGTGTGATTGAGTATACCCTGTGCATTTGTGTCTTGTGCTTGCTTTTTCTGTGTGCACCATGGAAGCTCTAGCAAACTTCACCGCTTTCCGTGACGGACTTCCTGCCGATGTAGGAGAGTTCCTACGCACCCATGGGTTATCCAATTTTGCTGAACTGCCTTGGCATTCAGTGGAATCCCACCCGTTCTATGCCCAGATAATCGCCGCCATCGCTAACACACCTGCCACCGAGCAGAGTTGGGCGATCACATCCCTACCCTCCCGAACCGTAATCATGTTCCAGGCCTTTGCTGATGCGTTTCGACTCCCTCGGCAAGGTCCGGAAAATGGCCCAAATCTACCGATTGCCACCATGAATCGATTATTCCCTAGGAGCTCATCCAACGAATACGCAATACTCTGTCGCCCTGAACCTGAGAGATCCGCGCTACAATTCCTAGTAGCCATTCTTAACCTGCAGAAGCGAACCTATGGAATCTCTCGTCCTTTTTACTCCGCTATAGATTTAGCTGCTCGAGAACCAGCCAATTTTGCATCATATTTCTTCCGGTGAATACACAAAGAATGCGTCTCAATTATCAAGCAGGTCAATAAAGGGGATATGCCAAGGTTGAGACTCCCTCACATCATATCCTTTCTATTTCTGACCATTCTAGCAGCACAGCCACCACCCCGAGGACCCATTCTACGCCATGAGGAATCTGCACAAATATTAGAGGACGATGAAGAAGAAGATGAAGAGATATTCCACCTTCTCCGTCGGAAAAGAATCAGGAGAAGTTCATCCGATAGTGAAGTACAGGGGTCAACCGCAAATGACAAGGCAGACGACAAAGCAGAAGAAGCAAACGAAGAAGAAACCTTTCACGACACCGCAACCTCCATGCATCATGAGTCTTCAGCACAGTCCTCTTCAGAACAACAACAAGAGCAGGAGACTCCCACTGAATCTGACACAAGCTCATCAGAAGAAGCATCTCAGCAACAATCAGAGCAGGAAAAGCAAGGAGATGAAGAACATATAATTAAAGAAGTTTTCGAGGAACTGCTTAAAGCAGTAGAGTCCACAGCTGCCAACACCGTTGACACACAACAAACCACAGAAAAGGTAACAGAATCTCACTCTGTTCTTCCCACTCCCCCACCGGAACCTCCACTCAACCCAATTATCCCTACTCCACCCATTCTTCCCGAAGAACCCACTACCTCTTCTTCCTCATCCCCAAACTACTCTCCACTGAACTCCCAGCAGCTACTCACCGCATCCTCATCTCAACCTCGTCCTCATCTTCCACTTCCTTCAACTCCTATGATATCTGAACTTGCAACCATGGGTCAGATGTTGATCCAGCTTTCACAACAACTACCTGCGCAAATGAAGCAAATAACTGAGAATATCCGAGATGAATTTCAACACAAAGTGGACGTGCTAGAGGTGGACATTAGTCCTCTACAAGAAGAATTAATAGTAGCCAAAGCCGAAAACCAAGCCTTACAAGAACAACTTAAGGAGTTACAAGCCCGAATGGCCGAACAGGTAGAAGTTACCACTCAAAGAGATGCAGCACTGGCAGAGATCAAACAAAAAGACGAGTTACTAAATGAGGCAAATACAAAAATCATTCAGTTGAAGCAAGAGATACAGGATAAAGAAGATGCACGAGTAGCCTTAGGGAATCTGCTAGAAGAAACAAGAGAGACGCTAGATGAAGTGGTACAACGAGGCCAAGAACAGCATGATCTGGCTATGAAAACTACTGAAGAACTCCAGAGATGCAAGACAGATTTATATGAAGTAAACAGTATTCTCAAACGATTATTGACCGAGGAAGCTCAACGACAAAAAGTAATATCAGATCTTCGTAGAGAAAGAGATGCCTACTCCAGAACAATCCAGTTCCAGAATCAGCAGATCGACAGAAAAGATAACCAACTCGACAATCAGAAAGAAAGATTGGCCAAGATGGATAAACAACTTGCAGAGATGAAAGTATCCAGAGATGCAGCCTTATCAAACGAATTTTATTTACAAGAGGCCTTTTTGCAGACGTAGACAGAAATTTTGTTGGCCGAAGTAATTTCCCTAAGTTCTGTAAGAACAGATGCACAATTAGTAGAACCTGATACTTTGAAACTGATGTTAGAAGCTTTAAAGAAGAAAATAGCCCGAACTTTTAGATTAGCCAGATCCATGTATTTAGAAGGCATTATAGATGAACCGTAATTTTGATAAACCTGCGGGTTCGAGTCACCGTGCGTGCCAGTGTTAGTCGGCCGCCGGATTGGAAGTTGTAAAAAACTGGATCTTGTTCGCACGAACGAAAGGTTGTTACACCGATACTTTGTAATCGTTATAAAGCAATGAAAAAGAGGCGCTCAATGACGTTCCGTGATATCACTAGACTCTATGTCTGGGTGATTTGTCTGTAACGTTACTGTGTGTCGAGTTGGTTAATCGGGAGTATTCTGAGTATTCTATCGTATGTTGATATTGTCTGTTATCAGTACCTGTTCGAAGTGCGATTTATAGGGACGTTCGTCGGAATCACCAGACTGTCTGTCTGGGGGATTAAGCGGAATGCTGCTATAGTGTCTGTTGAGCAATTCTGAGTATACTACTTTTGTTCTATCTAGTTGTCTATTGATACCTGTTTCTGTTCGAGAGTTACATAGACGTTCAGTTGATCGTTAGACTGTTGTTCTGAGCGAGTTGTTCTGTGGTGTTTCGGTTGTGATTGTTCTGTTGATTAAGCGTATCGTGGTGTCGCTCTTACTCGTAAGGTGCTGTAACTTGTTGGATGAAGTCTGTGTAATTGCGGTAGTGTTCTAAAAACTCCGAGTCGTAGTGTATTGTCTTCTGTGTGGAGGTCTATTGTTGACCTAAGTACCAACTTAGGGACTTGTGGAGAAAGAGACTATACCTCAATCCCCCTCAAGTGCATATAGTGGGGATTCACGCTTTAATTATCAATCCGATGAGTATACAAACCTAGCCGAGTGTATGAGGACATGCAATCAAGTGATGATCAATGCAAATGAACCACTCAAAGAGTGTAAACAAGGCAAAGGCTGATCCAAACAAGCTTCAACTGACAGTTATGGTATCACGATACTTAGTGCAGCAGCCAACAGTAAATTGAGCTTCTCTATCAGCTCCAAACTCCAAATATAGCAATAGCATATGCGTTTCGAGGCTCTCGAGAAGACGCATCCAATGGTGGTGGTTTCACTCAATTCTGACACTCCTACCTCAAGTTATGAGCAAAATACTGAGTCGTGGGAAAAACCTTCCTACACTTCAGCACTTCCTACACTTCGCACACACTTCAACAACAGCAAACAAACACTTTCATGGATAGACAACACTTCCTAACACTCTTTCCAAGCAATCTACATGCACACAAGCTCACCAAGAAGAAGATACAGAGTGAAGAAGACACAAATTCGAATTTCTGTGCTCTCTATTCTCACAATGGCAAAAAGTCTTTACAAGAGTCCCAAATTGACTTATATACTTGTGCCCTAAAAATGGTCCTTTCACACAAGAGACCGGCACTTTATTCACTAAAAGACTAATTTCCTACTATTTTACATGGGTAAGTTTCTAATCTTCTGAGGGGATGCATCTAGAGGACTCCTCTAGTGCATTTACAATGGAAAATATATTACAAGAATGGTTATGATACAAAGATATGATGTCCAAATCGTAAAAATTTTGGGGCCCGTCTTTTTCTCTGCTTTGTGTTCTCTTTAGCCCTGCAACACTCTCCCCCTCTTTGTCTCTGTCGTCCCTTGACAGGCTTTTACTTCGCATGCATTTTTTGGTCAATTTTGCATGTTCATCAGTCTTGCATTACGTTTTAGTGGTCCTCTGATTTGTCCTGGTTGCACACATCGGACCCTGCTGTATTATTCAAGCCTGTTCACTTTCTTTTCCCTGCACGCAACCCTTGCTCAGTTTTGCCTGTTTGTAAAACAGGTGTTCAGTTTTGACGGCCTCTTCTTAATTCTTGTTTTACATCCTCTGGGCCTGATACATTTGTCTTGCTTGATAAGTCGGGTTGCCATGCACGCCACCAGTGGAAGGTATGAGGATGTGGTGCTTCAGTCTTCAATCTGGACCTGCCAAAGATCAAGAGGTTGAAGCACCCTTGTGGGCTGCGTCCTTTCCTTGGTGTGTGTGCCCCTGCGGGGCTCTGTGCAGAGATGGGTGTTGCGCCCCTGTGGGGCTTCTTGTAGAGATATGTCTTCAGATATTCCTTTTTAGTGAAGCTTCTTTTGTTGTCTTCTTCTTTTCTTCCTTTTACTTGATTCTCCCTCAACACTGCCCCCCTCCTGGACTCTGTCGTCCCCGACAGGCTTTGACGAGCAACGGGCATATGTTCTATATATTTTCTGCTAAATTTCATTAAGCGAATTGGCTTCACGTATCATTAATTGTTTCCACTGTTTTGCCTTTACACCGTCATTGGGTGGTTGTCTGTGATCTGCGAAGAAGCTAAGTTCGTATGCTACTAATCTGGCATTCAAATTAGATGACATCTTCAAAAAGACTTCTGAATCAATTTCAAAAAATCCAGTAAAGAACGCTTCTTCAAAAGTTTGCATATATACACTTGGCAAGAACATCAATGTTGAATAATAAGCCATTATTGTTGGTCGGCTAGGCATAACAGATAGGTCAAAAATGAGGATCTCTGTGCCTTGATTAATACCAATGAAATTCAAGAATGTGTAGGCCGCATGCTTGAAGACCTTCAATACTGTAAGTATCATACTGAGTATTTTATTTGTCATTTTGACAGTTAGGTCGGGTACTATCGCATAATTCTGCAGCCAAAATTCGATGGTTTTGACCATATAATCTTCCGTTGGCAAGGGCTTGGAAGCAGAGGATAATTCAGCCACTGTTTATTTATAACGCCATTTCTTTGCAGGTCCAAACATTCGCTAGTATCCCTTCGGCGTGGTATAGGACAAAATGAAGGGTTTACCTGTAAGAAATAAGGTGCTGCTTGCCAATGCACTCTTAGTGTGGGATGTTTCTCCAAAAACTTCCTTCTCCAAACAGGTTGTGCAGCTTCGAATTCTTCTTGACTGTATGAGAATGTATCATGTTTAAACTGTAGCTGCTCATCTGGACTTTTCTTTGTAATCTTCTTTATATATTGTCTGGTTTTCTCTTTCAATAATCCGTACGGAATGTTGAAAGGCTTCATAATCTTTTCCAAATCCTTACCCTTGATCTTGGCTTCCTTCATTACTTTGATTACTTCATTTTCAAAATTTTCCATCAATCGGGACACCACTAGTGCCCGTTCCTTCTGACTTATTTCTGCAGTGTATGGCATTGGATGATCATCATGTATGTCCGCCATCTTCTCATGTATTGGAGAATTATAGATCAGGGAAGATAGAGGACGTACCTCTACCTTGTCAGTAGGATTTTCCTTAGGTGGCACTACTGGTGTCCCGATCGTTGTGTTCTGGTTGATTTGGATTTCTAATTGCACTATTTGTTCATTTTTGGCAAGTTTGCTCTCTTGTAGGACTACGCTGAGTGCTTCCTTTGTTGCAATCAATTCATTACCAATTTCAGCGACATGGTCCATGTTTTCACTGTAGCTTGCTGCAAGTATCCCATGTGCTGTATTCAACTGCTTTCTTAGTTCATTTATTTCCTGACTGTACTTCCGTTCCCATTCTTCTTTCAATTCTCGCTCTTGTTTCAGCAGATCTGCGTATTTTACCACCTGATCTCTCAATTCTTTTTCTTTAGTTTCGGCTATCTCCTGCTGTTCAATAGGTTGATCATATAACAATGATTTCATCAATTCCTTATTCCTCCTTCGTAAAGTGTCATTCTCTTCCATGTACAACTTTAGCTGTGTCTCAAGTAAAGTGCTTCTAGCTTTAATTCTTTCCTTGTCAGCCTCGCTTGCATCATGTAACTTTTGTAAATTAGCGAGCTGCGCCTGGAGTTGGTGATGTTGAGTCACTAATGTATCATATTGCATTTTTACTTCGAGCAACTCCGTGTTTTTGGCTGCTATCTCTTTTTGTGCCTGGATTACTTATGATGACAGTTGTTCACTCATTATTTGGAATTGACTTTTTTCTCTCATGGCCTTATCATAATCTGCATCTATGTCCATCATTTGTTGTTGTGTATCCATAGCCGTTTGAATCATTTGCTTAATTACAGGCTTTAGCTGAGTGACATCCACATTGAGCCATGTTTTCGGGATACTCGGTTCTTTGCCTGTTGTGGCATCTTTGCCCTATGCCACATGTAGTGTAGTGTCATGGGGCTGCCTAATCTGAAGCTGGATCCTTGGCTCAGCCACCATGTTTTCATTGTTTCCTTGAGGTGTATCATCTGGTACCTCAATCACAATCTGCTCTTTGTTTTGTAATAGCCCTGAATGCGTGTTCATTGGAGTTTGTACTTCCTCTTTGATAGGTGGTTTTGCAGACGTAGCAGTTGTTGGAGCTTCTTTGATGCTGATTTTTGTAGTATCATTCAATTGAATGACATGCTCTAGCTTATTGGAATCTTCTATGTTCTTTTCCTTTTCTTCGTGGTTGTCTGGCGTCACTTCGACTTGATTGATCTCAGTCCATTCTTCTTCTTGAGTTTTTGTCCTTATGTCAGTGTCTAGAGTGTCTTTTTCGTGACTGGATTCTGCATCAGAACTCGAATAATCTAAACCCAGTTCTTTGTACCTCCCAGGTTGTTTTGAGGTCTTTTCTTGACGCGTTTGTTGTTTCTCTTGACTTGCTTGTCGATAACGATGACCTTGAACATTCAGATTTACCTGCCCTTGCATGCATGAATGTGAAATGGCTTATTCCAGTTAGGTACTCGAAGGATTGGTGCTGAACTCAATCGATTCTTTAACTCATTGAAGGCTTTTTCACAGTCCTCGGTCCAATTAAATTGAGTCAAGAGTGCATAGAGCAGTCTAGCAATTTTGGCATACATATGTATAAATCTTCGATAGTATCCAAAGTGTCCCATAAATGCTTGTACTTCTTTAGTAGTCTTTGGTCTTGGTAAATCCAGAATTACTTTGATTTTGTCTTCATCAGTTGAAATTCCATTTTTAGAGACAATATTTCCTAATATTTTTCCTTGTTGAACCATGAAGACACATTTTTTTGGGTTGAGGCATACTCGGTATTGTCGACACTTGGCAAAGATCTTTTCTAGTTCAGGGATGTGCTCTAATCGTATAGCTGAATAAGTACATAGATCATCCACGTATATCTCCATACTTTTTCTAAAGAACTCTTTGAATACATGGCACATCAATCTTTGGAAGGTGGTTGGGGCATTAGTTAGATTAAAAGGCATGACTCTAAAGGCGTATACTCCCCATTCAGTTGCGAAAGTGGTTTTGTGTTGGTCCTCAGGAGCAATGGCTACCTGATTATACCCTGAAAAGCCATCCAAAAAACTATAAACTTCCTTCCCTGCCACTCTTTCCAACAGATGATCCGTAATTGGTAATGGGTAGCTATCCCTTATGGTCGCAGCATTTACTTTCTTCAGATTGATGCACACTCTTAACTTCCCATTCTTTTTCGGTACAACCACCAAAGGTGACACCCATTCCGTGTGCTCAATCTCATATATGAATCCAACATCTAACAATTTATCTATCTCTTCCTTTATCTTTGCGGAGTACACATCATTGTATGTATACGGTCTTTGTTTAGACGGTTTGGCTTCGGATGTCATGGGGATTCTATGGGCACATATAGATGGATCTACTCCTTTCAAGTCCTTATAGGTCCAGGCAAAGACATCACGATATTCCCTTATGAGGCGTATTAACTCTTGTTCTTCCTCCATTGAGACATCCTGTCCTATGAAAGTACATCGTTCTTCTCCTTCCTCTACAGTTACTAGTATCTTTTTGGTTTGTTCTTTCTTGTCATATGCTGTTCCTGGCTGTGCTTCTCTTTTAGGCATTTGAATAGCAATTTTTCTCTCTTCTACTTCATATTTTTTGAAGTGGGCTGGCACTTCAAACTGGTCTTGTGGCTTGTTTTCTTCACCTTCTGGCTCTTTATCTAACTCCATCTCTTCTTCTTGTATAGGTTCCTAGTTGTTTTCGTTAGCTGTGACACCTATTTTTTTATTTTCATCCTCTGGTTCCCTTGGTTCTTGTTCCATCTCAATGCTCTTATAGTCCTCCTTCCATTCTTTCTCTATCACTTCTCCTTCTTCAGCTTCCTGAAGGACTACTACATATAGACTAACATCATATCCTTCCTCATCAATACATTCATTCATAGTTATTACTTCTTCGTTCACACATACATTGAGGGTCGCTAAAATCTCCATCCAACCGTGAGGTTCAAACTCTTCATCCAAAAAGACTTGAGGCATGTAAGCTGGATCTTGTACAGACCTGGCTGCTCCTTGCCTTTGCTGCCATCCCTTTCTCCAATCCTCTTCCTTTTTGGCAGTTTTGCATATCCATAGATGAGTGTCCTCCTCGTTCATCGAAGATTGGTCACTAGGACCTATGCTGTGAATTGACTGATCGTCTTCCTCCTTATGAATTTGATTCCATTGTAAGGGGGGAACATCTTGATAAGTATAAGTGTGGAGATTTATTCTCGTGGTAGTTCCTTCATGTTGTAGGTATACAGCATCTTTTCCCCAATCTTGCACAACCTTCAACTGTCTCATGAAAGGTCTCCCAAGTATCATTTCATAATTGCTCGCCCTTTCAAATTGACATATTGCTAAGGTGTGTTCAAATTCAACTCCGCGTGTGGTGAAAACTACTCGTTCCAATAATCCCAAGGGTCTTTCTGTGTGTCCGTCTGCCATTTGTATCTTCATACGCGTTGGTCTTAAAGCTGGTTTTCCCCATTTCTCCCATATTTCTCTAGTCGCAATGCCCACACCAGCTCCGGAATCTAAGATGGATTTGGTGGTATAACCCCTATAAGTAATTGGAAGGCAAGTATTTCCTTCATCTCCCTCACTAAAATCTCCTACTTTATCCACTGGGATCTTTACTGTGTTTACTTCATCAGATATCTCTTTTGCTTCCGTCTTGATCTCCAATTGATTGGTTAATTTCTCCTTCAAATGTGGTTTAACCTTCAGCAATTCTTCCAAAGTTAGGGTGCAAGGGATTTTTACCTTTTTAAGGTGTTGTATGATGTCCGATGTTTGGACTGATGGGTTCGGTTCTTTTTTCCTTATTGAGGGAATGCAATACAATTCTGAATTATGTTCGTATTCTCCTGTGTAATTTGGCAAAACTTTTACGCTATCATTTTCTTCGTTACTCGGATCAATTGGTAATATTTCATTTGAATTCAACTCAGGTATTGAATCCCCTATTCCATCTTCTGCTTCTAGTTCTTCAAAGGGCGGTTCAATTCCTTCGACTTTCTTCCATCTGTCTTCTTGGACTCTTGCCCACAAATCTTTAGGCCATTCCCCTTCTACTTCGGGAACAATGGATCCTTCCCTTTTATCCTCACAATAATTGCCATTCTGTGTCTTACTTGCTTCGGATTTTTCATGGTCATTAGTGATGACGCACTCTTGGAATTCTCTTTCGGAAATTCGGGTATTGGGTAATGGCAATGCAGGTTTTTCTAAGGTCTATTGGGCAACTTCTATTAATTTTTTGCAGATCTCCAACCTCTCTTTCTCTAGGTCACCTCTAGGATATTCTCTTTCATGTTGTTCGATGGTCGGTTCTGCTTTTATTCGTGCCTTGTATGCCTGAATCCACATGGCTAATTCTTCAGGCATGGGATCTACTAAGACTGATCCTACCTCTTCTTTTTTGTATTTTTCATTCTTTTTTTCTTCTTCAATTTTCTGTTCCTCTTTTGGGTTTTGTTCGTTCTTCTCATTTTCCTTCTTCTGTAGTAACTTCTTTTCTTTTATCCTATCTCTACGGTTCTTCCATCTTTGTGTTCTTTTACTTACAACACTTTTCTCTGGCTTTTCCGAGTTTTGAATTCTCTGGGGTGTGGGTGTATTCATCTCTCGGCCACTTTGATTGTGTTTTTCAGGTTTTTCTAGGGTCTCTCTAGCTTTGACTCTTGTTATCGCCTTCAATGGTACAGTGTATTCCTTATCGCTCCCTGATGATTCGATTACTTCAATCACATTGATTTGCACGTTGGATGTAACCTTGTTGGGGTTCTTGGGGCAATCTCTGAAAAGATGTTCCTTACCACAATCACTACAGTAACCTTCCCAGACTCATTGTGGTGGTAGTGGGTTTGGCAATGTACATTCTCTGATATAGTGATCACCTCCACATCTGTAGCATGGTCCTCTAGGCACAGGCGGTCTGTTCATGGGTCGGGGTGGTATGGTGCCTCTAGGGCTTGTGTACATTAATGACACGTAGTCCTGCTCATATCCGTAGGAACTATCTGGTACTTCCATGCCATAGGCATATGGTTCGTACAGTTGTCCATATTCTATCATAGAGTTTTCATAATTGGGATATGCTCCTTGACTATGGTCGTAAGATGAGTCATATGGTTCATTACTAGCCAATGGAGTGGCTGGGACTATCGCTCTCTCTAGGTTTTCTTCAGGTTGAGCTATCTTGACTGGGACAACGTTTTGAGGATGGGGTGGTTGTTGTCCTAGTACTGGTTGTGGTTGGGTGTATCCTTGATACACATATGGTCGTGGCACTGGAGCCTGCTGCTGATAAGTAGGATACCTCCATGCTTCACCTCCTTGCTCTCTCTGAGGGTATCCATAAGGTCTCATATACGGTTGTGCTGGTCTCGATTGCCTATTGTAAGGGCAATTTTCTGTATTGTGATTTGTATATTTCTGTTCTATACTACAATATTGTAGAGGTCCTGGGACGGTGGGTCTATTATAAGCATAAGCAGGTGGTGGGACTACTCCCCTAGTGCACAAGTGAGAAGGATGATCACCTCCGCACTGCATACATCTTCTGAGCATGGCCACTCTTAGAGGGTTACTGGGGTAGTTCCTCTATCCTTGAACGTTCAGCTTTTTTGATACCAAATCGGTTATTTCCTCTACATTGTTTTTAGGGTTTGATGTGCTACTGGCCGAATCTTCACTTTTCAAGCTACCTTGAGGTATTTTCAAATCTTCTGCTAGGTTTTCTTCTAGGTCTATACATTCCTTCATGCATTCTTGTAAGGTTTGAACTCTCTTTACATATACCAGAGATCTTAAGGATCCGTTCAATAATCCTTCCAAAAACAATGACACCATTTTATTTTGAGTAGGTCTCTCTTCCACTGGGCATCTGTCCACATACTGCTTGAATCTTCTTGTTGCCAATCTTACTGATTCTGTAGGGGCTTGCTTAAAGCTATGGATCAATGATGATGAGTTGTTTTTAATTCCTGACTTAGTGAATTCCTCAATCATTTCTTGATAGACTTGTTCCATGTTTTGAAAATTATTAGGGTCCAAAGGCTGGAACCATGCTAATGCAGTGTCTGACAAGGTAAGACCAAAGGACTCATATTGGATCAAGAAATCTTCTACTTGTTCGGCTCTGATTACTTGTTTAAATTCGGCTATATGATTGTAAGGTTCACTAGAGCCATCGTAGTGGTTTCTCATGCATTTGGCAACTTGAATTGGCCTTAATCTTCTTCCTACTTCGGGCGGTCTAGGCATTACTGGGAAAATTGGTCTTCCTATGGGTATGCCTGGTCCTCTTACTACCGGTGGTCTGACTGGGGCAGGAATTCCATGTCTTGGGTCGACAGGTGGTTGAGGTCGGTAATTAGGGTTATTTGCAAGCATTGCAAACTGCACATGTGGTCTGATCGAAATTTGGGTTTGTTGTGTTTGTTGTGTTTGTTGTGTTTGCCCCGACTGTTGATATGAATCATTTTGAGACGTTCCAAGTGGGTTTCGTGAAGTAGTGGCTTGGTCCCTGGGGGGAAACACTGGAATATTCTGATATTTCAACTCGGCTCTTTCTAATTCTGCTAAGGGCCAATATCTTCTCTGATTCTTATCCAAATATGTGATGATGGTGGGGAAATCAGGATCTTGTAACTCATAGATGGTGACAAGATTAGGGGCAGCTTCCCATATTGAAGAATGTGCTCTAAGAAGATGCTCCATCCCATTGATCAAATGTACATCCATTAGGGAGTCATCTTGAGGAATCAGGTCTCCTCTCCAAACCCTAGCAACAGTAGATCTCCCTCTAGGTGTAGTTACTCGCTCTTCATTCCCTTCCCCATTTAGGTTTGAAGCATTGTTTTCTTCCCCATGTTCATTAATGTTTTCCGGTTGTTCCGTGACAACATACTGGATATCTCTTTTGTCCATGTAAAATCCTCCTACATACTTGATTGCTGGCCTAGGCACTATGTAAGCCTCTGAAGCCTTCTTTAACCTGGCCACTGATCTGTTTAGACCATCCAAATAAATAGGGATCTCATTTTGGTTGGTGTTCACATACTCCAAAGAGGTTCGATACTCTCCCTCAATAATTGACATCATGCCAATCATTGGTATTGTGTTCTGCATATCCTCTGAAGCCATGGGAATTTCTTCCTCTGACTCACTGGAGGTCTCCGAGTAATGTGAACGGCTACTTGGCTCGGCTACACTACCTACAGAAGAGATCACACTTCTTCGGCTTCCTAGGGTTCTTCCAGATCTCAGGTTCATCCACTTAACAGCTCTGACCAGTCCTTGCTAACCTCTAGCTTCTAAAACTCTTCACTATGGATTAGAATTCTAGAAAACTTTTGGCTGGGAATTGACTGAAAATGAACTTTTCAAGTCACGATACTTGACTTCAAAGGTACACGATACACGATATTTGGATGCCTACGATACTCGATACTTCAGATATAACGATACACGATACTTCGCAAGTATCGCGATCTGCAAACCACAATACTCGATACTTGGATAAAGCGATACTTGGACCACACGATACACGATACTTCGATAAAGACGATACACGATCGGTGACAAGTATCGCGATCTGTGCAGACACGATACACGATACTTCGATAAAGACGATACACGATCGGTGATAAGTATCGCGATCTGTGCAGACACGATACACGATACTTCATTGAAAACGATACTCGATACTTGACTCAAATGATACACGATATTTCTGAAGTTTGCGATCTTTCCAGTGACGATACACGATACTTGTACAAACGCGATACACGATAATTCTCAAGTATCGCGATCGACAGATAACGATACCCGATACACGGTAGGTATCGCGATCGGTGACAACATGATACACGATCTTTGCAAAGTATCGCGATCTTCGCAACACGATACACGATATCTGGGAAATATCGCGATACTCAACCACAGGAGATCACGATACTTGCTAAGTATCGCGATACTCGACCGCGGGAGAATACGATACTTGACCCTTTTTCAAATTTTTGCTAGATTTTCTAAGTTTTGATTGCACACAGATGTTTTACCGGTCCTTCTACCCTCTGCTCACTCTCTGATTCATCCAAATCACACTTTTTCACCCCTGTAAGTTCCCCACGATACCTGACGCAGATCGTTCTGTTCTGAAAAATTTGATTTCCTGAGAATTTATGAGTAAGAGGTGAGTTTGCTTACCTTGGATGCTCTTTCCCAACACTCCTAACACCCCCTCTTGCTCAGCGCAACTCACGATCGTTGTATTGATCAGACACGATACTCGGCAACTCCTCTCACAATACTTGCTTACAAGACAAGTGATTTTCAAATGGCAGTTTTTTGGCTTTTATACTTGGCTTTTCCTACTTGCTGAAAATAAAACAACAAAACAAGGAGTGAAAGCTACTCTAACTACCTAGCCTACTCCCTTACTCCTCCTACTCTACTCATTCTACTCACTTCTCTAGACTAACAACTCACTACACACACTCCAAGAATGAGAAGTAGTAAGTGCGGCTGAAAGTGACTTACCAAAGAAGAGAAAATCACCACTCCTCCTCTCGCTTCTAAGCAAAAAGCTACTTACCATCACACGAATGCCTCGATTTGATTCGACACTCCCCGGCAACGGCGCCAAAAACGTGTTGACCTAAGTACCAACTTAGGGACTTGTGGAGAAAGAGACTATACCTCAATCCCCCTCAAGTGCATATAGTGGGGATTCACGCTTTAATTATCAATCCGATGAGTATACAAGCCTAGCCGAGTGTATGAGGACATGCAATCAAGTGATGATCAATACAAATGAACTACTCAAAGAGTGTAAACAAGGCAAAGGCTGATCCAAACAAGCTTCAACTGACAGTTATGGTGTCACGATACTTGGTGCAGCAGCCAACAGTAAATTCAGCTTTTCTCTCAGCTCCTAACTCCAAATATAGTGAATAGCATATGCGTTTCAAAGCTCTCTAGAAGACGCATCCAATGGTTGTGGTTTCACTCAATTCTGACACTCCTACCTCAAGTTATGAGCAAAATACTGAGTCGCGGGAAAAACCTTCCTACACTTCAGCACTTCCTACACTTCGCACACACTTCAACAACAGCAAACAAACACTTTCATGGATAGACAACACTTCCTAACACTCTTTCCAAGCAATCCACATGCACACAAGCTTGCCAAGAAGAAGATACAGAGTGAAGAAGACACAAATTCGAATTTCTATGCTCTCTATTCTCACAATGGCAAAAAGTCTTTACAAAGAGTCACAAATTGACTTATATACTTGTGCCCTAAAAATGGTCCTTTCACACAAGAGACCGGCACTTTATTCACTAAAAGACTAATTTCCTACTATTTTACATGGGTAAGTTTCTAATCTTTGAGGGGATGCATCTAGAGGACTCCTCTAGTGCATTTACAATGGAAAATATATTACAAGAATGGTTATGATACAAAGATATGATGTCCAAATCGTAAAAATTTTGGGGCCCGTCTTTTTCTCTGCTTTGTGTTCTCTTTAGCCCTGCAACATCTGTCCTCATACGGTAAAGGTTAGCTACAGTAAGGGTCTTTTTAAGTTGCATACTGGACCTTTAGTACGGTGTGTCTGACATTGTTGAGTTCTACTGTGTCTTCTGTTTTGTTTGATTGTTTGTATCTATTCGGTGAAGGTTGGATTACTGTTATTGTCTCTAGTGTTATAGTATTTTGTATTTGGAACAGTTCTTGAGTTCATTAAGTAACTCTGTATCACAATACTGCATAGTCTGGTGCACTGTGTTCGGTCAACTGTGGGAGAGTTTGGTTGAGTACTGTGAGATTGTAAGTGTAACGGAGTCTCGATAGGGTCTTGAGCATCAGTATATTGCTATGTGTGAAGTGGTTAGTTTGGGAACTAAGTATAGGGCCTCTGTTTAACAGACCCCTTCCACTCCCAAGAACCCAATAAATGTTTAAACGCGCTACTGACAGTAAGTCCCACGTTTAACGTTTAACAGTATGTGTAAGTGTATGTGTATGTGTATGTGTATGTGTATGTGTATGTGTATGTGTATGTGTATGTGTATGCGTATGCGTATGCGTATGCGTATGCGTATGCGTATGCGTATGCGTATGCATATGCGTATGCGTATGCGTATGCGTATGCGTATGCGTATGCGTATGCGTATGCGTATGCGTATGCGTATGCGTATGTGTATGCGTATGTGTATGGGTATGTGTATGGGTATGTGTCTGTATGTGTATGTGTCTGTATGTGTATGTGTATGTGTATGTGTATGTGTATGTGTATGTGTATGTGTATGTGTATGTGTATGTGTATGTGTATGTGTATGTGTATGTGTATGTGTATGTGTATGTGTATGTGTATATGTGTATGTGTATGTGTATGTGTATGTGTATGTGTATGTGTATGTGTATGTGTATGTGTATGTGTATGTGTATGTGTATGTGTATGTGTATGTGTATGTGTATGTGTATGTGTATGTGTATGTGTATGTGTATGTGTATGTGTATGTGTATGTGTATGTGTATGTGTATGTGTATGTGTATGTGTATGTGTATGTGTATGTGTATGTGTATGTGTATGTGTATGTGTATGTGTATGTGTGTTATCAGGATCTTGCTCACACACACACAAAGGTTACGAATGCAGAAAACACACAGAAAAAATAGAGACAGCAAGAGACGAGACTGAACGCAGTATTGGGTGCAATCTCCCCCCATGCACTCTGTTTTTACAGTCCACAGAGTGCATGTATTTATAGGAATTTTGATTACGTCGAAAAGAGTGGTTACATGAGAGCTGCTTTAAAAAGCATGCATGAATCTAAAAGTTGGTGACTTTCATAGAAAGCCTTTCTTTTAATATCAGAAACTGCGGTCTACAATGACCCTTTATCTAACCAGTATTTTTCTAACTATTTCTAACAATAGAACCTTCTATGCAGATTTATTTACAAGCTAAATTATAAATCAGATTTATTGATGTCTGCCCTAAAGTGAGATTATTGATGTCCGCCCTTCATGCTTTCACGCCCTCACGAACCTTCAGATGTTGTATCAAAAACACCAAAACACATTAATACATTAATAAATTAACACTCCAACAATGCATTGTTCAACATATTGCTTAATGTATAACATGCCCCTCATTCGAAAAAAGAAACTGACCTGAGTTGATAAATAAAATAAACATGGATGGCGAGTCACATGTTTCATCACTGAATGAAAATAACCATGTTCCATGTTAAAAGAGACATGCATGGAGATGTTCATGGAGGAATTACATTAATGTGTTTGTGTATGATATGCAAAAATTAAGTGGTCATAATGAGGTGCTAATTGTGTTTTATGTATCCATTGATACTCTTCAATAGGGTGATTTTTGTACTTAACCGAATATCAATGATATTGAGTACCTGTGCATGTAGTAGTGACATCATGATCAATTATTTTCTCAGGAACCAAGATTTCAGATTGTTCTTCAATCAAAGGAGGGTCATCAAGAAGTGGAGTGAGTGGTAAAGTGTGTTTAAATGGTTTAAGTAAACTAATATGAAAAGAGTTATGGTATATCTAATCTAAATGAATTATCATTAATTTTTTCTATAATGTGAAACGGTCCATAATAGCGTGGTGCAAGTTTAATTTTAGGATTCTGCAAAATATTTTTGAGACATCTTTTAATGATATGCAACCATACAAGATCATTTTCCTTGAATTCCTTGGCTAGTTGTTTAGTATTGATATTACGTGTGTATCGCTCTTGACTTTTCCTAATGTGCTCGTGAACATCGTGAAGTATAGAAACGTGCTCTTGAGCAATAGAATCAGCCATCGGAATGTCAGTTTGAGTGAGTGACATGGGAGTGGGAAGCTTTTTACCATAAACAATTTCAAAAGGTGCGCGACTAATAGTGGTGTGTGTGGTGTTATTGTAAGCAAATTGAAGCAATGGCAACTTTTCATCCCAATTAGTTGGACTATCTAATGAATAACAATGTAATAAATCAAGAATAGTACTATTTGTGGCCTCACTTTATCCATTACTTTTGGGATGAAATGCAGAGCTAAAATCTATTTTAGAACCAAAATGTTGAAATAAGGCAACCCAAAAATGATTACAAAATCTAACATCACGATCAGATAACATTACTTTAGGAAATCCATGATGTGCCACGAAAAATGCATTTAATGAATAATTTTGCAGCCTGAGGTGCAGACAAAGTTTTTCTACATGGAATGAAATATGCATATTTACTAAACCTATCAACTATTGTCCAAATCATATCATTATGTGATGAAGTGATGGGAAGACCTGTGATAAAATCCATAGAAATTTGTTCCCATGGTTCGTTAGGAATGGGTAGTGGCATTAACAATCCAAATGGTTTATCATGATGATGTTTTACACGCTGACATACAATGCATTGAGAAACATAATGTGCAATATCTTTTTCCATGTGTGGCCAAAAGAAGAAATCTTTATAGGCAAAAATGGTGCTTTGTATGCCTCTATGTCCCATGTAAGATGGTTCAAGCATTTCTTTGATGACAAAATCTTTAAAAGCTTGAGTTATACATAATCTATGTTGAAAATAAAGAAAACCATTATGAAATGTATAATGTTCATCAGATAAAGATGCATCATTGTTGAAGTCATGCCATGCACATGAGAAATACAAATCAGATGCATAAGTGGAAACCATTTCTTGAAACGAATGTATTTGGATGGCAGAAATATTATGCAAAACAACAGAATGTGAAGGAAATCAGCTAAGAGTATCAGCTACATGGCGATCAGAGATTAAGGGCTGATTTAATAAATGCTTAATAGCATGTTGATCAATTTTGATTAAGACCTCAGAGCCCATAAGATAGTGTTTCCCAATTCGCAAAGCATGCACAACTGCTAACAATTCTTTATGATATTTACTATAATTCTTTTCTGAGGGCTTAAGCTTCCTACTCTCAAATGCAATGGGATGATCATTTTGCATTAAAAATGCACCTATCCCTGAACCACTAGCATCAGTAACAACATGAAAGGGTTGTGAAAAATCAGGTAATTTTAAAACACGTGCATGTGAAAGTGCATGTTTGAGTTTTTCAAAGGATTGTTGTTGGGTAAGTCCCCATGCAAATTTTATTTTCTTTTTCAATAACAAGGTAAGGGGCAATGCTAAATAAGAAAAATTTCGAACAAACTTCCTATAGAAATTAGCCAACTCAAGAAAATAACGAACATCATTGACTGATTGTGGTGTAGGCCATTCTACTATAGCTTTAATCTTTTTTGGATCCACATGCACACCTTCACTTGAAATAATATGTCCTAGATATTCTAGCTTATTGAAAGAAGTAACTCTTTTCAGGATTAGCGTAAAGAGTGTTTTCTCGTAGCAAATGAAAAATTGTTTTAAGATGCATTTCATGCTCACTATCGTTCTTACTGTAAACAAGTATATCGTCGAAATACAAGAACAAAAGCTTGGTAATCAAGAAAAATGTTGTTCATCATTCGTGCAAATGCAGCAGGGGCATTAGTAAGTCCAAAGGGCATTAACATAAATTCATAATGGCATGTTTGAGTTCTAAAGGCAGTCTTAAAAATATCACTTTGCATCATACGAATCTAATGGTATCCTGATTTTAGATCAATTCTACTAAAGACACGAGCTCCTCGTAATTTATCTAAAATATCATCGATTCGAGGTATGGGGTATCTATTCTTTATTGTGATCTTGTTAAGGGCTAAATAATCAATGCACATTTGATAAGTTTTATTCTTCTTCTCTACTAAGAGAACTAGTACTCCAAATGGGGAAGAACTAGGCCTTATAAGTCCTTTCTATAGTAGGTCTTTTACTTGGTTTTCTATTTCCTTTTGGTGTAGTGTTCCATTTCTATAAGGTGCTTTATGAGGAGGAGAACTACCAAGGACTAAGTCTATGCTATGGTCAAAGGATCCTCGAGTTGGTGGTAGTTCAAAGGGATACTCAGACATAAAACAATCCTTATAAGTAGTCTTGGAAGTGTATGAGTATAATCATTGATGACATTGACAAAAACAATGCATGAATTGAATCCTTTCCTAAATGCACGTTTTACTTGAGTATGACTAATCAATGGAAATGGCTGGAAATCATGTCGTGCAGACAAAGTAATGATTTGACCTTTAAATTCAAAATTAAACGTATGTGTATGGTAGTCAATCCATGGGTTATAATGATGACAAAAAGGCATAACTAGTATAACATCGTAAGATTGCAAAGGTGAAATTAAAAGTGTTCATAAATCAACATATGGACCTATGCTAATCGTAACATCTTGTACTTCTTGTGTTACATTATAACGATTACCTTGAAATGTAGCTTTTAGTTTATACAAAGAAGGAAATGTTTTCAACTTAAGTTCTTGTACTAATAAGTGTGAAATGAATTCATGTGGACTACCATCGTCATGTAGAATTTTAACGAGTTTGTTGTTTATAGTACCCTGCATGCAAAGTAGAGAATGAAGAGAGATATCATTACCCAAGGTACTTAAGTCCTTCTCCAATGATTCCTCTGTCCAAAGAGGAGGAATTTCTTCATTGTGGGCCTCCATGTTATGTAATTGAGCTCGAGTTGGTTTCATGTTAAGAGGTCGCAATCGGCACTTCATTTTTGTATGTCCAGGTTTACCACAATTCCAACAAGTGATTCATGATCGCTTTTGTTGGGCATCCATCACTGAATTTTGTAGGGTAGGTGGTTTGGTAGGTTGGAGAGATGAAGCAACAGGTGCAATTGAGTAATTGGATTGTGGTGGATGAGGAAAACCAGGGTAAGATGGGGCATTAAAAGTATGTTTCATAGGAAGATTTGGTTTAACAAAAAGTGGTCGTTGACATGGTTGTTGTAGACCAAGTGACTTGGTTATGGACTGGAATTCTTTTTATGCATCATAGGCGAAAGATATAGCCTCGTTGAGGGTTGTAGGTCGTAAGGTGTGAAGCTTAGCTTGGATTCCCACCTCAAAACCATCTTCATATTTTTGCTGCAAGCTATCCTCCCGTACATCTTCAAGCATTCGAACTAATAGTAAATTTTGCCAGAAGTGCTCCATGTAGGTAGTAACCGTATCACCCTCCTTCCATGTAAGGGTCGTCCATGCACGTCGAACATGCAAATGGTATTGAGGAGGAAGAAAAGAATCCTTCACTTTATTTTGAAAAGCCTTCCATGTTGTTGGACACTCTATACTATGCCGCAGGACATTCCACCAAAGTTGAGCTTTTCCTACTAAATAGTTAGTGGCAAATTTGACTTTTTCATTTTCAGTATATGTTTCATCAGTATAAAAATCATCAAACTCTGAAAGCCATGAAAGGATAAAAGGGCCGTCCTTCCGGCCATCAAACCATAAAAACTGGTAATTCTTAACGGCAAACTTGGTATGCGTGCCATCCGATTGGGTAGAGACAATAGCTTTGACCACCCTCGTAAGGTTGTCTTCATCAGTTTGCATCTTTTCGAGTATCTCATCATGCTGTCGGATCTCGTTTTGAGCACCTCATAATTCGTGTCGTAGGAGCTCCAGTTGTTGCTCGAGTGTGACCTCGGGTAGAGGTGATTCGCAGAAATCCTCCATGTTGTTCATAGGGTCCATGAGGATGTAAAGACAAAACCTTCTTGCTAGATATGTAAAAACAATTTTTGAGTTTGTTTCAGCTAAAATGTAAAAGGAATGGTTGTTCTTGGGAATTGAAAAAGTAAGAAAGAGATGAAAGTTATGTTAAATATAATAAAAGAGAAGTAGAGTGACAACACAAAGAGATAGTGTAGTGGTAAAGCACTTCCCTTGTGTGGGTGAGGTTGTGGGTTCACATCCTCCCACCTTGGTGAATCTAAAAGTCCTTATGGCCACTCATACATTAAAATTGGTTTGCGTGTAGCCAATGGCTGCCAATGGTCACCAAGGGAGCCTTGGGTGCCAATGTAATGCCTAATTTATGCTTAAGTTATGCCTAAGTTCTTTGCCATAGTCGATGTCATAGGTGTAAACGTAGGTTCTGGTTCTAGAACTGGAACAAGAACAGAAACAGAAATAGAAACCAAAACGGCAACGAAAATGGAAATGGAAACAAAAACAAAAATCGGAATCAGAATCGGATCGCGAATAGAGAACAGCGAAACAGAGATCAATTTGCCAAAACGAACAGAAACAGATTCCTCTGTAGTGACACGTGCAAGGCTCTCATACCACTGTTATCAGGATCTTGCTCACATGCGCACAAAGGTTACGAATGCAAAAAACACAAAAAAAAATAGAGACAGCAAGAGATGAGACTGAATGCAGTATTGGGTGCAATCTCCACCCATGCACTTTGTTTTGACAGTCCACAGAGTGCATGTATTTATAGGAATTTTTGATTACGTCAAAAAGAGTGGTTACATGAGAGCGGCTTCAAAAGGCATGCGTGAAACTAAAAGTTGGTGACTTTCATAGAAAGCCTTTCTTTTAAAATCGGAAACTGTGATCTACAATGACCCTTATTCCAACCATTATTTTTCTAACTATTTCTAACAATAGAACCTTCTATGCGGATTTATTTACAAACTAAATTATAATCGGATTTATTGATGTCTACCCTAAAGTCGGATTATTGATGTCCGCCCTTCATGCTTTCACGCCCTCACGAACCTTCAGCTGCTATATCAAAAACACCAAAACACATTAGTACATTAATAAATTAACACTCCAACAATGCATTGTTCAACATATTCCATAATGTATAATAATGTGTATGTGTATGTGCATGCGTATGCGTATGCGTATGCGTATGCGTATGCGTATGCATATGCGTATGCATATGCGTATGCGTATGCATATGCGTATGCGTATGCGTATGGATATGTGTATGTGTATGCGTATGCGTATGCGTATGCGTATGCGTATGCGTATGCGTATGCGTATGCGTATGCGTATGCGTATGCGTATGCGTATGCGTATGCGTATGTGTATGTGTATGTGCATGTGTATGTGTATGTGTGTATGTGTATGTGTATGTGTATGTGTATGTGTATGTGTAGGCGTATGTATAGGCATATGTGTATGTGTCGGCGTATGTATAGGCGTATGTGTATGTGTAGGCATATGGGTATGCATACATGTATGCGTATGCGTATGCGTATGCGTATGCGTATGCGTATGCGTATGCGTATGCGTATGCGTATGTGTATGCGTATGCGTATGCGTATGCGTATGCGTATGCGTATGCGTATGCGTATGCGTATGCGTATGCGTATGCGTATGCGTATGCGTATGCGTATGCGTATGCGTATGCGTATGCGTATGCGTATGCGTATGCGTATGCGTATGCGTATGCGTATGCGTATGCGTATGTGTATGCGTATGTGTAGGGTATGTGTATGTGTATCCGTAGGCGTATGCGTATGTGTATGCATATGTGTATGCCTAAGCATATGCATATGCATAGGCATAGGCATAGGCATAGGCATAGGCATAGGCATAGGCATAGGCATAGGCATAGGCATAGGCATAGGCATAGGCATAGGCGTAGGTGTCAGCATAGGCATATGCGTATGCATACATGTATGTGTATGCATATGCATATGCATATGCCTATGTGTATGTGTATGCATATGCCGATGTGTATGTGTATGTGTATGTGTATGTGTATGTGTATGTGCATGTGCATGTGCATGTGCATGTGCATGTGCATGTGCATGTGCATGTGCATGTGCATGTGCATGTGCATGTGCATGTGCATGTGCATGTGCATGTGCATGTGCCTGTGCATGTGCATGTGCATGTGCATGTGCATGTGCATGTGCATGTGCATGTGCATGTGCATGTGCATGTGCATGTGCATGTGCATGTGCATGTGCATGTGCATGTGCATGTGCATGTGCATGTGCATGTTATGTGCATGTGCATGTGCATGTGCATGTGCATGTGCATGTGCATGTGCATGTGCATGTGCATGTGCATGTGGATGTGCATGTTATGTGCATGTGCATGTGCATGTGCATGTGGATGTGCATGTTATGTGCATGTGCATGTGCATGTGCATGTGCATGTGCATGTGCATGTGCATGTGCATGTGCATGTGCATGTGCATGTGCATGTGCATGTGCATGTGCATGTGCATGTGCATGTGCATGTGCATGTGCATGTGCATGTGCATGTGCATGTGCATGTGCATGTGCATGTGCATGTGCATGTGCATGTGCATGTGCATGTGCATGTGCATGTGCATGTGCATGTGCATGTGCATGTGCATGTGCATGTGCATGTGCATGTGCATGTGCATGTGCATGTGCATGTGCATGTGCATGTGCATGTGCATGTGCATGTGCATGTGCATGTGCATGTGCATGTGCATGTGCATGTGCATGTGCATGTGCATGTGCATGTGCATGTGCATGTGCATGTGCATGTGCATGTGCATGTGCATGTGCATGTGCATGTGCATGTGCATGTGCATGTGCATGTGTATGTGTATGTGTATGTGTATGTGTATGTGTATGTGTATGTGTATGTGTATGTGTATGTGTATGTGTATGTGTATGTGTATGTGTATGTGTATGTGTATGTGTGTGTATGTGTATGTGTGCTCTAGTGTGTAGAGAATGAGTGCAGGGAGTCAGTAAGCAAGGAAATCAAGGTAGCCCAAGGTACCATTGCATAGGTGTGCACGTGGACAGAAGGTGTCCATCCCTCCTACCCTATTGGAAGCTTCAGTGCAAGGTGTGCACAAGTGGAAGCTCGTGGA
Organism: Ceratopteris richardii; assembly: GCA_020310875.1. NCBI lineage: Eukaryota > Viridiplantae > Streptophyta > Polypodiopsida > Polypodiales > Pteridaceae > Ceratopteris > Ceratopteris richardii. The sequence goes on along the minus strand of CM035423.1, from coordinate 167,758,047 downwards.
GAAGGTGGAGTTCTAGTGCAAAGAAGATTGGCAGCATAAGGAACTTTGGGTATCTTTTAACCTTGTGTGATTGTGCACTCTGTGGGATTACGCATTCCACATAGAGAGCATTCGGTTTTATGCTATACATCACCATTGTATTTTTCTCTTTATAATCTATATACAGAAGCTTTTGGTGTCTGTATCTCACTTCTTCTCCTTCTTCATTCTCCTACAAACACTCAAGTTCCTTTCTGCACAAGAATCCCCCAACAAAATTTGGCATGACCGGTGAGACCCACGGAGGCTTGAGCATAGAATCAATATTTGCAAAGTGTAGAAGAAGTGCAAGGATATCGACATTGTTGGTCTGAGAGGTAATATTTCTTCTGTTTGGGATTGTCTTAGCCTAAGAGGAGTATGAGCAGCTCATGACTGCAATTTGGTCTCAAACCTTGAGGGTCATTAAGGAACATGGCAGCTCAGGTAGATTTAGAAACTCTACTCTTCATATTAAATATCAAATTTCCATATTTCAAGGGATTAGCACAAGAAGACCCAGATAAACACACTAGGAGATTTTTAGCCTTATGCAAGGCAAGGGGTATGATGGGAAGAGAAGATGCATTTTTTATTCTTTTCCCTACAACATTAGAAGGATTAGCAGACAAATGGTTTAGTCAATTTGTTGATAATCACTTCACTAAATAGGACCTCATGAAAGAAGCATATAAGACAAAGTTCCAACAAGGAAACACAGCAGAAAATATTATTGAAGAGTTAGAAAATCTAAGACTAGGTCTTGGGGAGACCTTTCTAGAATTGTCACTAGAGCCAAGGCATTGATGGTTAAATTACCAGACCCTCCCCATGATTTTTTCATCAAGAAGTGGTTGGCTAAACCACTCCCAATCTCAACACAGTGTAAAATTAAAGAGTTAGTGTTACCTACAGCAACAATTGAAGAGTTCATTAATATAGCCACAAGATTGGAGCAGATTATGCATCAGTATGGGACAAGCTCTTCTAATTTATCATATCCTACAGAATCTGATGATGGAGTAATTCAGCTAAGGAAGGAACTTGAGAGGCGAGAAATTGAGGCCTTAAAGCTACAAAAAGAAGAGGAAACCCAAGCAAAAGAGTTAGCATAGCTTTGATAGGAGTTATAGGAACTCCGGAGAGGTGGCACCAAAAATGGATTATGGTGCACCATATGCAGCAAACAGGGTCACATGGTAAGTGAATGTCCACTTTTAAGTGTAACTTGCTAGTTATGTAGGAAACCTAGTCATGAGGCTCGAGAATGTCACTCAAGAGGGATGCCTACACAAACATACTAGGCAGAAGGAGGATCCCAACCTCCAACTAATGTGATGGCAGCAGCACCCACTCAAGGTAACAATTATAACCAATGGCCTAGGAGTAATTTAGGGAATGGGCCTAGAAGGCCAATTATTTGTTTCAGGTGTGGAGAATGTGGGCACTACCAGAGTAAATGTATTATGCCGAAAAATGCCCCCCCTTGCAGGAATTTCCCAGATGCCAGAGATCATTTCACACATTGTTGCCCATGAAACAAAGCATCTACATCGGGCCCCACCTCCAAATGATCTCTGTGAATAAACAAAGAGTAGAAGAAGAAGTCAATGTTGTACCATCACTATCTACCAGAGTAGTACAGTTAGAGAAAATTGACTCTTTTGTAATGCAGACAAGAAGCAAGGGAAAGGCTCTAATAGAAATAACCCAAGACTCAAGTACTAATGGACTAAACAAGGACAAAGGGGCATCCAAAGACAAAGCCACTACAGTTGAAGATACAAGACAAAAAGAAGAGGTTGCATGTACTAATGATGTAATTTGGCATGCATTCAGCAGAGCTCATGAGGAGTTTGATAAGTCAAATAGAGCCCATGCTCTTAAGGAATCGGAAGCTTCAAGACTACTCAAGTCCATGAAAAAGGAGGTCAGTATTTTTTATTTAATAAAGATGGATATGAAATTCAGGTAAGAGCTCTTGCAGATAATTGATGAGGCTTCCATAACCACTTTAGTGGCAAAGGCTGCTGCTATGCATAAAGATAGAATTGTAGGGGAAGCCCCCTCATAAAGTATAAGAGCCTTCTGCTAACAGTCACTATCAAAAGACATGAGTGTCAAGGGGTTATTGTAGATGGCGGTTCTGGGATTAACTTGATGCCTGAACATACCATGAAAAAGATTGGACTACAACCTTCAGGACCTTCCAACTTCACTGTAATATTGGCAGACCAAAGCATAGTAAGGCCTATGGGAGTGGTCCTTGGAGTCCCAGTCGAGATACAAGGTACCATCTTTAACTTGGATTTTGTTGTCTTAAGGCTACCATAGGTAGATGGAAGGTTTCCCCTATTAATTGGGAGACCTTGGTTAAGGCATGCCAATGTGCTGCATGATTGGGCTAAGGACATAATGTGGGTAAAGCAAGAGGGAAAAGAGTTGAAAGCATATATTTTTAGAGGAAGGAATAGACAACCAAAGACATACCAGCACCATGCAGATAATTGGTATTTGTATGGAAGAAGAATTGTTGGACAACCCTGACGCAGATCTATATGAAGAAGCGAATTTATATGAAGAAGAAAACATTTTAGCTTGGCTCCATGGAGAAGACTCATCTTCTTGCTATGGAATTTTTCCAAACCATGCAAGGAGAGAGGAAGTCTATGAAGGAAAAGAGGAGATCATTTAGGTTGTTGACTCGAGTGAAAAAGTCTCAGCCACAGGCCATAGAAGAAAGAAGAAAAGAATATCCTTAATGAAGCTACTTCAAACCCTATATCAGTGACCACTTTGTTATGGACACTGGTATGGATATCATTTTTTATGTTAATTTCTATGGTACGAAGTGCAGGGCTTTACAAGGATGTGGAAGGACTACCTGCAAATCTTTGGAAGCAGAGGATTCCATTGGCTGAAGAAGCTGGGACAGCAAAAATGAAATTTTGTAGATTAAGTCACACAGTAGCTGAAACAGAGATACAAAAGATGGAGTATGGGGGAGATATTATTCCAATGAAGGATTCAGGGTGTCCCTATCAAATGGTCAATGTGCCTAAAAGGAAGATAGATCAAATGAAGTGTGGTACAATTAGAGATTGTCGAGGGCAAAGAGCTTTTGTTTCTCTTCATATCCAAGCTCAAGGCCTATCATCAGCAAAAGTAAAGATTTTTGGATCATCTAGAACTTTCGAAATCTTTCAAGGTTGTACATAGCCTTTTCGTACCATTGTTTTGCTCTAGTTTATTACTTTTCCAATTTTCATGCTTTTTCTTTAAGTTTTTATGCTACTTAGAAGCTATTTCATAGCCCATCTCATGTACATCTTGTTGGACTTTTTTGGAATTTTCTATAAAATTTTTTTGAATTTTTAGAACTTTTGAAATTTTTCAAGGTTGTACATAGCCTTTTCGTACCATTTTTTTGCTCTAGTTTATTACTTTTCCAATTTTCATGCTTTTTCTTTAAGTTTTTATGCTACTTAGAAGCTATTTCATAGCCCACCTCATGTACATCTTGTTGGACTTTCTTAGAATTTTTATCATTTTTCAATGTCATTTTTCTTGCCAAAAGAGACATAAAAAAGGAACCTCTCTATGTGTGTACCTAAGGAAAATCCTAGGGACTTGCGGAGAAAGAGACTATACCTCGATCCCCCTCAAGTGCATATAGTGGGGATTCACGCTTTATTTATCAATCCGATGAGTATCTAAACCTAGTCGAGTGTATGAAGACATACATTCAAATGACGATCAATGCAAATGAGCTTCCCAAAGAGTGCAAACAAGGCAAAGACTAATCCAAACAAGCTTCAACTGTCAATCATGGTGTCACGATACTTGGAGAAGCAGCCAACAGTAAATTGAGCTTTTCTCTAAGCTCCGAACTCCGAATATAACAAATATCATATGCGTTTCAAAGCTCTCAAGAAGACGCATCCAATGGTGGTATTTTTACTCAATTCTGACGCATCTACTTCAAGTTATGAGCAAAATACTGAGTCACGGGAATGACCTTCCTACACTTCAGTACTTCTTACACTTCACACACACCTTAATCACAGCAAACAAACACTTTCATGGATAGACAACACTTCCTAACACTCTTTTCAAGCAACACACATGCATACAAGCTCACAAAGAAGATGATACAGAGAAGAGAAGACACAAATTCGAAATTCTGTGCTCTTGATTCTCACAATGGCAAAAAGTCTTTACAAAGAGTCACAAATTGACTTATATACATGTGCCCTAAAAATGGTCCTTTCATACAAGAGACCGGCACTTTATTCACTAAAATGCTAATTTCCTACTAATTTACATGGGTAAGCTACTAATCTCCATGGGTATGCATCTAGAGGACTCCTTTAGTGCATTTACAACGGAAAATATGTTACAAGATGGTTATAATATAAAAATAGAGTGTCCAAATCAGAAAAATTTTGGGGCCCTTCTTTTTCTCTGCCTTTTGCTCTTCTTGACTCTGCAACACTCTCCCCCTCTTTGTCTCTGTCGTCCCTTGACAGGCTTTACTTCTTGTTTGTCACTTGTTGTCTGCATGCATCTCTTGGTCAGTTCTGCCTGCTTGTTAAACAGGTGTTCAGTTTTGATGGCCTCTTCTTGATTCTTCTTTTACATCCTCTGGGCCTGATGCATTCGTGTTGCCTGTTCTTTCTTTTCATTGCCTGCAACCCATGGAGATGGACTACCTGATGTTCGTAGTCTAGTTCACCGATAACCTCTTTAATTCAGGGTTGCTGTGTTAAGTCGGGCTTCCACGCACGCCACCAGTGGAAGGTATGAGGATGTGGTCCTTCAGCCTTCGATCTGGACCTTCCAAAGATCAAGAGGTTGAAGGACCTTCTTGTGGTTCTGGAACCGTCGGATATCTTCTTGCACTTCTTCATGGATACTTCCTGGCCCTGGTCCCTCCTTCCCACCTATGTGCTTTTCCTTGATGTGTGCCTCTGCGGCTCTGTGCAGAGATGGGTGTTGCGCCCCTGCGGAGCTTCCTGCAGAGACATATCTTCAAATGTAATCTTTTAATGAAGCTTCTTTCTTTGTCTTCTTCTTTTCTTCTTTTTGCTTGACTCTCCCTCAACACTGCCCCCCTCCTGAACTCTGTCGTCCCCGATAGGCTTTGGAAGTCGACGGGAGTATCTTCTGTATATCTTTTGCTCTGTTTCATTAAGCAGATTTGCTTCATGTATCATGAGTTGCTTCCACTGTTCTGCTTTCACACCATCATGTGGCGGCTGTCTGTGGTCAGCGAAGAAGCTTAGCTCATATGCCACCAGTCTGGCATTCAAATTGGATGACATCTTTAAGAAAATTTCTGAGTCAATTTCAAAAAACCCTGTGAAAAACGCTTCTTCGAATGTTTGCATATATGTACTTGGTAGAAACATAAGCCTAGAATAATATGCCATTATTGTGGGTCGGCTAGGCATAATAGACAGATCAAAAACGAGAATATCTGTGCCCTGATTAATGCCAATGAAATTCAAAAATGTATATGCCGGTTTCTTCCAGGGCTGGAGAGAGGTCTCTTTTCGTAATTGGTTGTTGTGTCATCGGAATCTTTGGCAATATATGTGTTCTCTTTGATTGTGGTGTCTCTTGAGCTTCTTCCTCTCTTAGGCGTTTAGTCCCCCTCATGGGTTTCTTTGCACTGGTTCCTACTTCTTCAATAGATATGGATGTTTTCTTTTTCTTTGGAACAGTCACTGACTTGACATATTTTGCTAGCTCTGTTGATGTCGGCATCAAGCGTAAGCAATTCTTCATGTCAAGTGCCTCATAGATGAGTAATGTCAATGCCGAACTACCATTCACAAACTTTTTCTGAACCCACTTTTTCTTTGCTTTGAATAGGCGACCTTGAACACATGGAGTCATGTTTACTTTATTTCCCACTTGTCTCATAGCATGTGAGAGTAGTTGTACCACGATCTTTTGAGGTGTTTTGTATCTATGCATACTTGGAAAGCAAAAATGTTGGTGCACTAAGCGAACTGAGTCTTCAATATCCGTTCTGTTGATTTCCAAAAATGTTCTCTTTCTTGGATCATGACATTCATCCTTGACATTGGTGAGTCCCTCTTGATTCCATCCAAAAGCTCTGTTAATTAGCTCATGAGTGAATTGAATTGTTTTCCAGGTACCGACTTTGTCAGGTACCCTTGCTTCCGGGACTGATGCCTTATTCGATGCAGATTGAAGTGTATTCATCACTTGTGTACATCTCAGCATATAGATTGGAAGTCTTAGGAATGCATCAATTCCTGCTTGTGTCCAGACATCTGTCATGCGCGGTAATCCTTGTATGATAGTCTTGAAATCTTGTGACATGATAGGGAAGTAGTGATCCCTATCCATAATCTTGATGGTTGCCATGAAAATGAGTTCGGACACTGGTTGGTCATCCAGAAACCAATGACTTCTTGCCTTAGTTATTGATTCCAAGGGAAGAAGCTAGATCTCTTCTTCTTGCGTAGCCTCGGAATTAGAAGATGCCATCTGCACTCAATATAGAGTATTAATTAGTGGCAAGATGGTATCAAAAATCATCCTTCATTTATCCTTCATTAGATTGGCAATGCTCCGCGTGAATTGTGTCGTCCCTTCCCCGTGGGTGTGAGAAAGGTAATACCTGGACTTTTTCATACTTTTATATATTTTTTGTGTTTTTGTCTGAAAGAAAAACAGAAAAGTTAGTTCATAGCCGAAGCGGTTATTAATTTTTGAGTGATTTTCTTAGATTATGTACAAGTGCTCTCCTATTTCCCGAGAGGGAAATGTGCTTCACTATCCTGAAATAGAAGAAAAATGTGCCGAATGCTTGGCCTTGTAATGTGGCCCTATCATGCATATGTTGGGTTCTTGTAACTCCAAATGTGTGCAACTCGAATTATTGGGTAGATGCATACAGCTTGTCTTGCCTTTCGGCATCCAAATCTGCTTTATTCTGTTGGGACAGATTGTGTTCCCAACATTCCTGGTGAATGTGGTGCTTCTCATGTGGTGCTTCTGCTTTGTCTTCTTTTTGAACCTTGGAATGACGTTTGAATCACATGTAGACTCCTGCTCTATCCTGTAGCGGTTTATCTTCTGACGTTTTGCCTTTAGATCATATTGATTCTCCTTGTGCCTTGACTCATCCTTTTTTATGATTATTGTGAAGCCTCTGATGGTCTCAAGGAGTCCCCTCACTTTTGAGGGTCTGCTTGCATAGGTTACGAGCTCATCAGATCAAAAACAAGAGCGCGCTGTCATTCTACACAGAGATCGATATTCGTACTGCCACCCAGCCGTGTACCCCCCTCTTGACTTATTACTCCATAATTGGAGTAAGTACTATGGCATCTCACATGAGTGCCACATGGCACTCATGTGTGTGCCCTTCTAATGGAGCCCAAGAGATGGTTCACACCATCTCTTCTATAAGGACTCCCTTCATAACATTTCCTTCCCCTTAACTCCATTTTTGTCCTCAAAAATGGTTTTGGAAGGACTAGAAATCAAGAGGGTGGTACTCCCACTATATCCCCATGTATAGAAATACATGGTCCTGTCTCCGTGTTGTTTCCCATATCCTTCCCCTTAAGAAAACTCTTGGGAAGGTAATCTAAAACTGGGAATCCATCTCTGAAGGGTGCTAACCCGCTCCCATGTGGCACTATCTTTTGAACTATCTTTCCACTTTACTAGACACTCTTTATACAAGTGACTTCTCGTCCGTTTCTCTCAAGTGTGTAGTATGATCTCAGGCTCATGTGGAGTAGATTGAACAAAGATAGGCTCTACTACCTCACTATCTGGAATGAGGTTGTTAGATTCACCCAGCCTTTTCTTAAGCTGGCTAACACGAAAAACCGGATGGATTTGACTATTCTCTAGAAGTTGGAGCTGGTAAGCCATCTTTCCTATTCTCTTAAGTATTTGGAATGGTCCACAATACCTAGGAGATAATTTTGGACAAGGTCCCGTCTTCATGGTTTCAGACCTAGAGGGAACTCTAAGATAGACTTGCTCTCCTACCTCAAAGTTGATCTCTCTCCTTTGAGGGTCAGCATAGGCCCTAGCTCTATCCTGAGCTCTCCTAATGCTGTCCTTAGCAAGTCTAAGCATATCATTCATCTCTTCCAAGAAGTCCTTTGCAGCTTGAACTTTTTCATTCTGCAAGCCTACTGCATAAGGAGCTCTTGGCTGAAAACCCATACATAAGCATAAATGGATTATGCCCAGTGGAAGAGTGCTTGGCACTATTATATGCAAACTCTACTATAGGTAAGTACTCTTCCCAATTAGTTTGCCTTTCATTTACATAAGCTCGAAGCATATCCTCCAGGATTTGGTTAACCCTCTCTGTTTGCCCATCTGACTGTGGATGCTCAGCCGTGCTCATGCTAAGTTTCGTATCCAAGCTTTTGAAGACTGCTCTCCAAAAGTGGCTAGTAAACTTCCTATCCCGATCGGAAACTATGTCTAAAGGAAGACCATATAACCGGTATAGGTTCTCTACAAAAAGTCTAGCCAACTCTGGTGTCTTCACGATAGTACGTGTCGGAATAAACCTAGCCATTTTGGTTAACCTATCCACAATTACCCAGACTGAGTCGTGCCCTCTCTTTGTCTTAGGTAATCCAACTATAAAGTCCATGGAGATACTCTCCCACTTCCCATTAGGAATATCCAATAGGTGAAGTAGTCCTCCAATCCTCAACCTCTCAGCTTTGTTGACCTGGCATTTATTGCACTTAAGCACATACTCAGGGGATCGTGATATACGGGTTTCCAGTGAGGATGGAGTATCGACGGGTACTCAAGAAGGATTCAAGTGGAAGAATTACAGTGTCCATGATGGATATCTGTTATATAAAGGTAAGGTGTGTGTCCCTAGAGATACTGAGATGAGATGGCATATTTTATATGAGTGTCATGACACACCTAGTGCAGGACACCCACGAGTTAACAAGACTTATGATCTTGTTAAAAGGCAGCTTTGTTGACCTGGCATTTATTGCACTTAAGCACATACTCTAGGACGTCCTTATGAAGTTCAGGCCAATAAAACTGCCTTTTAACAAGATCATAAGTCTTGTTAGCTCTTGGGTGTCCCGTACTAGGTGTGTCATGACACTCATATAAAATATGCCATCTCATCTCAGTATCTCTAGGGACACACACCTTACCTTTATATAACAGATATCCATCATGGACACTGTAATTCTTCCACTTGAATCCTTCTTGAGTACCCGTCGATACTCCATCCTCACTGGAAACCCGTATATCACGATCCCCATTCTCTATGGCTTCCCAAATCTCGGAATATGTAGGATCAAGCCTACATTTTCCTTTAATGGACTCAAGTAGCTCACTAGTGATCTGAGTAAAACTCAGCCCATTGAGCATAGGCATGCGGCTAAGTGAATCAACCACTACATTAAACTTTCCCTTCCTATACCTAAGCTCATAATCAAATTCTTGAAGGGTCTCTGCCCATCGGGCCTTATGACCTTTAAGGTATGTTTGATTAGAGAGCCACTTAATACTCTCTTGATCAAACACTATCGTGACTTTGGCACCATATAAATAATGATGCCACTTCTTCAAAGCATGGACAATTGCATACAACTCCTTCTCATAGCTCTCAAAAGCTACTGGTCGACCATCCTAGACTAAAACCGCTCCTATGGCAAAGTCACTCGCGTCAGTCTCAACCACAAATGGTTTGTTGGGATCTGCTATGTGTAAAAGTGGAGCTGTAGCAATTGCTACTTTCAACTTTTCCATACTTTGCTTCTGATCGTCTCCCCAATGAAAGGCTTTCCCTTTCTCTTTAAGTTGTTCCGTCATCGGGACAGCAATTTTGGCATAGTCCTTAATGAATCTTTGATAGAAACCTGATAAACCTAGGAAGATCTGCAGCTCTTCCAGGTTCCGTGGATGTGGCCATTCCATAATAGCCTGTACCTTTTCAGGATCCATCGGAGACTATATGCCCAAGGTATCTAACCTTTGTCTTGAAAAATTCACACTTTGATTCCTTAGCAAAGAGTGAATTTTCCCTTAGCACTTGAAATACTTTTCTCAAGTGTTCCAAGTGTTGTTCTTCTAATACACTATAGATCAGAATATCATCCAAAAAGTCTACCACAAAGTGTCCTAGATAAAACTCATAGTGCCCATATCTAGTCCTAAAAGCAGTCTTAGGGACATCCTCTGCCCTAATCCTGATCTGATGATATCCTGATCTAAGATCAAGCTTGGTAAAATACCTAGCTTGATGTAACTGATCAAATAGATCTTCCAACCTAGGCATTGGAAACCTATTTTTGATAGTTACCTTATTAAGTGCTCTATAGTCTATACATAATCTCATAGAGCCATCTTTCTTTTTAACTAGGAGCATTGGCGATGCCCATGGTGAGTTACTAGGTTTGATGAAGCCCTTATCTAAATAATCCTGCAATTGCTTCTCAACCTCCTCATGCTGAGAAACACTAAGCCTATAAGGTGGTCTAAAAATAGGGTTAGTGTTAGTAACAACCTCTATGGCATGGTCAATGTCCCCTCTCTCAGGTGGTAGCTATGTACCTAAGTTCCAACCTAGGGACTTGCGGAGAAAGACACTATACCTCAATCCCCCTCAAGTGCATATAGTGGGGATTCACACTTTAATTATCAATCCGATGAGTATCAAAACCTAGCCGAGTGTATGAAGACATGCATTCAAATGACGATCAATGCAAATGAGTTACTCAAAGAGTGCAAACAAGGCAAAGACTAATCCAAACAAGCTTCATCTGTCAGTCATGGTGTCGCGATACTTGGATCAACAGCCAACAGTAATTTGAGCTTTTCTCCCAGCTCCAAACTCCGAATATAAGAAATAGATATGTGTTTTGAAGCTCTCAAGAAGACGCATCCAATGGTGGTATTTTCACTCAATTCTGATGCTTCTACTTCAAGTTATGAGCAAAATACTGAGTCGCGGGAATGACCTTCCTACACTTCAGCACTTCCTACCCTTCACACACACCTTAACCACAGCAAACAAACACTTTCATGGATAGACAACACTTCCTAACACTCTTCCAAGCCACACACATGCATACAAGCTCACAAAGAAGAAGATACAGAGAGGAGAAGACTCAAATTCGAAATTTTGTGCTCTTGATTCTCACAATGGCAAAAAGTCTTTACAAAGAGTCACAAATTGACTTATATACATGTGCCCTAAAAATGGTCCTTTCACACAAGAGATCGGCACTTTATTCACTAAAAGGCTAATTTACTACTAATTTACATGGGTAAGCTACTAATCTTCTATGGGGATGCATCTAGAGGACTCCTCTAGTGCTTTTACATCGGAAATTATATTACAAAATGATTATGATACAAAAATATGGTGTCCAAATCGAAAAAATTTTGGGGCCCGTCTTTTTCTCTGCCTTGTGCTCTCTTTGCTCTGCAACACTCTCCCCCTCTTTGCCTCTGTCGTCCCTTGACAGGTTTTACTTCTTGTCTTCAGCTTGTTTAAGAGGTCTGAATACATGCACCCAACGGTCGAAGCGGCAACAAGGACTGTCAGACAATTGGTTATCTTATCCGAGGTATGTCCTTTGCTTCTATTTGCCCCTTGGTATTCCGTATATCACATATCTGGGTTGCTGTATTCAGTTGGGTTGCCACGCACACCACTAGTGACCTCTTTGTAGCTTTTGGTCCTCTGATTTGTCCTGGTTGCACACATCTGACCCTGTTGTATTGCTTTAAGCCTGTTTACTTTCTTTTCATCGCACGCTGTCAGCGGAAGGATTAGTACCTGCCAATTATCTTCTTGCACTTCATGGATACTTTCCTGGCCCTGGTTCCTCCTTTCCACCTACGTGCTTTTTCCTTGATATGTGCCCGTGCGGGGCTCTGGCAGAGATAGGTGTTGCGCCCCTGCGGGGCTTCCTGTAGAGATGTATCTTCCGATATGATCTTTTTAATGAAGCTTCTTTCTTTGTCTTCTTCTTTTCTTCTTTTTTCTTGACTCTCCCGCAACACTGCCCCCCTCCTGAACTCTGTCGTCCCCGATAGGCTTTGGAAGTCTACGGGAGTATGTTTTGTACACTTTTTGCTCTGTTTCATTAAGCAGATTGGCTTCACGTATCATGAGTTGCTTCCACTGTTCTTCTTTCACACCATCATGTGGCGGCTGTCTATGATCGGCGAAGAAGCTTAATTCATATGCCACTAATCTGGCATTTGGATGACATTTTTAAGAAAAATTTTGAGTCAATTTCAAAAAATCCTATGAAAAAGGCTTCTTCAAATGTTTGCATGTATGTACTCGGCAAAAACATCAACCTAGAATAATACGCCATTATTGTTGGTCGGCTAGGCATAACAGACAAGTCAAAAACAAGAATATATGTTCCTTGGTTAATGCCAATGAAGTTCAAAAATGTATATGCCGCGTGCTTGAAGACCTTTAACACTGTAAGTATCGGTCATTTTGATAGTTAAATCGGGTACGGTTGCATAATTCTACGGCCAATATTCAATGGTTTTGATCATGTAATCCTCCGTACGTAGGTAGTTATGTGGTGGACTTGGAAGTAATGGATAGTTTAGCCACTGTTTATTGATAGCACCATTCTTTTGCATTTCCAAAAATTTTCTGGCTTCTCTTCCACGCAGTGTTGGACAAAAAGATGGATTTACCTATAATAAGTATGGTGATGCTTGCCAGTGCACCCGTAATGTAGGATGTTTCTCCAAAAATTTTCTCCTCCAAACAGGCTGTGCTGCTTCAAATTCTTCTTGAGTATAGTTGAACGTGTCATTTTTGAACTGCAGCTATTCATTTGGGTTTTTCTGTGTGATCTTCTTTATGTATTGTGTTGTTTTCTCTTTCAATAGTCCATACGGAATGTTGAAAGGCTTCATGATCATCTCCAAGTCTTTTCCTTTAATCTTTGCTTCTTTCATCACTTTGATGACTTCATTTTCAAATTTTTTTGTCAATCGGGACACCAATAGTGCCCGTTCCTTTTGACTTATTTCTGCAGTATATGGCATTGGATGATCATCATGTGGTTCCGACATCTGCTCTTTTATTGGAGAATTATAAATCGGGGGAGATAGAGGACATACCTCTACCTCGTCAGTAGGATTTTCTTATCTTGGCTCTACTGGTGTCCCGATTGGTGTTGGCTCTGTTGCTTTAACATTTATTTTTGTAAGTTGGTCAGTCTTTTCTTTTATTTCTTGCATTGCTACCCTTAGAGCTTCTTTTGTTGAAAGCAACTCATTGCCAATTTCTGCTACCTGATCCATGTTTTCACTATAACTCTCGACAAGTTTGCCATTGGCCGTATTCAATTGCTTTTTGAGCTCATTTATGTCTTGCATGTATTTATGTTCCCATTCTGCTCTCAATGCTTGCTCTTGCTTCAGCAATTCTACATATTTCTCCATCTGATTTTGCAAGTCCTTCTGATCATTGACGGATGTCTCCTGTTTGTCTATAGGCTAGTCATATAGCAATGCCTTCATTAATTCTTTATTGCGGCTGCATAAGCTATCATTTTCTTCCATGTATACTTTTAGTTGTGTTTCCAGTAAGTTGCTTCTAGCTTTCATTCTCTCTTTGTCTGCTTCACTGGCTTCATGTAATCTTTGTAAATCTGTCAGTTGTGCCTGGAGTTGATGATGCTGTGTCATCAATGTATCACATTGTGCTTTGACTGCGAGTAACTCCCTTTCTTTGGCGGCAGTCTCTTGCTGAGCCTGGATGAGCTTTGCAGACAGTTGTTCACTCATGATCTGAAACTTATTCTTTTCTCGCATGGCCTTGTCATAATCTGCATCTGTATCCATCATTTGTTGTTGCGTCTCCATGGCCGTTTGTATCATTTGCTTGACAATAGGTTTTAATTGAGTAACGTCCACATTTAACCAAGTGGTAGGTATACTAGGTTCTGCTCCTGTTGTCACATCTTTCCCTTGTGCCACGTGTAATGTAGTATCATGGGGCTGCCTAATATGAAGTTGGATCCTTGGCTCAGCCTCCATGTGGTCAATTTTACCTTGAGGTGTATCATCAGTCACTTCAATCACAGTTGGCTCTTTGTTTTGTAGTAAGCCTGAGTCTTGGTCCACTGGAGTTTGTATTCTTCTTTGATAGGTGGCATTACAGTTTTATTAGTTATTGGAGCTTCCTTGATACTGATCTTTGACATATCATTCAATTGAATGACGTGCTCTGGTTCAATTGGTTCTTCTATGCTCTTTGCTTGTCTCTGTTCATTGTCTGGCGTGACTTCGACTTGATTTATCTCTGTCCAATCTTCATTGTGTGTTTCTATTTGTATATCCATATCCAGGGTGTCCTTCTCAGGGCTTGATTCCTCATTAGAGCTTGATTCCTCCAACCCTATTTCTTTGTATCTAGAAGGTACTTGATGAGTTGCTTTATCCTTCTGTTTCTTTTCCTGGCTTGCCTGTCCGTAATGGTGACCTTGAATATTCAAATTTACTTTCCCCCGCATATACTGATGCGTTTCTTCCAGGGCTACAGAGAGATCTCTCTTGGTAATTGGTTGTTGGGTCCCAAGAATCTTTGGCAATGTGTGTGTCCTCTTGGATTGGGGTGTAACCTGGGCTTCTTCCTCTCTAAGGTGCTTAGTTCCTCTCATAGGTGTCTTTGAGTTGGTTCCTACTTCTTCAACAGCGATGACTATTTTCTTTTTCTTTGGAACAGTTGCTAACTTTACATATTTGGCCATCTCAGTTGAGGTTGGCATCAAGCGCAAGCAGTTCTTCATATCCAGTGCCTCATAAATAAGTAGGTCAAGGCCGAACTACCATTCAAAAACTTTTTCTGACCCCACTTCTTCTTTGCTTCAAATAGGCGTTCTTGGACATATGGAGTCATGTTGACTTGATTTCCGACTTGCCTCATAGCATGTGAGAGCAGTTGCACCACGATCTTTTAAGGTGTTGTATATCTATGCATACTTGGAAAACAAAAGTGTTGATGCACTAATCGAACAGCCTCTTCAATATCAGTTCTGTTGATTTCCAAAAAGGATCGCTTTTTCGGATCATGACATTCATCTTTAACACTTGTGAGTCCTTCTTGATTCCATCCAAAAGCCTTGTTAATCAGCTCATGAGTGAATTGAATTGTCTTCCAGTCACCAACTTTATCCAGTACTCGTGCCTCGGGAACTGATATCTTATTCGATGCAAGCTGAAGTGTATTCATCACTTGCGTACATCTCTGGAAATCTGGTAGATAAATAGGTAATCTGAGAAATGCATCCATTCCTGCTTGTGTCCAGACATATGTCATGCGCGGTAATCCTTGTATGATAGTCTTGAAATCTTGCAACATGATAGGGAAGTAGTGATCCCTGTCCATGATTTTGATAGTGGCCATGAAAATGAGATCCGATACTGGTTGGTCATCCAGAAACCAATGGCCTCTTGCTTTTGTTATTGATTCCAATGGAAGAAGTTGGACCTCTTCCTCTTGCGTCGCTTCGGAATTAGTAGATGCCATCTGCACTCAATATAGAGTATGAATTAGTGGCAAGATAGTATCAAAAATCCTCCTTCATTTGTCTTTCATAAGTTTGGCAATGTTCCGCGTGAATGGTGTCGTCCCTTCCCCGTGGATGTGAGAAAAATAATACCTGGGATTTTTCCTACTTTTAGATATTTTTATGTTTTTGTATGAAAGAAAAACAAAAAAGTTAGTTCATAGGCGAAGCGGTTATTAATTTTTTTTTTGATAATTTTCTTTAGATTATGTACAAGTGCTCTCCTATTTCCCAAAGGGAAATTGTGCTTCACTATCATGAAATAGAAGAATATTGTGCCGAATGCGTGGCCTTGTAATGTGGCCCTATTATGCATACTTTGGATTCTGGTAACTCCAAATGCGTGCAACTCGAATTATTTGGTAGATGTATATAGCTTGTCTTGTCTTTCGGCATCCAAATCTGCTTTATTCTGTTGGGAGAAATCGTGTTCCCAACATTCCTGGTGAATGTGGTGCTTCTCATTTGGTGTTTCTGCTTTGTCTGCTTTTTGAATCTTGGAATGACGTGTGAATTGTATATAGACTCCTGCTCTATCCTGTAGCAGTTTAGCTTCTGTCGTTTTGCCTTTAGACCATACTAATTTTCCTTGTTCATTGGTTCATCCTTTTTTATGATTGTCATTTGAGTACATGACTTGGGAATCCATATTTGTGTGCGGGCCGGTTGAGCGGCTATCACCTTCTTCGGAATCCATACTTTAGCAATTCTTTGTGGAACTGAATATCCAGAGCGATTTACATACTGGTTATGTGGGTTCTTCTGCTGTAGCAAGTAGTTCTTCTGTTGAAGATATGCAACCATTTGGTCCTTCCTTATCCAAGCTTGTCGAGTGTAAGGAATGGGGTATATTCTAATAGGTGCACACTTGTGATTGCCCAGAGAACTAGTCTCTCTTGTGCGTGGTTCTTCGCTAAGGCTGTTTTCAGATAGAATGATACTCTTGTGACTTGCTAGATTAGAAGATGGTGTGTCAGCAGAATTCAGTTTATTCTCACATGAAGTACTCGATGAAGGGGTTTCCATAGTGCTAGTGAACATGCATTCATCACTGTGTTCATTTGGATGAGTTTTCGGTTCTATACTTGCGGGTTTGATTGGTCGTACGTCTAGCATGCTGAATACTTCACGATGTCCTATCTTGGCCGAGATGTATCTACATTGTTCTTAGGGTTTGATGTGCTGCTGGCTGAATCTTCACTTTTGATACTACCTTGAGGTATTTTCAGATCCTCTGCTAGATTGTCTTCTAGGTCGATACATTCCTTCATACACTCTTGCAAAGTTTGAACTCTTTTTACATATACCAAAGATCTTAATGATCCATTCAATAATCCTTCCAAAAATAATGACACCATTTTGTTTTGAGTAGGCCTCTCTTCCACTAGGCATCTATCCACATACTGCTTGAATCTTCTTGCTGCCAATCTCATTGATTCTATAGGAGCTTGCTTAAAGCTATGAATCAACGATGATGAGTTGTTTTTAATTCCAGACTTAGTGAATTCCTCAATCATTTCTTGATAGACTTGTTCCATGTTTTGAAAATTATTTGGATCTAATGGCTGGAACCAAGCTAAAGCTGTATCTGTCAAAGTTAGACCAAAAGATTCATATTGGATCAAGAAATCTTCTACTTGTTTGGCTCTGATTACTTGCTTAAATTCAACTACATGATTGTACGGTTCGCTAGAGCCATCATAGTGGTTTCTCATGCATTTGGCAACTTGAATTGGCCTTAATCTTCTTCCTCCTTCAGGCGGTCTAGGCATCACAGGGAAAACGGGTCTTCCAATGGGTATACCAGGTCCTCTTGCTATAGGTGGTCTAACAGGGGCAGGAATTCCGTTCCTTGGGTCCACAGGTGGTTGAGGCCGATAGTGGGGGTTATTTGCAGGCATAGCAAATTGTACGTGTGGTCTGACCGGAATATGTGTTTGTTGTGTTTGTCCTTACTGTTGGAATGAATTATTTTGAGAGGTTCCATGTGGGTTTTGTGAAGTAGTGGCTTGATCCCTCGGGGGAAACACTGGAATGTTCTGATATTTCAACCCGGCTCTCTCTGACTCTGTTAGGAGGCAATACCTTCTCTGGTTTTTGTCTAGATATGTGATGATGGTGGGGAAGTCAGGATCTTGTAACTCATAGACAGTAAGTGGATTATGGGCTGCTTCCCATAATGAAGAGTGGGCTCTAAGGAGATTCTCCATTCCATTGATCAAATACACATCCATTAAGGAGTCATCTTGGGGAACAAGGTCTCCTCTCCAAACCCTAACAACAGTAGATCTCCCTCTAGGTGTGGTCACTTGCACTTCATCTCCTTCTTCATTAAGGTTATGAGCAGTGTTTTCTTCCCCAAGATCATTGATGTTTTCGGGGTGTCCTGTAACAACATACTGGATGTCTCTCTTGTCCATATAAATTCCTCCTGCATACTTAACTGCTGGCCTAGGCACTATGTAAGCATCTGAAGCTTTCTTAAGTCGGGCCACTGATCGATTTAGTCCATCTAGGTATATGGGTATCTCATGTTGATTGGTGGTCACATATTCTAAAGATGTCCGATATTCTCCCTCAATAATTAACATCATGCCAATCATTGGTACAGTGTTTTGCATATCCTCTGAAGCCATAGGAATTTCTTCCTCTGACTCACTAGAGGTTTCAGAATAATGTGAGCGGCTACTTGGTTCGGCTACGCTTCCCACTGAAGAGATCATACTTCTTCGGCTTCCTAGGGTTCTCCCAGATCTCAGGTTCATCCACTTAAAAGCTTTGATCAGCCCTTGAAAACCTCTAGCTTCTAGAGCTCTTCACTATGGGTCAGAATTCTAGAAAAAATTTGGTTGGGACAGGACTAAGTGAGAGACCTCAAGTCACGATACTTGACCACAAAAAGTTCACGATACTCGACCTTTGACTCAGACGATACACGATATCTCCCAAACATGATACACGATACTTCACGGGAGACGATATACGATACTTGAAGAAACACGATACTCGATACACGATACTTTGATAGGTATCACGATCAGGAAAACACGATACTTGAGTTCACACGATACACGATACATGATACTTGAGTTTACACGATACACGATACACGATACTGGCTATGTATCGCGATCGGGAAAACACGATACTCGATACTTGCTAGGTATCGCGATCGGGAAAACACGATACTCGATACTTGCTAGGTATCGCGATCGGGAAAACACGATAGTCGATACTTGCTAGGTATCACGATCAGGAAAACATGATAGTCGATACTTGCTAGGTATCGTGATTGGGAAAACACGACAGTCGATACTTGCTAGGTATCGCGATACTCAACCACAGGAGATCACGATACCTAGGTATCGCGATACTCGATCGTGGGAGAACATGACACTTGGCACTTTTTTAGTTTTTTGCAAGTGTGTTTTGAATTTTGAATGATTATATGTGTTTATGAAGCTTCTCTACCCTCTCCTCACCAACTGTATCACAGAAATAGACTTCTCTCACCCCTAGAGGACTCTCGCGATACTTACCGCAGATCGTTTTCTCTTATATGTTTAATTTATGAGACACTGATGGGAGGATGATGATTGTGCTTACCTTGGGAACTCTCTCCTAGCTCTCTAACCCCTCTGACTCGTTCTGCGCAGCTCAAAAAGCCCAGATCTTCGCTCACGATACTCGACAGCAGCTTCTCACGATACTTGTGCTAGAGACAAGTGACTAAAAAAATGATATTTTTTGGGTTTTATACTCTTTGAAAAATTCTCCTACACTGAAAAAGAACAACAAGAAAAAGGTTGAATGCTACTCTAACTTCCTAGCCTCCTCCCTTACTCCTCCTACTCTACTCACTCCACTCACTTCCCTAGTCTAATAACTCACTACACACACTTCAAGAGTGAGAAGTAGTAAGTACGGGTGAATGTGACTTACCAAAGAAGAGAAAATCACTACTCCTCCTCTCGCTTCAATGCAAAAAGCTACTTACCATCACACGAATGCCTCGGTTTGATTCGACACTCCCCGGCAACGGCACCAAAAAATGTGTGTACCTAAGTTCCAACCTAGGGACTTGCAGAGAAAGAGACTGTACCTCAATCCCCCTCAAGTGCATATAGTGGGGATTCACACTTTAATTATCAATCCGATGAGTATCAAAACCTATCCGAGTGTATGCAGACATACATTCAAATGAAGATCAATGCAAACGAGTTACTCAAAGAGTGCAAACAAGGCAAAGACTAATCCAAACAAGCTTCATCTGTCAGTCATGGTGTCGCGATACTTGGAACAGCAGCCAACAGTAATTTGAGCTTTTCTCCCAGCTCTGAACTCCAAATATAGCAAGTAGCATATGCATTTTGAAGCTCTCAAGAAGACGCATCCAATGGTGGTATTTTCACTCAATTCTGATGCTTCTACTTCAACTTATGAGCAAAATACTGAGTCGTGGGAATGACCTTCCTACACTTCAGCACTTCTTACACTTCACACACACCTTAACCACAGCAAACAAACACTTTCATGGATAGACAACACTTCCTAACACTCTTTCCAAGCCACACACATGCATACAAGCTCACAAAGAAGAAGATACAGAGAGGAGAAGACACAAATTCGAAATTCTGTGCTCTTGATTCTCACAATGGCAAAAAGTCTTTACAAAGAGTCACAAATTGACTTATATACATGTGCCCTAAAAATGGTCCTTTCACACAAGAGACCAGCACTTTATTCACTAAAAGGCTAATCTACTACTAATTTACATGGGTAAGCTACTAATCTTCTGTGGGGATGCATTTAGAGGACTCCTCTAGTGCTTTTACATCGGAAATTATATTACAAAATGATTATGATACAAAAATATGGTGTCCAAATCGAAAAAATTTTGAGGCCCGTCTTTTTCTCTGCTTTGTGCTCTCTTCGCTCTGCAACAATAGCCCTCTAGGTAGGTCAGTGGGAAAAACATCTCTGTACTCAAACATAAGATCCTTAAAACTTTTAACCACACACTCTTGCAAAAAAGAATAGTAGAAAGTCTTGTTCATATTTACATTCCTAGCATGAAAATATACATCAGATGAGCTGTCTGTACAATGCTCCATATCAACACTATACAATAAAAACATGTCCTGTACATGCTAAGAATAACAGAGACTATACAACTCTAGTGATGAAATGAGAGGTGCACTAGGTACATCTCTCTCTCCCTGAATACAAACTTTACTTCCATTCTTTTCAAATTCGAGTGTGCTGTTTTGATAGCTGTGTTTAAGTGTATCTCCCAACCCCCATAGCCACTCTCTTCCTAAGACTAGATATGTCCTTTCTATATTCATAATTTGGAAATCCATATAATCTACATAGTCTTGCATCTTGACTTCCAAATTGGATACCTTAGTATCCCATATTCTTTTATCTTGCCCTTGCATCATAGATACAATGTATTTATGTGCACTAGGCTGCTGGGGAATCTTTAATTTCTTGACCAAAGCATAGTTTATAAAATTATGAGTGGCAGAGTCATCTATCATTACCCGCACCCTGGTCCTGTACACACTACCATGCAATTTGACTAGGTCATGTGGTCCAAACTGCGGTGACCACAATGACTGAGTCAAACAATAGGTGTGCTCTATATCCTTGTGCATCACCTCTACTCCCTTGCAGCTAGAGTTGCCATGAATAGGAAGGGTCTGCACTAGGTGGACCACCTTTTTGCCCTTTTCGAGGGCCGTACTAGACTCTGGTACCTTTTTCTTTTCTTCCCCCTTCTTGAGTGGACAGTTCCACTGTGAATGGCTAGGAGATAGACACCTAAAACACAGGTTCTCTCTTTTGGCCTTCTCAAACTGGTCTGTAGATAATTTAGGCCCTTGTGATCTTTTTTTTTTAATAAAAACTTTGTTTTTCCCAAAAGGCAACTTTTTCTTGAATTTAGTTGTACTAAGAGGCTTGAGGGGCTGATCCGTCTCCATAGGAGTATATTGAGCATGGTTATGGTCCTCATATATCTGTGCATACTTGATCGCCTCCTCAAACGTCTTAGGCGCATTCCTTCTGACTTCCCTCTTTATGGCTTTATCCAAGCCCCTAACAAACCCTCTGGTCTTCTGAAAATCATCTAGGCCCTTAAGTTTCAAAATGATCTCTCTATAGTGGGATAGATAGACCGAAAGAGGCCTACCTCTCTGAGTAATCCTGTCCCACTCATCCCAATTCCTTTCCTCCTCATTCTCAGGAAGAAACTCTTTTAGAAAAAGAGTCTCAAACTGAGTCCAGTCAGTAGGGATAGAGTTCGCCTCCTTAAGACTCACCCACCACTTATAAGCACGCAGGCCGAGGGAGAGACTCGCCTCTAGCACACGATACTCAGGTGGGGTGCCCTTCAATTGATGCAAATCATGCCACTTCTATAAAAAAGTGTAGATTGCATCCTTATTCCTGTCTCGGTCATCCCCCGTAAAGGTAGGTGGCTTTAAGTCTTTTGGGAGGGGAGCTTCCCTAGAGCTCTCTCCTTTGCATTTACTAGGAAGAGAAGTCTCTTTCCTAGTAATCTCTAGAGGAATAGGAGGAGTCTCTCTTTCCTTCCTAGCTAGGAAAGAGGTGACACTAGTCTCAAGTGAGATCATTTGAGACTTAAGCTGCTGTATAAGAGATCTGATGCTACCCAAATATTTCTCTAGTTTAAGGGTTTGCTCTTTCAAGCCTATGAATTGGTCACGAGTGACAAATTCATCTATAAGTTCTTCATAAGTGTATTCTTCCTGTGAAGGCTCTTTCTCTTCTAAGTTCTTTTCTATTTCTTGCCCTAATTCTACTTCTTCCATTCTAGAATTAGGGTCCTCTAGTTGCACTTTAGATGGAGAAGTGGTCTCAACTACTTGTTTGCCTTTAGTTTCCATGTTTAAGTTCCCTTCCCCCGTTTGCTAACTAGAGTGTATGAAAATGAATGGAAGTAAAGCTCAAATATGCAAGAAGAAGAGAAATATATCACAAGAGCACTTCCCTGTTACAAAGTAGAGCTGCGAAAGCGAGATCCAAGTGGTCCTTGATGCTTCAAGTCGCTGATTTTGAATCCTCGCCAGGCCCAAAAGAAAATTGGAAATGTCCACTTGGTCCGGGGAGGTTCTAAACACCATAAACCATCCAAAACAATGGCAAAAGCACGTGGAAAAAGTCCCAATCAGACAAGCTGAGTGAAACTGAGCAATTTCAGAGATATAATAATCCTCGCCAATCTATAACTTGCTGCCCAACACCTGTACTTCAAAAATTTGAGACTATCCCAAGTGAAAAAAGTGGATTTGGAGTCCGAATGATAAAAAACTAGGCCCGAGAATGGTCGCCTAGTTCCTGCTGAACTGCTGCAGAGAGATTTTGGTGGGGCAAATCTCATCCAAATCCAACATCGATGGTCTGTAAGCGAAGCTTAGGAGTGTAGCTTCGAAATGTACCAAGATTTTTAAAATCCGATATCGTATGAGGAAGCTATGGTGCGGAGAAGTCGGGTATATCATCGATGGAAAGTGAAAAACCTCATCTTCATGAATGGAAGACTTTGAGAAGCTCAAAACTCAGATTTTGAAGCTTTCTTGATCAATTACAACACCCACATCCCATATCCACAGCCCATATTACATACACGTATCCTCTCTTGGCCAAAATTTGATGTATAGCATCCTTTTAGCACTCCAAAATTGCCCAAAACTTTCGAAAATTTTCTTAGCTTCAACTTGAATTCTTTGTCGGCGTGAAGGGACTGCCTGTCGAATAGAGCTTTTATCCCATAAGTAATGTGAAGGAGCTCCTTTCCTCTGTATATAAGGAAAAACACATGCTCATTCTCCTCATCCAAGAGGAGGGGATGAGGGTCTTGGCTCTCAGCTGCTGCGCTCTGCTGATATACGCTGGACGTATGTCCTGTTGACTATTTGACTGCACGTCAGCTAGTCTCTGCCCGCCCGTCGCCTGGGCTCTGGTACCAATGTGAAGCCTCTGATGGTCTCAAGGAGTCCCCTCACTTTTGAGGGTCTGCTTGCACAGGTTACGAGCTTGTCAGATCAAAAACAAGAGCCCGCCGTCATTCTACACAGAGATCGATATTCGTACTGTCGCCTAGCCGCGTACCCCCCTCTTGACTTATTACTCCATAATTGGAGTAAGTACTGTGGCATCTCACATGAGTGCCACATGGCACTCATGTGTGTGCCCTTCTAATGGAGCCCAAGAGATGGTTCACACCATCTCTTCTATAAGGACTCCCTTCATAACAATTGTCATTTGATTACATGACTTGGGAATCCATATTTGTGTTTGGGCTGGCTGGGCAGCTACCACCTTCTTCGGAATCCATACTCGAGCAATTCTTTGTGGAACTAGGTGTCCAAAGTGATGTGTATTTTTATGTTGTCGTTCCTTCTGATGTCGTGAGTAGTTTTGTTGTTCAAGATACGCTTTCACTTGATCTTTTCGGATCCAAGCCTGTCTAGTGTAAGGAACGGGGATATATCCATATGTGTGCAGATTTGTAAGAGTCTTGCTGACCTGTCTCTCTGGTGCTCGGTTCCTCATTGAGGCTGTTTTTGGATAGGACACTAATCATGTGATTGACTGGATTAGAGAATTGTGTGCAATCAGGATTCATTGTGTCCGCACATGAAGTATTCAACAAAGGGGTTTCCATAGTGTGAGTGAACATACATTCGTCATTGTGCTCATTTGATTGAGTTCTCGGTTCTATACTTTTGGCTTTGATTGGTCGTTCATCTAGCATGTTGAATACTTCACGATGTCCTATCTTGGTCGAGATGTATCCTAAGGCCAATTGAATAGTCACTTCATATTCGTATATCCAATCTTGGCCTAACACGAGCTCTTCTAATAAATCCTGGTCATTGCATACTAAGAGTTTCTGTTCCATTGTGTTGTTTCCGAGATGTAGAGGTAAGGTAATCTCTCCTATACATTTGGTAATTTTTCATCCTATTCCAATCAGTTGTGCCTTAGATGGACGTAATTCTTCCTTGAGTTTGTGAGTCAATGAAAATTTGATACAACTTATAACAGCTCCTATGTCAATGAGAGCATCCACTAAGTGGTACTCTTTTGTTCCTACACCCAAATTCAAATAAGGTTGCGTCATTTGCTGACCTAAGTCTTCAGTGGCTCTAAAATTAGCCATTGGGACGAGTTCCTCTCCTAGTCGATATCTCCCATCTCTCTCTCTCATCCACTCTTTTCGTTTCCTGATTCGTTCTAGTGCTTCTTGCCTAGTTTCTTCTCGTATTCTTTCTTCCTCTATGCGCCTATTTTTACCCATTAGTAATCGTGACATTATCTCTTCTGTCAATGGCTCTAAATATTTTTTCGCTCGACATCCACTTATATAGTTTGGTAATACTTCTCCATCTAGGGTTGCTAAACTAATGGCTCCGCTTGTGGATATGCGATTGATGATCAACGGGCCATATCCCCTTTTTTGCAGTTTCTTAGCATGTTGTTTCAGAGTATATACCAAAACTAAATCTCCTTCCTTCAAGTTTTTATCTTTGATATGAGCATCAAAATAATCTTTCTGTCGCCTTTTTGCAGCATAAATCCCTGCTACCGCTTGTAGCCTAGTTTCATGTAACTTTTCTATCTGATCCAATTCAGCTGATAGTTCATGTCCCGTCCACTCATAAGTTGTTGCTACTCTGAGAGTGGGTATTAAGAAATCAATTGGCAAAATAGCATTTTGTCCGAGTAGCCTACAAGACCACCTACTCGGAATGCCCATAAAGCATGATGTAATTTTTTATCCCAATCGGATCTACCATTGTTAACAATTTTAGTGAGAATTGTGCACAAGATTTTATTTGAACTTTCGGCCTGTCCATTGGCTTGTGGGTGATATGGGGCTGATTTCTTATGAATTACCAAGAATTCGTTCAGTAAGGCTTCTATCACTTCATTCACAAAATGCGTGCCTCTATCACTCACAATTTCTATCGGCAGTCCAAATCTAGTGAAAACATTCTCAAAGAGAAACTTGGCTGTAGTCCTTGCATCATTTTTCTCGGTTGCTTTGGCTTCAACCCATTTGGTCAAATAGTCTGTGGCTACAATTATGTACTCAGCATGAGATCCTTTAGCTGGTGGGCTAATAGGCCCTATGAAGTCTATTCCCCATTTAGTAAAAGCTCTGGCACTCATCATGGGTTTCAGTGGCATTTCATCTCTTCTAATTGGATATTTCGTTCGTTGGCAAGTATCACATCGTTGCACATATGTTGCTGCACCTTGATGTAGAGTTGGCCACCACATTCCTTCAAAGAGAATCATTTTTGCAGTTTTATCTGCAGAGAAATGTCCTCCTGCAGCTCCTGTATGTGCCATCTCTAGGACAGCAAGATACTCGTCTTCATGAATGCACATTCGTAAATGATTATCTCTTCCTCACTTAAAGAGTTGTTTTCCTATGAGAGCATAGTCCTTGCTTTGTTCTACAAGTGCACGTTTCCTTGCTAGGGTGGCTCCTTCTGGGTATTCTTGGGTCTTGAAGAACTTTACCAGAGCCATGCTCCATCTTGGTGCTACAGTGGAGTACCATAAATTAGAGTTCTCTTCTGGATTCCATTCTTGACAAGTTGGGCAGGCTGATACATAATTATGTGTATCCCTTTGCATGGTTGGCCAATATATGCCTAATCTCTTCAATGTTTGCCATGTTCCGTTTGCATTTAAATGAGTTTTCCATTGATTTCCATGTGCTTTCTAAAGCCACATTTCTTGTTCCTCCTCTTCCACGCATCTCATGAGTAATCCACTTGAATCTTGGTGGTATAGGCTTCCAACAATGATATGAAGGTTTTTAGTCTTCCATAAATCTTGATTTCGGTTTGATGAGATCCCATGTTTAGGTCCATATGTGAGTATTGGGGTCAACTTTTCTGCCCATTAGGGACATACTTCGAGGTTAAACAGGTACGTGTCAAGCAGATCATCAGGTACACCTATGGGTGGTTCTCCATGTGTCATTCTTGATAGGTGATCTGCTCTAATGTGGGTATTCCCTTTCTTGACTACTACTTCAAAATCAAATTCCATCAGCAATAGAAACCATCGTACTAGTCGTCCTGTATTACAAGGCTTATTGACTAAGTACAGTAGGGCTTGATGATCAATGAAGAATTTGAATTTGTTTGCCAATAAGTAGTGTCGAAACTTTTTTACTGCGTACACCATCCCTAGGCCTTCTATCTCCGTCATGGTGTAATTGTGCCCCGCTTGATTCAATTGTCTACTGGCATAGGCTATAGGGTGGTCTAACTTTCCTGTATCTGCGGGTTGAGCTAGGATGCAACCAATGGCAAACTTGGAAGCATCTAGGTGAATGTGAAATGGTTTATTCCAATTAGGTAATCGAAGGATTGGGGCTGAACTTAATCGACTCTTTAATTTGTTAAAGGATTTTTCACACTCTTCTGTCCAATTAAATTGAGACAATAATGCGTAAAGAGGTCTAGCAATTATGGCATACATATGTATAAATCTTCGGTAGTATCCGCAATGTCCCATAAATGCTTGTACTCCTTTAGCAGTCTTTGGTCTCCGTAAATCCAGAATTACTTTGATTTTGTCTTCATCTGTTGAGATTCCATTCTTAGAGACAATATGTCCTAATATCTTTCCTTGTCGAACCATGAAGACACACTTTTCCAGATTAAGGCATACTCTATATTGTCGACATTTGGCAAAGATCTTTCCTAGTTCAGGGATATGTTCTGATCGTATAGCAGAATAAGTGCATAAGTCATCCACGTATACCTCCATGCTCTTTCTCAAGAACTCCTTGAATACATGACACATCAATCTTTGGAAAGTGGCTGGGGCATTGGTTAGACCAAAAGGCATAACCCTAAAAGCGTACACTCCCCATTCAGTTGCAAAAGCTATTTTATGTTGGTCCTCAGGAGCAATCGCTACCTGATTATACCCTGAAAAGCCGTCCAAAAAACTATAAACTTCCTTCCCTGCCACTCTTTCCAAAAGATGATCTGTGATGGGTAATGGGTAACTATCTCTTATGGTGGCAGCATTTACCTTTTTCAAATTAATACATACCCTTAACTTACCCTTCTTTTTCGGTACGACCACCAAAGGTGATACCCATTCCGTGTGTTCGATTTCATAAATAAACCTAGCGTCTAACAACTTGTCTATCTCTTCCTTAATTTTTGTTGAGTAGACATCGTTATATGTGTATGGTCTTTGTTTGGAAGGTTTAGCTTCAGATGTCATAGGGATTCTATGGGCACATATAGAAGGGTCTAGTCCTTTCAAATCCTTATAAGTCCAGGCAAATACGTCCCTGTATTCTCAAATGAGTCATATCAACTCTTGCTCTTCTTCCATTGAGACATCTTGACCTATAAAAGTACATCTTTCTTCTCCTTCCTCCAAGGTTACTACAATTTTCTTGGTTTTTTCTTTGTTGTCATATGCTATTCCTGGCTGTGCTTCTCGTTTTGGCATTTGAATAGCAATTTTCCTCTCTTCCACTTCGTATTTTTTGAAGTGAGCGGGCACTTCAAATTGATCTTGAGGCTTGTTTTCTTCATCATCTTTTGCTTTATCTAATCCAAGCTCTTCTTCCTGTGTCCTTTCTTGATTTATTTCATTAATTATGACACTTACTCCTTGATTTTTACTCTCTGTTTCCATTTGCTCTTGCTCCATTTTAATGCTCTCGTAATCCTCTTTCCATTCTTTTTCAATTACTTCTCCTTCTTCAGCCTCTTGAAGAACTACCACATATAGAATAACGTCATAGCCTTCCTCATCAATGCATTCATTCATGGTTATCACTTCTTCGTTTACACACACATCGAGAGTGGCTAAAATCTCCATCCAAACATGAGGTTCGAATTCTTCATCTAGGAATATTTGAGGCATGTACGCTGGATCTTGTACAGATCTAGCAACTCCTTGCCTGTGCTGCCATCCTTTCCTCCTATCCTCTTCCTTTTTTGCAGTTTGGCATATCCATAGATGAGTGTCTTCGTTCATCCACGATTGGTCGCTTGAACCTATACTATGAATCGACTGATCGTCTTCCTTCTTATGAATTTGATTCCATTGCAAGGGAGGAACATCTTGGTATGTGTAGGAGTGGAGATTTATTCTTGTGGTGGTTCCTTCATGTTGTAAGTATACCGTGTCTTTTCCCCAATCTTGCACTAACTTTAGTTGTCTCATGAAGGCTCTTCCAAGTATCATCTCATAATTGCTAGCCCTTTCAAATTGACATATGGCTAAGGTGTGCTCGAATTCAACTCCGCAAGTGGGAACAATTACCCGTTCCAATAATCCCAAGGGTCATTCAGTGTGTCCGTCTGCCATTTGTATCTTCATGTGTGTTGGTCTTAGAGCTGGTTTTCCCCATTTCTCCCAGATTTCTTTAGTTGCAATTCCCACTCCAGCTCCTGAATCTAAGATAGCTTTAGTGGTATAACCCCTATAGGTAATTGGAAGGCAAGTGTTTCCTTCATCTCCCTCACTGAAATCTCCAACCTTATCGACTAGGATTTTTATTGTGTTTACTTCATCAGGCATCTCCTTCTCTTTTGCCTTGATCTCTAGTTGTCTGGTTAATTTCTCCTTCAAATGTGGTTTGACCTTCAAAAGTTCTTCCAACTTTAGAGTACAAGGGATTTTTACCTTTCTAAGGTGTTGGATGATGTCCGATGTTTGGATTGAGGGGTTCTGTTCTTTTTTTCTTATTGAGGGAATGCAGTATAATTCCAAATTATGTTCGTATTCTCCTGTATAGTTTGGCAAAGCCTTCACACTGTCATTTTCTTTGTCACTTTGACCAATTTGTAATAATCCTTCTGAATTCATCTCAGGTATTGAGTGTTCCAATTCACCTTCTGCTTCTAGCTCTTCAAAGGGTGGTTCTATTCCTTCCACTTTCTTCCATCTGTCTTCTTGGACTCTTGCCCACAAGTCTTTAGGCCATTCTCCATCTACTTCGGGGATAATGGATCCTTCCCTTTTATCCTCGCAGTGATTTTCATTATGTGTCTCACCATCTTTGGGGGTCTCAGGGTCATTAAGGATGACACACTCTTGGAATTCTTTTTCGGGAATTCGTGAATTGGGTAGTCTACAGACAGGTTTTTCTAAGGTCTGTTGAGCCACTTCAATTAATTTCTTGCAAATATCCAACCTTTCTTTCTCTAAGTCACCTCTAGGATATTCTTTTTCATGTTGTTCAATGGTCGGTCCTGCTCTGATTCGTGCCTGGTACGCCTGAATCCACATGGCTAACTCTTCTGGCATGGGATCTGCTAAAATTGACCCTACCTCTTCTTTTTTATACTTTCCTTTTTTATTTTCTTCTTCAAGTTTCTGTTTTTCTTTTTGATCTTGTTCATTTTTTTTCTTCTCCATCTGTTGCTGTAGTTTCTTTTCCTTTATCCTATCTCTACGATTCTTCCATCTCTGTGTTCGTTTACTTGTGATACTTTTTCTAGGCTCTTCCGAGTCTTCAACTCTTTGAGGTGTGGGTGTATTCACCTCTTTGTCGCTTTGGTCATTCTCCCCATTTTTCTCTGGTGTCTCTCTGGCTTTGGCTCTTGTTATTGCTTTCAATGCCACGGTGCGCTCCTTATCACTCCCTGACAACTCTATCACTTCTATCACGTTGATTTGCACGTTCGAGTTAACTTTGTTGGGGTTTTTGGGGCAATCTCTAAAAAGATGTTCTTTACCACAATCACTACAGTATCCTTCCGAAACTCGTTGTGGTGGTGGTGGGTTAGGTAATGTACATTCTCTTATATAATGGTCACCTCCGTATCTGTAACATGGTCCTCTTGGTACAGGTGGTCTATTCATAGGTCGGGAGGGTATGGGTGCTCTGGGAGTTGTGTACATCAATGACACATAATCCTGCTCATATCCCTAAGAATTATTTGGTGCTTCCATGCCATATGCATATGGTTCGTACATTTTTCCATATTCTATCATAGAGCTCTCATAATTGGGATAGTTTCCCTGACTGTGGTCATAGGATGAGTCATATGGTTCATTACTAGTCAAAGGTGTGGTTGGAACTATTGCTCTCTCTAAGTTTTCTTCAGGTTGAGCCATTTTCACTGGCACAACATTCTGAGGATGGGGTGGTTGTTTCCCTAACACCGGTTGTGGTTGAGTGTAATTTTGATAAGCATAAAGTCGTGGTAATGGTGCCTGTTGCTGATCTGTGGGATATCTAAAGGCTTCTCCTCCTTAATCTCTCTAAGGGTATCCATAAGGTCTCATGAGTGGTTGTACTAGTCTTGATTGCCGATTGTAAGGACAGTTTTCTGTACTGTGGTTTGTGTACTTTTGTTCTATGGTGCAATATTGTAGAGGGCCCGGAATAGGTGGTCTATTGTAAGCATAAGCAGGTGGTGCGACTACTCCCCTAGTGCACAAATGAGAGGGATGATCACCTCCACAATGCATACATCTTCTAAGCATGGGTACTCTCATTGGGTTGTCGGGTAGTTCCTCTGTCCTTGAACGTTCAGTTTCTTTGCTACTAAGTCGGTTATTTCCTCTACATTGTTTTTAGGGTTTGATGTGCTGCTGGCGGAATCTTCACTTCTTACACTACCTTGAGGTATTTTCAGATCTTCCGCTAGGTTGTCCTCTAGGTCAATACATTCTTTCATACATTCTTGCAAAGTTTGAACTCTTTTCACATATACCAGAGATCTTAAGGATCCATTCACTAACCCTTCCAAAAACAATGACACCATTTTGTTTTGAGTGGGTCTCTCTTCAACTGGGCATCTATCCACATACTACTTAAATCTCCTTGCTGCCAATCTTAGTGATTTCATAGGAGCTTGCTTAAAACTATGGATCAATGAGGTTGTTTTTAATCCCAGATTTGGTGAATTCTTCAATTAATTCTTGATAGACTTGTTCCATGTTTTGAAAATTATTCGGATCTAATGGCTGGAACCATGCTAAAGCTGTGTCTGTCAAAGTTAGACCAAAGGATTCATATTGGATCAAGAAATCTTCCACTTGTTCAGCTCTGATTACTTGCTTAAATTCAGCTATATGATTGTAGGGTTCACTAGAGCCATCATAATGGTTTCTCATGCATTTAGCAACTTGAATAGGCCTTAATCTTCTTCCTGCTTCAGGTGGTCTAGGCATCACTGGAAAAACTGGTCTTCCTATGGGTATGCCAGGTCCTCTTACCACAGGTGGTCTATTTGGGACAGGGATTCTATTCCTTGGGTCAACAGGTGGTTGAGGCCGATAGTTGGGGTTATTTGCAGGCATAGCAAACTGCACATGGGGTCTAACCGGGATTTGTCTTTGTTGTGTTTGTCCAGACTATTGATATGAATTATCCTGAAACATTCCTTGAGGGTTTTGCGAAGTAGTGGCTTGATCCCTAGAGGGGAACACTGGAATGTTCTGATATTTCAACCCTGCTCTTTCTAACTCTGTTAGAGGCCAGTACCTCCTATGGTTTTTGTCCAAATATATGATGATGGTGGGAAATTCAGGATCTTGTAATTCATAGACAGTAGCTGGGTTAGGGGCTACTTCCCATAATGAAGAGTGGGCTCTAAGGAGATTCTCCATTCCATTGATCAAATACACATCCATTAAGGGGTCATCTTGGGGAACTAAGTCTCCTCTCCAAACCCTAACAATAGTAGATCTCCCTCTAGGAGTGGTCACTTGTTCCTCATGTCCCTCTGCATTAAGGTTATGAGCATTATCTTCTTCCCCTTGTTCGTTGATACTTTCAGGGTGTTCCGTAACAACATACTGGATGTCTCTCTTGTCCATATAAAATCCTCCTGCATACTTAACTACTGGCCTAGGCACTATGTAAGCATCTAAAGCTTTCTTTAGTCTAGCCACTGATTGGTTTAGACCATCTAGGTAGATAGGTATCTCATTTTGGTTGGTGTTCACATATTCCAAAGATGTCCGATATTCTCCCTCAATAATTGACATCATGCCAATCATTGGTTTGGTATTTTGCATGTCCTCTGAAGCCATGGGAATTTCTTCCTCTGACTCACTAGAGGTGTCAGAATAATGGGAACGGCTACTGGGTTCGGCTACACTTCCCACTGAAGAGATTACACTTCTTCGGCTTCTTAGGATTCTCCCAAACCTTAGGTTCATTCACTTAACAGCTCTGATTAACCTTAATCAACCTCCAGCTCCTAGAGTTCTTTACTCAGGGTCAGAATTCTAGAGAAAATTTGGTTGGAAAAGGATTGACAGAGAATCCACAATTCACGATACTTGACCCCAAAAAATAATTCCACGATACACGATATTTCACCCTAAAAAGAGTCTATCATGATCTTCGATATTTGAACAAGATGATACACGATAGTCGACCACTTGATTGGACACGATACACGATATCTGCAAAAAACTCGATACACGATACTTCAGGAAACAGGATACATGATATTTGCCCAATGTCACGTGCCAATCACGATACTCGATACTTGATGAACTCAATACACGATACTTGACCTTGCTGAGTCTCACGATATTCGATACTTGCCAGGTATCCGGAAAGACGCCTCCACGATACACGATATCAGATAAGTATCACGATTAGAGACTCACGATATACAAGACCCGATAGTCCACAAGGGGATTCTCCACGATAGTCGATACTAGACAGAGATCGTTTTTCTGTGAACACGATACTCGATATTGGACAAGTATCACGAGAATTTCCAGCGATACACGATATTTGGTGGACACGATACTCGATATGTCACAGGTATCGTGATTGAAATTTCACGATAGACGATACTCAACAGGTATCGCTATCATCACGATAAATGATAATGATGTCTGATAAGTATCGCGAGTGTTTTTCAGCAATACTTGATATTCGACGTCTTGCAAGTATCGCGATACTCGACCACAGGAGTTCACGATACCTAGGTATCGTGATACCTCAACTGCGAGAGAACATAATACTTGATATTTTTTCAATTTTTTTGCAAGTTTTTTTTGGATTTTAAATGCGTATAAGTGTTTCTCAAGCTCATCTACCCTCTCCTCACCATCTGTATCCCAAAAGATAAACTTTCTCAACCCCTGGATGACTTTCACGATACTTGACGCAGGTCGTTTTTCTGAAAACTTGATTTCAAAAGGAGTTATGCACAAAGACTCAGTAGTGTGCTCACCTTGGAAGCTTTTCCCAACTCTCTTATCCCTCTTGCTCGCTCTGCAAAGCTCAAAAACCCTGGTCTCAGCTCACGACACTCGACAGATTGCTCTCACGATACTTGTTCTAGAGACAAGTGACTTAAAAAATGACAATTTTTTGGTTTTTATACCTTTTGAAAAATTCTCCTATCTACAAAGACTTAACAAGACTAAGGTTAATGGCTACTTGAACCTCCTAACTACTCCCTTCTTCCTCCTACTCTACCTCACTCACTCACTTCCCTAGACTAATAACTCACTACACACACTTCAAGAGTGAGAAGTAGTAAGTGCGGATGAGTGTGACTTACCAAAGAAGAGAAATTCACAACTCCTCTACTCGCTTCAATGCTAGAACTACTTACCATCACACGAATGTCTCGGTTTGATTCGACACTCCCCGGCAACGGCGCCAAAAATGTGTGTACCTAAGGACAATCCTAGGGACTTGAGAAGAAAGAGACTATACCTCGATCCCCCTCAAGTGCATATAGTGGGGATTCACGCTTTATTTATCAATCCGATGAGTATCTAAACCTAGCCGAGTGTATGAAGACACACATTCAAATGACGATCAATGCAAATGAGCTTCCCAAAGAGTGCAAACAAGGCAAAGACTAATCCAAACAAGCTTCAACTGTCAGTCATGGTGTCACGATACTTGGAGAGCAGCCAATAGTAAATTGAGCTTTTCTCTCAGCTCCGAACTCCGAATATAGCAAATAGCATATGTGTTTCGAAGCTCTCAAGAAGACGCATCCAATGGTAGTATCTTCACTCAATTCTGATGCATGTTCTTCAAGTTATGAGCAAAATACTGAGTCACAGGAATGACCTTCTGTCATATTAGGGATGCACCCCTCCTTGAGTGAGGTGGCATAGATGACACATGGCATCATATGGGTATTATATACCATTTGGTAGAAAAGTCAAGAAGAGATCTCATATGATGGGGTATCGAGTTGAGATATCGATCTCTGACGGAGTTGTTCTCGGGCGTGGTTGGGTGGTGAACTTCAGTCATATCTCTGTGTGAGTTCGTGGATGCAAGCTGAAGCAAAAGAGGATCTTGTGGTTCGCGTTATTACACGATCTCGTGGTTCGCGTTATTACACTGGTATCAGAGCACACCGATTCAGGCCTGGGATCATCGCGAGCGCTGCCAGGACTTGAACCCAAGACGTGCTACAAGAGAGGCAAACGACCTACCAAAGATGCCATCTCCATATGACGTGCTGCTACGCGATCTCTGGCTTTCTGCAATGGCCTAATCTGCTCAAGAATCGATATGTGAAAAGGAATATCATTAAAAAAGCATGTCGATTCTGTGGACGCTTCTGTAATCGCTACCTCGGCGTGCATAGCCTCCATTGCAAGCAAGGGTATCATCTAGATTTGGACAATGAACTTTGAGCTCTTCATGAGATAGCATCAGCCCCCAACAAAGAGGCTCAGCAGGTGTTAAGACAATGTGCAATGTGTGGGGATCATCACAACGTGACAGCTCGTGGATTTACATGCAATATGCACATGGTAGCAGCCCCGAAAAATGAAGAAGAGCTTCGTGACCTCATGAACTTGTCAACTTGGCTAGGCAGTGGTGGGCAAGTCCTTAAGTTATTCTTCTTGGCTACTTGGAAGAGAGCTTGTTATGGATCGAGAAAAGGCATATGTTATGGAAATCGGAAGCAACGGTTTGAAAAGGAGCTCACATGCATAGTTCGTTGGGCTTCCATTCCTGATTTGCTTCATCGGATGTCTATACATCATATGCCCGCACCCGAATGTGAGAAGGATGAGAAGATCATCAAGGCAACAAGGAGCAAGCAAAGATGATATTTTCCTTTACGCGATTTAGCAAGGAGTTATGGCTTCGACTTCCAGGTTTGAGTATTTTTTTTTAATTCCTGTAAGAATTTTCATTTTTGAAAATGACGATGAAGCATTAGGGGGCCAAGATTTTGGAGGGAACTCACATGTATGGAGAGTATGAGGTATATGCTCTCACGTGGGGTCAAGGATTACCCCAAAAATACAAGAAGGCCAAGTTTAGAGTATCTCCAAAATAGCTTACTTTCATGATTCACACATAAATTTCAGGGGTTATTTTTGATAAATAGCCATTTTGGGAAGGGGAAAAGAGAAGGTATTTTTCATAGATTTATGGAAAAAACCATGCACACTTAGAGTCTAGTGTATTGACTTCCATATACAATCAAGAAATCCATAAGATACCTCAGTTTGATGGGAGTTTGAAGCTCCACAAAACCCCCTTCCATCACAGTTTGATACAATTTCAGCACCTAAAATTGAGAAATTCCCATTTTGGAAGAGGGAAAAAGAGGTGCGATAGCTATGGATGGATGGGAAAAAGTATATATACTGAGAATATGGTGTATGGAATTTTTAGGCGAATCATTAGATTCATCAAAATGATAAGTGAAGGAGGAATTTTACTTCCTCAAAGACCCCCTTCCCGCACTTTTTGAAAAAATTTCAGAAATTAATCTTTTGCCAAACTCCACTTCTTGGAGTAAGGAAAAGATCATTTAGAGGCTTCCTATGGATTATTGTGCATAATCCAAGAGAAATCCACACTTAGAGTGGATTAAAAGCTTGCTAAGAGCTCCCATTCAAGTTTTTGTATAAAAGCAAAAATCTTGATTTAGGCTTCTTTTGGGGAGCGAATTAGCATGCACGAAGGGAGGATTTGGAAAAGTGAAAATAGGCCTAAGCATCTTCATATATTTATCACTGAGGTTATGGAGAAAAATTTAGTATTTTCTTGATGGAGGAATGCTTTTGGGCATCCCAAAAATCACATTTTCACACTTTTTCCAGCCCCTCCAACAGTCCACTAGTTTGACATGTCCCACTTGGAATGGCCATATCTTGGGCTAGAAAATTCCAAATAGGACGTGCTATGGCTCGTTTCGAAGAGCACAAGGTCTACTTTCAGTTTATGAAAAGAAATTTTGGAAAATAAGTATTTTTGCAGGTCTGAACATCTCTGCAAAGTCTGAACAGTTTTGGCGACTACCTTCCGGGAGCCATATCTTTCAACCCGGGAAGGCAAATTGAGTAATTTCACTTCGATTTCTTGGCACATGCTATATATTTCAGTTATGAACATTTGCAGGTCCTAAAGTGGTTTTTGCAGGTCTAAAGAAGGATTACTAATGCATTTTTTTGACTAAATTTGCATTATTTTGGTAATCACTTGACCATATTTTATGTTTTGGGGAGTGTTCCGATGTTTTCGGACACTTCAAAGTTTATGTTAGGACTTGATGAGGAAGGTGCAGAGGTCTCGAAGCTTGTCAAGAGCGATTGGATGCATGCAATTCCAAAATCAGACTACTCAGGGACATATATTTTATGCTTTCTGGCATTTTATTTATGTTATGGCATGTTCTGTATCTACATGCATGAATGGGATTGCATACATCAAGTGTTGATCATTGTTTAAGCTCTTAAAAGTATGGATCAACATGCAGGAAGTATACCTTTTGATTGTTTGCAGGAAAGAAGATTACAGAAACCATATGGCTATGCAACACCGGGAATGGTTGCTAGCAAATACCTTTGTGTTTTTGCAGGTCATGGAATCCACATATGAGTTTATGGCGTGCATGCCATGGGCCTGTCAAGCCCTATGTTTTTGGGTGGCCTGTGTGCCATTGAGCTATGGTTTAAATTTTTTTTGGGGATTCTATTTCCTGGGGAAATGCTGTCGAAATTTTTCTTACCGCATGGCGTTATATACGCACTTGCTTTTAGGTAAGAGTGTTATGGCATAGTAACATGCCTTTCTGCAAACATCAATAAGTTTTAGGCATGCTTATAAGCATGTATTTGATGGACTTAGGACCATCAGATTATTATATATAAGGCAACTTCAGTAGTAACAGGATCCCTACACCTAATCCCTTTGGATTTAGACTATAGGATTGCTAACGGAAGGAGCTACACCTTCACCATTAGTAATGTGCACAAGCAATCCTATAGGTTCAGGAAGTTGCATTCAGACACAGGAGATGCATTTTTGATAATCTCCAAGTTAGTGAAGATTTATTTGTCTTCACAAGAGTCTCACATGATGTATAGGAGACTTTGTGGTATTATTTAAAATACCCAAAGAGTGACTAGGTTCACTCTTGCACATCACTTGAGCGAGTAGTGAAGCATTTCTGCTACACTACTAAGGAAACCAATAAGATGGGATCACAGAGATGGGTTTCATGAGTAGCATCGACGGGTGCGTATGTGATTCAAGTGATGGTTAGGAAGGCCATAGGTATGGCACTAGCTCTATGGTATAGAGCATAGATCCCTTACTAAGGAACAGTTGGGGTACCCAATACATATATATGTATATCGGGATCTACAGAGAGGTACCTAGACTTAGTCTTTCTACCTAGGAACAAGTTGGTTTGGAACAGAAGGGGATATCCATTGTCACATTGTTGACTAGAGCCAAACTAACTAGTTCGAGGACATGGGACTCATTTGAGTCCACTGATATGATTCTAGGATATGGGATTCATTAGAGTCCACCTGCATATTCCATTACATATGTATGGAATATATATTCGGTTTAGTGTAGGTATGGCAACATGAATTGGAAGAAGGTTCCACTGGTATGGGACGGTGGAAACGACTTCCCATTGAGCACTCTTCTTCTATGGCCAGGGAGAAAAGGACTCATCATTCATGGCGTCATGTCTCACTAGATCAGAGGAGAGCTCTTAGTAGACATCTCCTTAGGATTGGGAGTTATCCTTCATAGTTTAGGGAAGATTTGTTCTTCAAGTAGAGAATGTGATAGGTGATTTTATCACCATGGATATCACATACTCATTCTCATGTTCTAAGGAAGGATAATTCCATGAGTTTGATGGGATCGTATAGATCCATGCATAGACTATGGTTAGCATAGATAGCTCTTTAGTACGGTTACACATGTGTTTATGCTATCATGTCATATCATTGCTGACCATTTTGGTAGAGGGCTTTGACCCTTATTAGGAATTTATTTTCTCCACTCTTCACTACATACACCTTCATCAGTTAGCGGAGATCTGTTCTCCACCTTCATAGGAATATGTGATGAGGGATTATGCATTAGTTATGGAAGAGAGGACTAAATAAATTCATGAATCTCTCTTTTAAGGAAAGGAGAAAGTGGGAGTCAGCTCAGAGATCCATGAGAGATCTCACTTTAGCTCAGAATGGTCTCACTTTAGCTCCTGCTCTTTGAGAGAGAAAGAAGGAAAGGAAAACATGATTTCTTCATAGGAGAAGAACAGAGTATGTTTTCCTTTAGATAGAAGAGGTGTTTTGAAAACATCTCTTAGTTTATATTTCAGAAGGAATTTGTTTACTCTACTTGTCAATATAAGTTCCTTCATGTGAGAGTATGATTCTCCACTATTTTGGAAGGAAAAACATGGAAAACTTATGTGCATGTTCTCAGTAATGGATGAGTAGAGCTAACCGATTCAACAGAATCTCTTTCAAAGGGAAAGCGAAAGTGGAATAGGTTCCACTGTTAGAGCTCTTTTCCTTAGAAGAGATTGAATAAAGAGAGAGATATGGAGAGAGTTTCACTTTCTCACTTTTAGGTTGTCTAGATAGGAGTGGCACTCTTCTATCAAAGGCAAGAGGGAGATCAGTTAATCATGATAGTTAGATTGAGTCTCACATGGAGACTATAGAGAGGAGTAGTTATGTCACTCCACTAATGGTCCTTGACTAGATGAGATGATCTAGTTATTGACATTAGTTAGACTGGGAGTAGAGTTATGACTCTTCTCTTTAGGGTTTATAGTGAGATAGAGATATATCTAACTATTAGGGTACCGAACTCTTAGTTGGTGTTACATCATGAGTATGATGAGTAAACATCAGTTAGGAGGATGGGTACTTAGGGATTATCTGAATCGCAAAGGGAATGCTTTTTGCATTCATATGGCAAACTATAGGGAAGAGAAATATTAGAGTTTGCACAAGTGCCAATAGATGCTCTTCCAATAGAACTTAGTCCACAGGTAAT
This sequence comes from Ceratopteris richardii, assembly GCA_020310875.1. Classification (NCBI taxonomy): domain Eukaryota; kingdom Viridiplantae; phylum Streptophyta; class Polypodiopsida; order Polypodiales; family Pteridaceae; genus Ceratopteris; species Ceratopteris richardii. Next base: position 167,718,108 of record CM035423.1, on the reverse strand, counting down.
GGATGGAAAACCACAGATTTCTTGGTTAGTGAAATGTAGAGATTGCATTTTACTACTGTGAGCTGGGTGATGGATTTGCATAGTTCACAAGCTAGTTTAGATTAAACTATTACTTGTGATTACACTTAAGGTTAGGAAGACCTGGAGTGTTATGAGGGCAATCTATCATTTAGTTTTAGATGGTTTTGGAGTCACTTGTTATGGGACTTTGTTCTATACTTCAGAGGATTCGATGGTTTATTATCTCCATTATGATACGGTCAGCTTATAAGTTTGACACTTTACACTTTCTTTTCATATTATTACTCCATAGAGGATACATCATATGGACTTAGGTCATTTGGATGATGTAGTATGTTATGGGAGTGATAATTTGGAAGTTGAGTGTATATGGGAGATAGTAGGCACCACTTAGACGGTTTCCCACTTTTGACATGATCTCATATGAGACTTCTTAAGGGGAAGGATACGGGGAAACAACACACACAGAGATGACCATGTACATAGAGTACATGGGGTTCAGGGGAGTACGAGCACTTTCTTCTACCATTGGGACATTTCATTTACATTTTCGAGGACGAAAATGTTTTCAAGGGGAAGGAAATGTCATATTAGGGATGCACCCCTCCTTGAGTGAGGTGGCATAGATGACACATGGCATCATATGGGTATTATATACCATTTGGTAGAAAAGTCAAGAAGAGATCTCATATGATGGGGTATCGAGTTGAGATATCGATCTCTGAAGGAGTTGTTCTCGGGCGTGGTTGGGTGGTGAACTTCAGTCATATCTCTGTGTGAGTTCGTGGATGCAAGCTGAAGCAAAAGAGGATCTCGTGGTTCGCGTTATTACACGATCTCGTGGTTCGCGTTATTACACCTTCCTACACTTCAGTACTTCCTACACTTCACACACACCTTAATCACAGCAAACAAACACTTTCATGGATAAACAACACTTCTTAACACTCTTTTCAAGCAAGACACATGCATACAAGCTCACAAAGAAGATGATACAGAGAGGAGAAGACACAAATTCGAAATTCTGTGCTCTTGATTCTCACAATGGCAAAAAGTCTTTACAAAGAGTCACAAATTGACTTATATACATGTGCCCTAAAAATGGTCCTTTCATACAAGAGACCGGAACTTTATTCACTAAACGGCTAATTTCCTACTAATTTACATGGATAAGCTACTAATCTCCATGGGTATGCATCTAGAGGACTCCTCTAGTGCATTTACAATGGAAAATATGTTACAAGAATGGTTACAATACAATAATAGAGTGTCCAAATCGGAAAAATTTTGGAGCCCTTCTTTTTCTCTGCCTTTTGCTCTTCTTAGCTCTGTAACACTATGGTTTTCAGTCGAAAAATTGGTCCAGACATTTAAGTAATTTTTTTAGAATTTTTTATGATTTTTTTTATTTTTTGTCTATTTTTTATATTTTTTCAAAAAAAAGGTGACCCTCGGCTATTATTTTTTATTTATTAAAAAAACCCTCTCCCTACCTTTCTCTATCTTCTCTCTCTACCTCTCTCTACCTTGCTCAATCTTCTCTCTCTACC